>OX104124.1:63351104-63797274 GCA_944474755.1 Limnoperna fortunei
AACATGATTAAGAAAGAATGTCAATTTTAACATTTTTGTTTTTCATTATTCTCCAACTGTACAGTGGGCGCTTTACTGTAGAAATAGCGTAATATTAAATGTAATGAATTGGATTTTTTTTTCCTTGGGGTGACATCAAATACTCAAAACAGCATATTACTGACAGATTAAAACATCAGTAACAGAACAGATTTTAACTGACAAAATAAAACTTCATATCTCACCACAGCTTCTTACATAAATTAAAATGTTATTATACCCCCCTAAACTAGTTTGGGGGGGGGGTATATAGGAATCACCCTGTCTGTCTGTCCGTCTGTCCGTCTGTCCACATCCCTTGTAAGCGCTTCTCCTCCTAAACCGCTGGACAGATTTTGATGAAACTTTACATGAAGGAAGTACATCATATGTAGATGTGCATGAAGGATTTTCGTCGCTGTCGGATATTATTCAGGGGAGATAAATGGACTTGAAGCAAAGCGGGGGGTATCCCTTTGTGAGCGTGCTCACAGTCCACACTTGTTATCAACTATAAGGCATAATTGTTACTTTTTCGTCATAATTATACCCTAATACGTAATGTAATAGAATGGATTTTATTTCTTCTTGTTGGGCTGAAGTACACAAATTATGTAATTCCATAGAAACTTGACAATACAGTGATTGGACTATCAGTATACAATTATTTGCATGAAGTTTGTATGTTTCACTCACTAAATGTTTTCAGCTATATCCTTGGCAACTGGTTTTTATCTAGGATAAGTTATTTGCATACTTAAATTAGAACATCCAACCATTTTTATAAGAAGAAAGATGACTACATGTTGATGTAATCAAAGTCCCTCGGAAATAATAACATCCTTGTTGAAAAAAGTGGCTTTTAATAATCTGTTAGAGGATTTAACGCCAGAATAGGAAACTACTTTTTTTGACATCACAAAAAGGACAGAATTCTCTGTCAATGGATGTGGCTGCTTATAGGTAAAAGTAGAAAATATGTTTTGTCTGGTAAAGCTACAAACATTAAAATTGTCCAGTTTTCCTACCGCAGGTCGGGGGTTTTCTCCGGGTACTCTGGCTTCCTCCCCCAATAAAAACTGGACGCCATGAAATAGCTGAAAAATTGCTGAAAGTGGCGTTAAAACACCATTCAAACAAACAAACATTAAAATTGTAAGCATGATCCAAGGTCGAGCATAGACATAGGGCCTAGGTGGCCAAGCTGTTAAGGTGGTTAGTCATCTACTATTTATCATGTGGCTTGTCAACACTACGGAAGCAGGATCCAAGGAGGAGCATAGACATAGGGCCTTGGTGGCCAAGTTGTTAAGGTGGTTAGTCATCTACTATTTATCATGTGGCTTGTCAACACTACGGAAGCAGGATCCAAGGAGGAGCATAGACATAGGGCCTCGGTGGCCAAGCTGTTAAGGTGGTTAGTCATCTACTATTTATCTTGTGGCTTGTTAACACTACGGAAGCATGATCCAAGGAGGAGCATAGACATAGGGCCTCGGTGGCCAAGCTGTTAAGGTGGTTAGTCATATACTATTTATCTTGTGGCTTGTCAACACTACGGAAGCATGATCCAAGGAGGAGCATAGACATAGGGCCTCGGTGGCTAAGCTGTTAAGGTGGTTAGTCATCTACTATTTGTCTTGTGGCTTGTCAACACTAGGGTTAAACATTTTAAGAACAAACAAACAATATATATTTAAGTACACTGATACTTGGTTTACAGAGATGACTCCAGGGTCAGCCAATGAATCTGTCTTATAGGACAGATGGTCTTTTTCCAACCATTTAATTTACTACATAGATAGCTTTTTGTTTAACACATTAACATGATGTTTTTTTCATTGTACACTGTAGTTAAAAAGAAATGTCATTAACAACAAGACACTGTCCCTTCCATCCTTCTGATTTCTTCTTAATTTTATTATTTCAGCCTGGACGGAATGAAAAGAAGACCGAGATGTTACCGCATGGTTGGAATGACAACCAGGATTTATATACCCTCCGATACCGCCCTGACGATACGTCAGACAAAATGTACATACTGAAGATCATCAGAATTGACGATGACCTTCTAGTTCACTTAATGGTACATGTCATTACTTGCATACTGTATTATATTATAAGAAAAACTAGCATGACTAGTTTCTTGCAATTTACCCAGACAATTTACCCAGGACAATTTACCCAGGACAGTTCTATCATTTAGTTAATGCTATTTTTAACTAAACAATAATTATAACAGTCAGTCCCTCTCTGTAATTAGTTATCACGGCCTAGTGTCTCTAAGCCAACTTATATTAATTGATGTGGAAAGTTTTAACTTGTTAACTATTGCTGTAACCTAAAATCAAACTGATGTCAATTGTGGACATTTACCATGTCAAAGTTGATATAAGTGAAGGACCCAGTGGAATTATACAATTATATGATTTTATGGGTTTTCAAGCTTTAAAATTTCTGAACACTTCAGGAAGTGGCATTGCTATGTCATTATTACTTTTTTGTAATAATTTATGCATATTGATAATATGTTTGACTTTGACCTCAATATATGTAATCTTTTATCTTTTTGCATTTTCATCAATTAATATTTTGATTACCAGTAGATTTATTAAAAGAATTAATCAATATGTGTAATTGATATATTTAACCTTTGACTTTTTTTCTGTTACTATGTCATTGGTATTGGTGAACTAACTATTGATCTATAAATTCAATTGGATTATTTTAGGAAGTGATTTCAGAAAAAGTGACAAACATCAACATCAGGACTGCAGATTATACCACGGGTGACCTATCTTCATTTGATAGGTAAGAGTGTTACAGAGTTATCTCCCATTTAAAATAAGTAAATGTTTCAGGGTTATCTTCTCTTCAACATTAGTAAGTGTTTTAGAGTTGCCTCCCCTTTTCATGGTTAAGGGTGCAATACATGTTCTTTTTGCATTAAAATATTATCAACAGAGGTTGTGGTCCTGTTTTGTTAAATAAAAACATATGTGACATTTCTTCATAGATCCCATTGTAATTTAATTGTGGTATATGTATATAATTTGTGTCCTACATTTTCAGTTTCATGGTAATTTTATAAGGTTTTTATAAAATCATCGATAAAAATCAGCTGCTTCATCTAAGAAAAGTGGACAAATCATTAGCATTTACCTTCATTTGAAAAATTCTGACACTGTAACGCCTAACAGAACATATATTTGTTTATTGAAATCAATTTCCAAGCAGAAAAACACTGGTAAAATATCTGTCATCCATCTCGATTACACACAATTTTGTTGACAAGGAACGTGCCATTTTAATGCATTAGAGAGAGCTAAAGCTAGGAGTCAAATGGTCTTCTAGGCAGTCTCAGGGTTTTACTACATTTATCACAGATGTAATTAAACTGTATCTGGACCATACTACTATATTAAGAAATTTCACAGGGGCACATTCGAAACTAAGTAACATAACCCTGTCTTGCTACCTTAGGATAACAAATTTGTCTTACATTTACTTTTGAGGAGTATTACCATCAAATACGGGACCCAGTCCTGTGGTTGTATATAAAAGTACCACCAAATACTGGGAACCACACATGTGGTTGTATATAAAAGTACTACCAAATACTGGGAACCAGTCCTGTGGTTGTATATAAAATTACCACCAAATACTGGGACCAGTCCTGAGGTTGTATATAAAAGTACCACCAAATGCTGGGACCCAGTCCTGAGGTTGTATTTAAAATTACCACGAAATACTGGGAATCGGTCCTGAGGTTGTATTTAAAAGTACTACCAAATACTGGGACCAGTCCTGAGGTTGTACCACCAAATACTGGGACCCAGTCCTGAGGTTGTATATAAAAGTACAATATTGCAAATGTGAACAATGCTGCAGGCATAGAATTGTAATTCGAACCATATATTTTTGTTTGTTTGAATGGTGTTTAACGCCACTTTCAGCAATTTTTCAGCTATATCATGGCGTCCGAAGGTCCATGTGAGCTTTTGCTATCACTTGGCCTCTGTTGTCCGTCGTCTGTGGTCCGTCGTAAACTTTTTCCAAAATCTTCTCCTCTGAAACAACTAGGCCAATTTTTTTCAAACTTGGCCAAAATCATCCTTAGGGTTCCTAGTTTTAAATTTGTACCCAGGGTGTTGATCAACAGACAAAAATGGCCACTGTAACTAAAAATAGAACATGGGTGTCGACACATGTTTTTGATCATTATCTCAAAAATTATAATAGCTATAGAGAAAACCGTTACTTTAAATTGAGCAGGACATTAAGGTCTACAATAGTTGCTAATAGTGTGAAGTTGTGTATTGGTTTCTTGTAGGAGTTATTGCCCTTTAATGACGATTTTTGACAAAATTTTTGGTATTTACAATATAACTTGAAAACTATAAGCGGTAGAGTAAAACTGTAAAAAGCAAAAATGATCAGCAATAAAAGGCCTACAATTCACTTAATTTGTCTGAAATTGTCAGATGATTCCTTATAGGAGTTATTGCCCTTAAATGGCAATTTTTTATTAATTTTTCCGTTTTTGTCCTGTAACTTAAAAACTATAACAGCTAGAGAAAAACTGTAAATAGCAAAAATGATCAGCAATACAAGCTCTACAATTCACTGCTTGGTCTGAAATTGTCGGATGACTCCTTATAGAAGTTATTGCCCTTAAATGACAATTTTTTATGAAATTTTCCATTTTTGTCCTGTAACTTGAAAACTATAGCAGCTAGATTGAAACTGTAAATTGCACAAATGATCAGCAAAGCAAGGCCTACAAATGATTGCTTATTTCAAAATGGCAAGATGACTCTTTATAGGAGTTATTGCCCTTTAATTATGAATTTGGACAAATGATCAGTTTTTGTATTATAAATTAGTCTATAACACACCTAGAGTAAAACTGTAAATTTCTAAATTACCTTTAAGTACAAGGCCTACAAACCATTTAATTTTTAGAAATTGTCTGATGGCACTTTATAGGAGTTATTGTACTCAACTAAACTAGACTGAAACTGTAAATTTCAAAAATTTTAATCTACAGTAGAACCCTTGATAACTCGAACTCGCCCGGGTCGCCAAAAATAGTTCGAGCTATCGGTAGTTCGAGCCACCAAAGTTGGACAACTTCGGAAATTTATCTGTTCCGTACTGCGACAGTTTTTGTTTTTAGGTCGCTCAATAGTTTCCTACACGCGGAATTGTTATTTTAGCTGTTATAATGTGACATTTGAAATTTCATCATCAAAATATTCACTTCCGTTGATTGCGCAAAAAACCAGTTTGTGCACGGTATATCTGCCATCGCAGTTAAATTATGTAAATAATTTCCACAGTATTTATTGCTGACAGATTTTTAAAAAATTATCTTAGCTTTAACAATCGGTATTTTAATATCAATTTAACCATAAATGTTAACAAAAGTCGTAAATGATTTTTAATTCGAATGGTTTCCTTTCGATTGTATAATCCGCTTGGTACCCTTCATATTTTTAATTACAAAACAATTAACGTCTGTTTGCATGTTTAAACCAATCACCAGTCATGAAATAATTATTATCTGCTATTTTGTTTAAATTGGCATACCTGTACTTATTGTTATGGCTTCTGTTATTAACGTTCTTTGTACAGAAGTTAATTACTTTGCACCCGCGAGGCTTATAATTTTAGTTTGAGTTATTGATGGTTACTTGCATGAGTTTACTATCACAGGTACCTATAAACGAGTTCGAGTTTTCGAGAAATCGGTGTTCGAAAAACCAGGGTTTTTTGTACAAACATATATAGAAATAAATGACGGGACTTTAAAAACAGTTGGAGAAATCGGTGGTGTTCGAGCCATCCGAGTTCAAGCTACCGAAGTTTTACTGTAGTTGAAGTCATTTGGGTTCCAGGTGAGAAATTACAGGCCCCTGGGAGCCTCTAGTTGGGTGAGGAAGCCGGAGTACCCAGAGAAAACCCCCGACCTGCAGTAGGAAAACTGGCAACCTTGTTAATTAAGATTTGAGTCAAGTAAACTCTGCCTGCCGTGAGAATCAAACCCGCAATCTCAGTGTTGACAGACCACGTGATCAATAGTAGACGAACTACCTTAACCACTCGGCCACCGAGGCCCCTTCGAACCATAACACACCAGAATAATCCAAGTATAGACGCTAACAAGACACAGTCTATGTCTATGGGATTTGATCTTATATTACTGTAAATTTGTTGGAAAATAGATTAATAAACAGAAATGGGAAGCAAGTCATCTGTTATTTAATGGACTTATTGTCATTGTCACAACAACTGACAATAAATACGTTAACTTGTTTTGTTTTGTAGTGCTTTCAAAAATTTAGAAAAATTATCCAAGCAGTTTAAGAAAGAAGTTTTAGATGACCATTTGAAAGTACCAAAAGCTACAGCTGAGACAACAAGTTCAAGGCCACAGAGGTCAAGGTTGTATGAAGATGACCCATTACGTGTTCCTCCCAGACATCCACAAAGACAACTCGTTCCAGGATTGTATGTTTAAATATAGTTCAAATTTGCATCAAATTATTATTAATATGAATATCCAAAAAAAATGCTTGAGAGGCTGCAAAATGGGACACTGTCATAAAATTTATTGAAAACAAAATTTCAATGGTGGCCATTTTGAAAATGGTGGATCGAAAAAAAATGTGTTCCCAGATACCAAACACTGAAATTTATAGCCACAAAAATGTATAGGGCAACCAGTTTTTTTTTTTATTTCTACTTTATTTTGATTGAAATCTAAATCAGTTTAATTAGAAATCATTGGGAAAGACCAAATATTGTTCCCTCATTCTTACCATAGGCTAGGATTAAACTAGTCAGTGGATACTGAAAGTTGTCTGCTTAGAGGAAATGTTGATTCAGAAATTATTTGAGATAATGCAATTGAAATGTTTTTATCCAATTAAAACACTTGTTATCAATAAATTTCAACATAAATAGAATTATGAACTGATAATACATCTTTTTCAGTCAGATATTTGAAGATAGATCAAAATGTTGATCTTTTCAGTACAATCCATAACTACATTAAAATCATATACCGCCTTGGCTGACTTCAGCATGTTTTTTAAGAACTCTTTTTCTATACAAGAAATAATAGGGATCATCGGTAACATGTGTATGTAAACAGTCATGTGATCCATACAAACAAACCATCATTGGTAACATGTGTGTGTAAACAAAGTCATGTGATCCATACAAACAAACCAGCATCGGTAACATGTGTGTGTAAACAAAGTCATGTGATCCATACAAACAAACCAGCATCGGTAACATGTGTATGTAAACAAAGTCATGTGATCCATACAAACAATCCAGCATCGGTAACATGTGTATGTAAACAAAGTCATGTGATCCATACAAACAAACCAGCATCTGTAACATGTGTATGTAAACAAAGTCATGTGATCCATACAAACAAACCAGCATCTGTAACATGTGTTGTATGTAAACAAAGTCATGTGATCCATACAAACAAACCAGCATCAGTAACATGTGTATATAAACAAAGTCATGTGATCCATACAAACAAACCAGCATCTGTAACATGTGTATGTAAACAAAGTCATGTGATCCATACAAACAAACCAGCATCGGTAACATGTGTATGTAAACAAAGTCATGTGATCCATACAAACAAACCAGCATCGGTAACATGTGTATGTAAACAAAGTCATGTGATCCATACAAACAAACCAGCATCGGTAACATGTGTATGTAAACAAAGTCATGTGATCCATACAAACAAACCAGCATCGGTAACATGTGTATCTAAACAAAGTCATGTGTCCCATACAAACAAACCAGCATCGGTAACATGTGTATGTAAACAAAGTCATGTGATCCATACAAACAAACCAGCATCGGTAACATGTGTATGTAAACAAAGTCATGTGTCCCATACAAACAAACCAGCATCGGTAACATGTGTATGTAAACAAAGTCATGTGTCCCATACAAACAAACCAGCATCGGTAACATGTGTATTAAACAAAGTCATGTGATTCATACAAACAAACCAACATCAGTAACATGTGTATGTAAACAAAGTCATGTGATCCATACAAACAATCCAGCATCGGTAACATGTGTATGTAAACAAAGTCATGTGATCCATACAAACAATCCAGCATCGGTAACATGTGTATGTAAACAAAGTCATGTGATCCATACAAACAATCCAGCATCGGTAACATGTGTATGTAAACAAAGTCATGTGATCCATACAAACAAACCAGCATCGGTAACATGTGTATGTAAACAAAGTCATGTGATCCATACAAACAAACCAGCATCTGTAACATGTGTATGTAAACAAAGTCATGTGATCCATACAAACAAACCAGCATCGGTAACATGTGTATGTAAACAAAGTCATGTGATCCATACAAACAAACCAGCATCGGTAACATGTGTATGTAAACAACGTCATGTGATCCATACAAACAAACCAGCATCGGTAACATGTGTATGTAAACAAAGTCATGTGATCCATACAAACAAACCAGCATCGGTAACATGTGTATGTAAACAACGTCATGTGATCCATACAAACAAACCAGCATCGGTAACGTGTATGTAAACAAAGTCATGTGATTCATACAAACAAACCAGCATCGGTAACGTGTATGTAAACAACGTCATGTGATTCATACAAACAAACCAGCATCGGTAACATGTGTATGTAAACAAAGTCTTGTGATTCATACAAACAAACCAGCATCGGTAACATGTGTATCTAAACAAAGTCATGTGTCCCATACAAACAAACCAGCATCAGTAACATGTGTATGTAAACAAAGTCATGTGATCCATACAAACAAACCAGTATCGGTAACATGTGTATGTAAACAAAGTCATGTGATCCATACAAACAAACCAGCATCAGTAACATGTGTATGTAAACAAAGTCATGTGATCCATACAAACAAACCAGCATCAGTAACACGTGTATGTAAACAAAGTCATGTGATCCATACAAACAAACCAGCATCAGTAACATGTGTATGTAAACAAAGTCATGTGATCTATACAAACAAACCAGCATCAGTAACATGTGTATATAAACAAAGTCATGTGATCCATACAAACAAACCAGCATTGGTAACATGTGTATGTAAACAACGTCATGTGATCCATACAAACAAACCAGCATCAGTAACATGTGTATGTAAACAAAGTCATGTGATCCATACAAACAAACCAGCATCAGTAACATGTGTATGTAAACAAAGTCATGTGATCCATACAAACAAACCAGCATCTGTAACATGTTGTAAACAAAGTTATGTGATCCATACAAACAAACCAGCATCTGTAACATGTGTATGTAAACAAAGTCATGTGATCCATACAAACAAACCAACATCAGTAACATGTGTATGTAAACAAAGTCATGTGATCCATACAAACAAACCAACATCAGTAACATGTGTATGTAAACAAAGTCATGTGATCCATACAAACAAACCAGCATCTGTAACATGTGTATGTAAACAAAGTCATGTGATCCATACAAACAAACCAACATCAGTAACATGTGTATGTAAACAAAGTCATGTGATCCATACAAACAAACCAGCATCAGTAACATGTGTATATAAACAAAGTCATGTGATCCATACAAACAAACCAGCATCGGTAACATGTGTATGTAAACAAAGTCATGTGATCCATACAAACAAACCAGCATCGGTAACATATGTATGTAAACAAAGTCATGTGATCCAAACAAACAAACCAGCATCTGTAACATGTGTATATAAACAAAGTCATGTGATCCATACAAACAAACCAGCATCGGTAACAGGTGTATGTAAACAAAGTCATGTGATCCATACAAACAAACCAGCATCGGTAACGTGTATGTAAACAACGTCATGTGATCCATACAAACAAACCAGCATCGGTAACATGTGTATGTAAACAAAGTCATGTGATTCATACAAACAAACCAACATCAGTAACATGTGTATGTAAACAAAGTCATGTGATCTATACAAACAATCCAGCATCGGTAACATGTGTATGTAAACAAAGTCATGTGATCCATACAAACAAACCAACATCAGTAACATGTGTATGTAAACAAAGTCATGTGTTCCATACAAACAAACCAGTATCGGTAACATGTGTATGTAAACAAAGTCATGTGATCCATACAAACAAACCAGCATCTGTAACATGTGTATGTAAACAAAGTCATGTGATCCATACAAACAAACCAGCATCAGTAACATGTGTATGTAAACAAAGTCATGTGATCCATACAAACAAACCAGCATCTGTAACATGTGTATGTAAACAAAGTTATGTGATCCATACAAACAAACCAGCATCGGTAACATGTGTATGTAAACAAAGTCATGTGATCCATACAAACAAACCAGCATATGTATGTAAACAAAGTCATGTGATCCAAACAAACAAACCAGCATCTGTAACATGTGTATATAAACAAAGTCATGTGATCCATACAAACAAACCAGCATCGGTAACAGGTGTATGTAAACAAAGTCATGTGATCCAAACAAACCAGCATCGGTAACATGTGTATGTAAACAAAGTCATGTGATCCAAACAAACAAACCAGCATTGGTAACACATGTATGTAAACAAAGTCATGTGATCCATACAAACAAACCAACATCTGTAACATGTGTATGTAAACAAAGTCATGTGATCCATACAAACAAACCAGCATCGGTAACATGTGTATGTAAACAAAGTCATGTGATCCATACAAACAAACCAGCATCGGTAACGTGTATGTAAACAACGTCATGTGATCCATACAAACAAACCAACATCAGTAACATGTGTATGTAAACAAAGTCATGTGATCCATACAAACAAACCAACATCTGTAACATGTGTATGTAAACAAAGTCATGTGATCCATACAAACCAGCATCGGTAACATGTGTATGTAAACAAAGTCATGTGATCCATACAAACAAACCAGCATCGGTAACGTGTATGTAAACAACGTCATGTGATCCATACAAACAAACCAGCATCGGTAACATGTGTATGTAAACAAAGTCATGTGATTCATACAAACAAACCAACATCAGTAACATGTGTATGTAAACAAAGTCATGTGATCCATACAAACAATCCAGCATCGGTAACATGTGTATGTAAACAAAGTCATGTGATCCATACAAACAAACCAACATCAGTAACATGTGTATGTAAACAAAGTCATGTGTTCCATACAAACAAACCAGTATCGGTAACATGTGTATGTAAACAAAGTCATGTGATCCATACAAACAAACCAGCATCTGTAACATGTGTATGTAAACAAAGTCATGTGATCCATACAAACAAACCAGCATCAGTAACATGTGTATGTAAACAAAGTCATGTGATCCATACAAACAAACCAGCATCTGTAACATGTGTATGTAAACAAAGTTATGTGATCCATACAAACAAACCAACATCAGTAACATGTGTATGTAAACAAAGTCATGTGATCCATACAAACAAACCAACATCAGTAACATGTGTATGTAAACAAAGTCATGTGATCCATACAAACAAACCAGCATCTGTAACATGTGTATGTAAACAAAGTCATGTGATCCATACAAACAAACCAACATCAGTAACATGTGTATGTAAACAAAGTCATGTGATCCATACAAACAAACCAGCATCAGTAACATGTGTATATAAACAAAGTCATGTGATCCATACAAACAAACCAGCATCGGTAACATGTGTATGTAAACAAAGTCATGTGATCCATACAAACAAACCAGCATCGGTAACATATGTATGTAAACAAAGTCATGTGATCCAAACAAACAAACCAGCATCTGTAACATGTGTATATAAACAAAGTCATGTGATCCATACAAACAAACCAGCATCGGTAACAGGTGTATGTAAACAAAGTCATGTGATCCATACAAACAAACCAGCATCAGTAACATGTGTATGTAAACAAAGTCATGTGATCCATACAAACAAACCAGCATCTGTAACATGTGTATGTAAACAAAGTTATGTGATCCATACAAACAAACCAACATCAGTAACATGTGTATGTAAACAAAGTCATGTGATCCATACAAACAAACCAACATCAGTAACATGTGTATGTAAACAAAGTCATGTGATCCATACAAACAAACCAACATCTGTAACATGTGTATGTAAACAAAGTCATGTGATCCATACAAACAAACCAGCATCGGTAACATGTGTATGTAAACAAAGTCATGTGATCCATACAAACAAACCAGCATCGGTAACGTGTATGTAAACAACGTCATGTGATCCATACAAACAAACCAGCATCGGTAACATGTGTATGTAAACAAAGTCATGTGATTCATACAAACAAACCAACATCAGTAACATGTGTATGTAAACAAAGTCATGTGATCCATACAAACAATCCAGCATCGGTAACATGTGTATGTAAACAAAGTCATGTGATCCATACAAACAAACCAACATCAGTAACATGTGTATGTAAACAAAGTCATGTGTTCCATACAAACAAACCAGTATCGGTAACATGTGTATGTAAACAAAGTCATGTGATCCATACAAACAAACCAGCATCTGTAACATGTGTATGTAAACAAAGTCATGTGATCCATACAAACAAACCAGCATCAGTAACATGTGTATGTAAACAAAGTCATGTGATCCATACAAACAAACCAGCATCTGTAACATGTGTATGTAAACAAAGTTATGTGATCCATACAAACAAACCAACATCAGTAACATGTGTATGTAAACAAAGTCATGTGATCCATACAAACAAACCAGCATCGGTAACATGTGTATGTAAACAAAGTCATGTGATCCATACAAACAAACCAGCATCGGTAACATGTGTGTGTAAACAAAGTCATGTGATCCATACAAACAAACCAGCATCGGTAACATGTGTGTGTAAACAAAGTCATATGATCCATACAAACAAACCAGCATCGGTAACATGTGTGTGTAAACAAAGTCATGTGATCCATACAAACAAACCAACATCAGTAACATGTGTATGTAAACAAAGTCATGTGATCCATACAAACAAACCAGCATCGGTAACATGTGTATGTAAACAAAGTCATGTGATCCATACAAGCAAACCAGCATCAGTAACACGTGTATGTAAACAAAGTCATGTGATCCATACAAACAAACCAGCATCTGTAACATGTGTATGTAAACAAAGTCATGTGATCCAAACAAACAAACCAGCATTGGTAACACATGTATGTAAACAAAGTCATGTGATCCATACAAACAAACCAACATCAGTAACATGTGTATGTAAACAAAGTCATGTTATCCATACAAACTAACCAATTCCAGATGGTAGCTGATCTATCCGAGGAAAATATATTGAAAACGAGCACTTTTAAAAGTAGACTTTAAAAAAAGTAATTTCACATAGATAATCTTTAAGTTTTTATTTTTATTGTATCGGATTAGCAATCACATTCATGTGACATCACCAACACACATTAAAGACCTCTGAAATGAGGCACTGTTAGGATACTCTGAAATGAGGCACTGTTAGGATACTCTGAAATGAGGCACTGTTAGGATACTCTGAAGTGAGGCATGGTTAGGATACTCTGAAGTAAGGTCATAAACCATAAAATGTGCGATGCATGCATAAAGGCTGCGCCAATAATCATATTTAAAACCTAAAAGTTTCATTAAAATTTTAATGTGAACACTTTCTTATGATTAAGTGTTACATGTCTTTAATACTGTACTTTTCAACTTTGTTTCTATATTAACAATTACTTGTAGAGAAAAGTCTTTTATTACAGTATTATGTTGTAAATAATTCTGCCCAATCTCAGCGGCTTCGATAGTATGCAAATAAAATATGTTTAATATAATTTACTGTGGTTTCCATGGTTTCCAACTTGTGTTTTTGTGTACTTTTCATTTAAGGATTGTGTCACTGTTTCCTTACTAGATTAAACTTGAACTTATTCTGCAGTGCTGATCCAGATAATCCTTTTGGAATTGGAAGAGGAGACCTAGATCCTTTTGGTAGAGCTCCAGGTGGTATGGTGTTTGATCCATTAAGGGGTCCAAGATTTGGACCTGATCCAAGTGCTGGTCTGCCAAGCAGACTACCTAGGTAATTTTACAAATGTTATTTGGGCTTTAATATTTTTCTTTAAAGTTTAACATCTTCAGACCTTCAATCTGCAATATCATTTTGAGGAATTTAATAATCCTAATAGTTTTACTAGTGTTAATTTTATGAATAAATTTTGAGAGTTCAGCACCTTCAGCCAGTACTTTGCACAATCTCAGGCAGGTAAAAGTACCAGGTACTAATCCACTCTGAGATCTCTGTAAAACATCTAACAAGTGAGAATAATAGGTTTTATATATGTTTTTGGCAAAGAACCGGTTTTCTCACTAATAAGACAGCATGGTACCTATTTTTAGCTGGTTGAGATATCCTTGTCACACTCCTTTTCCCATAAAAATGTATTGTGACCTCAACTGTTGGTTCAGCAATAAAAATTATAAAATATTTGCTTTAGTTGTGTTGGTTTACTATGTTTTTTTTTAATATTAACATGAAAAAACATATCTGAGCTTCCATGACCCAATTAATACCACAATATGATAGCGGTAAACATCAAAACAAACAGGCAACACGTGTACACTGGAAATTATGTTCAGGGTAGATAACTCTATTTGTTGCTATCTTCCAACAGAACAGAACTGGATTTTTTTTATGAATTAGTGAGAAATAGAATCAAAAAGGCAAGACAGGAAAATCTCAGACCAGAAATCTTTTCACTTGGTGGCTGAGATTTTCCCGTCTTGCCTTCCCACCGGTGTTAGATCCTATATATTGTTTACCCATGATAGGAACGAGTAAAAAGACATGTGGACAAAACCCGGGACTTTCCCAGAAACGCATAATAGTACCCATTAAATAAACAGCTTTTACATCACGATGTCCAATAGACTCTCCATTATTTAATATCCGACATCCAATTAGAAGGGGCCTTGGTGGCCGAGGTGTTATGGAAGTTTGTCTGCACTGAGATTGTGGCTTTGAGTCTCACATCAAGCAGGGTGCGCTTGACCCCAATTTTAATTGACAGCCAGTTTTCCTACCGGTCCGGGGTTTGCTCTGGGTACTCGGGCTTCCTCCCCTAATAAAAACTGGACGCCATGATATATCTGGTCTGGAAAAAATGTGGATGAAAACAGTGTTAAAAACCATTCAAACAAACAAAACAAACAAACCAATCATAACCCCCAATACAAGAACATAACTACGTTCTTGTTTTAGACATCTTGATTGGATCACCAATTAGTACAGTGGAATGCACATGAGCTCATCTCACCTGGGTCATCTGTACCAGAAATTTGCCATTTACAGAAGAATTATTTCTTTAACTCTGAATTGCATCATTGGCTGGGTTGCAAACCCAGGTTACAGTATGGTGAGTTGGGTGGATGGGCAGGCGGGGAAAAATTGTATTTACTGGTATTTTGTGTAATCAACTCCTCCTACAGTTTTCAACCCATATGTATGACACTTCATACAAAGGTTGCACATGTATTGAAATAATGCACCTGCTATTATGGAATTGTTCAAGAAATTTTTCATGAACTTCCAGACTTGGGAACTTTTCAGAAAATTGCATCATTGGCAGACAATTATT
Organism: Limnoperna fortunei; assembly: GCA_944474755.1. Taxonomy (NCBI): domain Eukaryota; kingdom Metazoa; phylum Mollusca; class Bivalvia; order Mytilida; family Modiolidae; genus Limnoperna; species Limnoperna fortunei. Next base: position 63,366,836 of record OX104124.1, read on the forward strand.
TTGCGTAATAAACTCCTTTATTTTTTTAATCAGAAACAAAAAAATCCAACAAATTGTAAATCATTCCCCATTTAATGCACTTGCTTTTCAATCTGGCCATCTCAGACTTTGTAATCTGGCCATCTCAGACTTTTGTGATTTTTTTTTATTCATAATTCAATCATTGAATGATCCCACTCGATAATTTTCTATGAGATTTGTCAGTATTGTAGCACTTGTTGTCTTCTGTATTTACATAATGAACCAGTATATGTTGCTTATTTCTGTTTCAGAGGAGCAGTTCCTCCTGGTGCCAGATTTGATCCTTTTGGACCTCCAGGAACTGGGCCAGGGTGAGTTATTTTGTTGTTACTGATCCTTTTGAACCTCCATGGACTGGGCCAGGGTGAGTTATTTTGTTGTTATTGATCCCTTTGGACCTCCATGGACTGGGCCAGGGTGAGTTATTTTGTTGTTATTGATCCCTTTGGACCTCCATGGACTGGGCCTGAGTGAGTTATTTTGTTGTTATTGATCCCTTTGGACCTCCATGGACTGGACCAGAGTGAGTTATTTTGTTGTTAATGATCCCTTTGGACCTCCAGGGACTGGCCATGGTGAGTTATTTTGTTGTTATTGATCCTTTTGAACCTCCAGGGACTGGGCCCGAGTGAGTTATTTTGTTGTTATTGATCCCTTTGGACCTCCATGGACTGGACCAGAGTGAGTTATTTTGTTGTTAATGATCCCTCTGGACCTCCATGGTCTGGGCCAGAGTGAGTTATTTTGTTGTTATTGATCCCTTTGGACCTCCATGGACTGGGCCCGAGTGAGTTATTTTTTTTGTTATTGATCCCTTTGGACCTCCATGGACTGGACCAGAGTGAGTTATTTTGTTGTTAATGATCCCTTTGGACCTCCAGGGACTGGCCATGGTGAGTTATTTTGTTGTTATTGATCCTTTTGAACCTCCAGGGACTGGGCCAGAGTGAGTTATTTTGTTGTTATTGATCCTTTTGGACCTCCAGGGACTGGGACAGAGTGAGTTATTTGTTGTTATTGATCCTTTTGGACCTCCATGGACTGGCCAGGGTGAATTATGTTGTTTTTATTGATCCATTTTAACCGCCATGGACTGGACCAGAGTGAGTTATTTTGTTGTTATTGATCCTTTTGGACCTCCAGGGACTGGGCCAGGGTGAGTTATTTTGTTGTTATTGATCCTTTTGGGCCTCCAGGGACTGGGACAGAGTGGTTATTTTGTTGTTAATGATCCCTTTGGACCTCCAGGGACTGGGACAGAGTGAGTTATTTGTTGTTATTGATCCTTTTGGACCTCGAGGGACTGGGACAGAGTGAGTTATTTTGTTGTTATTGATCCTGTTTGGACCTCCAGTGACTGGGCCAGGGTGAGTTATTTTGTTGTTATTGATCCTTTTGGACCTCCAGGGACTGGGCCAGGGTGTGTTATTTTGTTGTTATTGATCCCTTTGGACCTCCAGGGACTGGGCCAGGTTGAGTTATTTTGTTGTTATTGATCCTTTTGGACCTCCAGGGACTGGGCCAGGGTGAGTTATTTTGTTGTTATTGATCCTTTTGGACCTCCAGGGACTGGGACAGAGTGAGTTATTTTTTTGTTAATGATCCCTTTGGACCTCCAGGGACTGGGACAGAGTGAGTTATTTTGTTGTTATTGATCCTTTTGGACCTCCAGGGACTGGGACAGAGTGAGTTATTTTGTTGTTATTGATCCTGTTTGGACCTCCAGGGACTGGGCCAGGGTGAGTTATTTTGTTGTTATTGATCCTTTTGGACCTCCAGGGACTGGGACAGAGTGAGTTATTTTGTTGTTATTGATCCTTTTGGACCTCCAGGGACTGGTTTTGTTTGTTTTGTTTGAAATTGTTTAATGCCACTTTCAGCAATTTTTTAGCTATATCATGGCGTCCAGTTTTAATTTGGGGAGGAAGCCGGAGTTCCCGGAGAAAACCTCCGACCTGCTGTAGGAAAACTGGCAGTCCTTGTCAATTAAGATTTGAGTCAAGTTCACCCTGCACCCGGTGAGACTCGAACCCGCAAGCTCAGTGTTGACAGACCACGTGATCAATAGTAGACGAATTACCTTAACCACTCGGCCACTGAGGCCCCCTCCAGGGACTGGACCTGGGTGAGTTGTTTTGTTGTTATTGCTGGTTTTGGACCTTCATGGTCTGGGCGTGGGTGAGTTTTTTGTTATTGATCCTTAGGTACCTCCATGGAAAGTGGCATTAAATACCATTAAAACAAACAATCAAACTAATATGATCGAACATTTTCGCTGACTCATAGATGGTCTCTCTATTTGACTTTTTCTCCTTTTCCTGGATTTGACTTTTTCCTGGACATGTCAACGAGTAACTTGACAGGTGTCTAATTAGAGGCAGGCATTGTCTACTCGTACAGAGCACCTGTATGCACCCATCGTTTTTATTGGGTTAGGGTTGCTCACTGTCTGTTTTTGTGTTTTTGGTTCTGTTTTATGTTGTATATGTTTGTCTAAATTCAGATTTGTAATTGTGCCTCCACTTTCGGCTCTCGTTGTTCAGTCGGTCTCTTGCGATTGTTTTTTACTGACTACCAAACATTGTCATGTACATGTATTACACTGGTAACATTGTCATGTACATGTATGACCCTGGTAACATCGTCATGTACATGTATGATCCTGGTAACATTGTCATGTACACTAATGACACTGGTTACATTGTCATGTACTTGTATGACACTGGTAACATTGTCATGTACATTATTTATTTTTTACAAGTGAACAATATTTGTTTTCTTCAGAAAATGATTCAATTTGTTATCATTATATACCCATGGATCCTCTGGTTTGTTGTAGTCTAGTGTTTTTTGTTCTCCCCCACCACAACAGGACGGAGGGACCTAGTAATGGTCTTCGTCCGTTCATCCATGCGTCAGTGTGTCCATCCGTCACACTTTTGTGGATAGAACTCCTCTGAAACCACTTGTTATGATGGGTATATGTTCATACTATACCGTCATTTTTATTTGTCAAATTTTGTAGGAGTTATGAGACTTTGACTGTTTCAGCAAAATAATACAATGGAAGTTTTTGTGGACGCATCTCCTCTGAAATCGCTTGATGGATTGCTTTGATATTTAGTAGGATTAATTGTTATGATGGGTAGATGTGCATACTATACCTTCATTTTGATTTGTAAAATTTTGTAGGAGATATGGAACTTTGACCGCTTCAGCAACATAATACAATAGTAGATCTTGTGGATGCATCTTCTGAAAACATTTAATAGATTGCTTTGATATTTGGTAGGATTAATTGTTATGATGGGTAGCTGTGCATAGTCTAATGTCATTTTGATTCATCAAATTTTGTAGGAGTTACTGACTATCTCTGCAAAATAATACAAAGGTAGATCTTGTGGATGCTTCTCTGAAACCATTCATTGGATTGCTTTGATATTTAATTGTATTAATTGTTGTGATGTGTAGATGTGAACTACCACCATTTTGAACCATTTATGGGACTTTGACCATGTTAGCAATATTGAACAATATTGAAAAAAAAATTTATTAAGCACCCTACTAGAGTTTCACATTCTGATGAAGTTTTTTCATGTAGTTCCGGGCCGGCGTGTGGGGAACATAGGGTATCTATTTTGTGTAATCAACTCCTCCTACAGTTTTCAACCCAGATCTCTGAAACTTTACAGAAAGATTGCACATGTATTGAAGTTGTGAGTCTGCTAATTATGGAAGTGTTCCAGGATTTTTTCCTGATTTTCCTGCCTTGGGAATTTTTTTTCAGAACATTGTACCTATTTTGTGTAGCTCTTCCCAAATACCTGTCAAAACAATTAAAAAATTACATGCTTATTATTTTGTCCAACACTAAATGTATCACAATTTTTTTTCCCCATTTCTTTTCTCACGCCTCTTAAGCAATTCGATACTGTAGCAGTGGGGGACATTTAGCTACGTATAGCAACTTGCCCTTGTTCAGACCTGATCCAGACCATCTACCACCTCCATGGCGCCTGGTTTGTTGTAGTCTGATGTTTTTGTTCTTTTTATCATACCTGATCGAGACCATCTACCACCTCCATGGAGCCTCTGGTTTGTTGTAGTGTTTTGTTGTTCTTTTTCAGACCTGATTCAGACCATCTACCATGTCCATCGAGCCTTTGGTTTGTTGTAGTCTAATGTTTTTTTTTCTTTTTTTCAGACCTGATCCAGACCATCTACCACCTCCATGGAGCCTCTGGTTAGTTGTAGTCTAGTGTTTTTTTCAGACCTGATCCAGAACATCTACCACCTCCATGGAGCCTCTGGTTTGTTGTAGTCTAGTGTTTTTTTCAGACCTGATCCAGAATATCTACCACCTCTATGGAGCCTCTGGTTTGTTGTAGTCTAGTGTTTTTGTTCTTTTTTTCAGCCCTGATCCAGACCATCTACCACCTCCATTGAGCTTCTGGTTTGTTGTAGTCTTATTTTTTTGTTCTCTTTTTGTCAGACCTGATCCAGACCATCTACCAACTCCATGACCGTGGAGCCTCTGGTTTGTTGTAGTCTTATGTTTTTGTTCTTTTTTTCAGACCTGATCCAGACCATCTACCACCTCCATGGAGCCTCTGGTTTGTTGTAGTCTAGTGTTTTTTTCAGACCTGATCCAGACCATCTACCACTTCCATGGAGCCTCTGGTTTGTTCTAGTCTAATGTTTTTGTTCTTTTTTTCAGCCCTGATCCAGACCATCTACCACCTCCATGGAGCTTCTGGTTTGTTGTAGTCTTATGTTTTTGTTCTTTTTTTGTCAGACCTGATCCAGACCATCTACCAAATCCATGACCATGGAGCCTCTGGTTTGTTGTAGTCTAATGTTTTTTTTTTTCTTTTTTTCAGACCTGATCCAGACCATCTACCACCTCCAGGTTATGACGACATGTTTATGTGAGAGGACAGCCTTCTTATTAATGTTAATTTATTGGAATTTATGTTTAATTTAATGTTTTTGTAAACATTACATGTCCAATGAAATATTATGACATTAATCGGTGTTACATAATACACAAAGATTTACCTAATTCAACAATTAAAACATTTTAGTATTGTTGTTATGTTTATGTTTGTTGTTTTGTTAACCCTAAATAATGTGACAAGCAATTTTACATATATTTCCAAATTATGCATATAGTAATAATTCCAAAACTCATTGTACATCAATTTTGATTGGTCTTCGCTTATTCTTTCTTTCTTCCTTGAACTGATGTAGTGTATGAATATATGCTGCATTAAAATAGTGCATCCATTTAAGTAAAATAAAAGGTTGGAAATGAAAATTTTCTTGAATGGCTAAAAATTATATGCAATAAAAGCAGTTTTTATGGAATTCATTGGTGTATGAAACTTGCCAACTCGCATAAAAACTTTACATGCCTGTCTGAATTCATTTAGTTTGTGTGGGAGTTGGTCTCATTCATACACCAATTAATTCCTCCAAAGCAGCTTTTATTAGCTCACCTGACCCTGTAAGCTATTGCCATCACTATGCGTCTGTAATCGTTGTTAACTTTTCTTTAAAAAATCTTCACCTCCAAAACCACTAAAGGGATTGCTTTGAAACTGTGCACACATCATCAGTAAAATGTCCTCTAAGTTTGCACAAATCATGGTCTCAGACCAACCAACATGGCCGCCATGGCTAAAAATAGAAACAGGGGGGGGGGGGGGGGTCAAAATACAGTTTTTGGCTAATAGTTCAAAAAGTATAACAGATACAGGAAAACCGAAGATACTTTACTTCTTCAGCATTAAAAGCTTTGCAAAACACTCCATTGGGTTGTATGATGAATCCTTGTAGGAGTTATTGCCCTTCTTGCCTCAAAATCTTGAAAAAGTTAGGATTGCTAAAATTATTCTGCTCTATGAGAGCTACAAAAATGGCTTTAGGGTCAAGATTGTCTGATTAACTGTTTAAGAGTTATTCCCCTTGAAATGTTTTTAATCGGTTTTAGTTGATTTTAAAAAATCTCTCATCTGAAACCACTGTAAGTACTGCCTAGAAACGTTGTGCACATCATCCGTCAAATGTCCTCTACCAAGTTTGCACAAATCATGGCCGCCATGGCTAAAAATAGAACGGGGGAGGGGTCAAAAAACAGTGTTTGGCTTATATTTCAAAAAGTATAACAGATACAGGAAAACCGAAGAGACATGCCTTGTTCAGCATCGAAAGCTCTACGAAACACTCCATTGGGTCGAAGTTGTATGATGCCCTTTAATTGTCGAAATTGATGATTTTTTTCCATTTTTACCTCAAAATCTTGAAAATTATTAGAACTAGAGAAAAGGTTAGCATAATTGCTTAATTGTTCTGCTCTACAAAAATGACTTTAGGGTCACGAGTGTTTGATGAACGGTTTAGGAATAATTCTCCTTGAACATTTATTAATTGATCTTAAAATCTTCTCCTCTTTAACAAATGAAAGGACCGCTTTGAAACATTGCACGCATCTTTAGGATGTCTTCTATCAAAATTGTGCAAATCATGACAGCTGACTACCTACATAGCTACGTTGGCTTAAAATAGAAAGGGGAGGAATCGAGAGAGTTTTTGGCTGATAGTTAAAAAAGTATAACGGGTACAGCAAACTTGAAGTGAACTTCCGTCCTAAGCATCAAAAGCTCCTCCTTGTAGATGTTATTTCCCTTAAAAGGTCAAAACTACTGATTTTTGAAAAAGTTTTTGGCAATTCGTTATAGGAAAGAAAAGCTGGATAAATAAGGGTTGCTTAGTTTCAGGTTCCTGGGAGCCTATAGTTCTTATTATATTCCTTCAATACGCACAAGAAATGCATCTCTATCACATCTTATAAGATATTCCCGGGCCTGCCTATGGAGAGTTGACAGAGGATAGTTGCTTACAGTCAAATTACGGTGTTATCCATAGGTAAATTTTAAGTCAACGGCGTGAATTGGTCTACCCTTATTCACAGAGATGGTAACTAATATTATTAACTCACCTAGACCGAAGGTCCATGTGAGCTTTCGCCATCACTTGGCGTCCATCGTCCGTCGTAAACTTTTTCAAAAATCTTCTCTGAAACCACTGTGCCAATTTTTTGTCAAACTTGGCCACAATCATCCTTAGGGTTCCTAGTTTCAAATTTGTATCCAGGATGTTGATCAGCGGACAAAGATTGCCACTGTACTAAAAATAGAACAATGGTGTCAATGCACGTTTTTGATCATTATCAAAAATTATAATAGCTATAGGGAAAACAGTTGCTTCAAAATGATCAGCACATTCAGGTTTACAATAGTTGCAATTAGCGCGAAGTTGTGTAATTGCTTCCTGTAGGAGTTACTGGCCTTTAATGACGATTTTTGACAAAATGTTTGGTATTTACAACCAAATGTTTGGTTTAACTTTTAACACAAAAGAGCTAGATTGAAACTGTAAATAGCAAAAATGATCGGCAATAAAAGCCCTACAATTCACTGTATTGGTCTGAATTTGTCAGGTGACTCCTTATATGAGTTATTGCCCTTTAATTGAAATTTTTTGTTTTTGTCCTGTAACTTAAAAACTATAACAGCTAGAGTGAAACTGTAAATACCAAACATGATCAGCAATACAAGCCCTTCAATTTGTCTGAAATAGTCGGATGACTACTTATAGGAGTTATGTCATTTTTTTTTATAAAATGTTTTCACCCTTTCTTGATTTAATCATTATAGATATTACCTTCATTAAAGGCCATAATTGTATATTACTGGGCAATTTACTGGTCTTTCTCATTCTCGATCCCATGCCGACCTTGGCCATGAATAACTCAACAGGTGTCGCTAGTGTAGCAGCTTCTATGTTAAGTCTGTAGGTGGCTTAGTTATTGTTTGTTACATGTTTTGTGTTTTCTTTGTTGTTTGAGTTTTCTGTGAAGATATTGTGTTATTGGATTAGGACTCAATAACTTCTGATTTACATTATACTGATCTATATTAAGATAAGTTTTAACAGGAACCTATAAATCAACGGGACAGGAATCTAACGATAAACAGTAGGAAATGTGTACCAGTAACAGGTTACCAGATTGTGTACCCTACATAGTCTCGATCACCCAGACGCATATACAATAGCGTCTGGGATCACCTTGTAATTTCGCTACCAATAAGTGGAGACAAAACCATGATTCTATTTTTAAGACCTTATTTTCATAACTCAAATCATTGCATTGTATCACACGTGGGGTTATAACTAATTTCAGGTACGGTTTACTGAGCTATTGCGCGATAATATAGTTCGATGTTTGCATTTACCGAAGTAAGTACTTTCTATCTGTAATATTGTTTTGATTATTTTTCAGGTGAAAAACAGTATGTTTTGTGTTTCGAAATGTAATACTTTTGTTCTTTGCATTTGAATTAAAATATAATTCTGTTCATATATTCTTACGCGATCAAGCTGGCTAGGTGAACGATCATATTGTTGTATTCATTACATTATGTGCACGTGATTATGTGTCATAACCATTTATTGTAAATGTGTTGAACAAATAAATATTTCGTACTATTTCGTACTATTATCATAAATGCACATTAAATCTGCTCTCATCTGAATTTAATTATATAATTAACGCATTGTAAGTATGTCCAACAATAATAAATTTCTTGCTACTGTTTTTAATGGTGTATTAAACAATTTTCGTGATGTAAACCGTTAATATTCTATGGCTGTCTGTGCTGGTGCAGCTGATCATCATTATGAATAAAGTAAACAAGATTTTCACATGTACATCTTTGCAAAATAAAAATAACACATACATCAATGTATTAAGAATTTCGAATATTTTTAAAACAAACGATAACCAGTCCTTTATCTCAATTGGGATTGCAGATTTAACAAACGGTACAAATGTCATGAATGTTAATAATTTGGGACAAATATTGCACACCGACTTGATGAGGGAAGTATTACGAATCTGTAATTCCTGTCGAAAATTTAAATGATGAAAACGTTTATACTTTAGCGTTGTCTTATTATTGGTTTTATGCACTTTTTAATTTTTCAGTTATTTTGTTGTTGTCGCATCATATAGAAATAAATTATTTAATTAAATTTTTAATACAGGTCTCAATTGCATCTTCCTGTGTCTTTCTTTTACTTTAAAAAATTCAAATGTCCAAAAATGTTAACTGGTTTATTTACTATGCATGCCTAGTATTTTTATACGACCGCAAAAAAATTGCGGACGTATAATGGTATGATGCTGTCGTATGCGTAGTTCTCACAATAACTTTTGTTCTAGTTATCCAATTGCTATGAAACTTTTACAATGTTGTTCCTTGCCATTAATAGATGGTTACAATAAACCAAATATTGATAATGCTTTTTACATATGGTACCTCCAGCAACTAAGATACATAATTTTTATCCACCCTCTTTAATTTTAAATTCTCGGTTTTCCAGGCTTTTAAATATATCCTCTCAAATATTAAATATTTTCAAGCAATACTGTTTGAACTATTAAATTTTTAATATTTTTAAGAACCTTACCATCCAATCAGGCACCTCCATGAATTTTCTTCTGATTGCTATCTTGGGTTCAAAAATTTCCCGGTGCAATGTAAACAAATATTTGGTTTATTGTAACCAGATGGATGGGATTGATTTTTGTTGTCTCCCTTTTCTAGTTTAAAAATTAGGGGCCCAAAAAGGGCAAAAAATGCTACTTTTTATTTGTTTCCACAATAACTTTGGTTCTGGTTTACAGATTGCTTTGAAATTTTACACTAATTTTTCTTATCATAAAAGGATAAAAGAGATTGATTTTGCGGGTTCCTTCTTTTTTCCGTTTAGGAATTAAGGGCCCAAAAGGGGCAAACATGAAACTTTTTTATTTCTAGTCCGATTTGGAAAAAAAATTTTGGAAATTAATTTTTGTCAAACAGTGATACCAAATGAAGAATGAATTTTTCCAGACCACCTCTTTTTTTACTCCTGTAGAAATTAGGGGCCAAAGGGGGCAAAAATGTAACTTTGCATTTCTTGTCCGATTTTGAATTTTTTTTTTCTAATTAATTCTTGTCACATACATGACATAATGGATAAATAATGAAGAGTATTTTTAGCCCCTTTTTCTGCCTATTCCGCTTAGAAATGAGGGGCCAAAGGGGGGATTTAAAAAAAATCAAATAATAGATAAACATGCATTTTATTTATTGTCTACTTTTGAACAAAAAATATAATGGATTCCTTATGAAAATATGGGTCGATAGTCCACCAAGGAATGCATGTGTAAAAAACTTTTTAAGTCCACTATGGGAAGCATATGTCCAAAGCAATTGACTTTCCATATTGGGCCTCAAACGTACAGGGTTCAACATGTTGAGGTCCTATCATGCTGCGCTCGGCGAAGCTTTTTATTCTTTACTGATTTTGTTGGTTATAGTATTAATTACACAATTTCTATTTTTATTATAGGACATTTATCAGATATTACTATACAAAATGACTTCCTGTTTTAATCCTCCAATTACTTTAATTGAGTTTCCCCGATATGGTTACAACCATATCTTTTCTTGTTAGACTAGGAAAACCATGCAAACATGTCTATACCTATATAATAACGTCACAGTAAGATTCTATCTTGATTGTGCATAATAATAATATTTGTTTCATTAACTAATAAAGTAGTATTTTTATAAAAAAACATTTCAAATGTAAACTTTGGTACAATTGTTTATACACTTCTTGACATAAACGGAAGTAATTTTTAGACGATAAAAATATCATCCAATCAAAAACTTTTGCCCATTTTCGAGCGCAATGATAACGAGTTCAATATAGAGACAAGTTTAGCTTTTCTAAAAAGCTAACTGTCTCTTTGCTGCATTACCCATTTTAGTGGTATTTGTAAAGTATATATGTTGTTTGTAATTTATATGTAGGATAGGTAAGCAATGTACCTTCTAAGGACATTGTTGACGCTAAACTATTAACCAATAGTGATTTAAATACCTGTCATCACTTCAAACGTGCTTTTTGAAAAATAATTTAAACAAGTACTATCTTTAAAAAAGATAGTCGACGCATTTAACTATTAGAGATTTATGTAAAGTAGAACGGAAACTGAACAAACAACAACAATAAGAAAAAAAACCCTTTAAAAAACTTATCAAACTTATCAAATGAAAGAAAGAGACAAGAAACAGTAACGTTTTCTTTCATTAATGTGTGTGTGGGGGGGGGGGGGTAAATAATTAACGTGCTGCGAACTGTATCCAATTAAAATAAGGCTAAAACGGTTGCTGCATTGATGTATTAAACATGGACTTTTAAAATATGTTATTAAACAATAGGGTATTATCAAAAAGAGACTTTGCAATTAGAGCTCCATGCATCTCCTGTCTGCACGTGAATGACGACGGACGCAAAGAAGAAGATATTGGCATTAATGGCTTTAAAAATCATAGAGCTAACAATAAACATATTAAAATATCCTCAATGAAAAGCTATTTCATAAGAAGACCACAATGGTAAATAAATGAAATATAAACCTTTCTATTTTTTTCTTTCGATGTAGAAATATATATTTACTGGAAAAAAAGTTAGTTAACACTTCAAAACTGTACCTATTTTTTAAAAGAAATTTCATAAGCAAATATGGATCAAGTATTATTCATTACAGTTTGCTATTTTATTAATTTAACTATCTTTTAAAATGGAAACTTCAAAGTAAAACATTTTATTTAGAATTGTATTAACATGAACACAAAATGCCAATTCAATGCTTATTAAATGTGAATTGAAATATGTCATGTGTACGCTATTTCGCCAAAAATAGGGGTTAGATAAATAATTGAAACGGAACCATCAGCGAATTTTATCCTCAATTCTATGTAAACAATACATGTGTTATCGAACCACTGTGTCTCATGTAAGTCATTTGGCGTTCCGATAATTACAAATGACCTAATTACCTTTGTGTAGAATTATTTGTATGACAATACTTTCACGATAAAGAGAGATGCGTGTGCAGGCGGTCAAATCAAGAAAATATGGGGTAAATATATCACCAGCGTGAGGATTGTTTATAGATATGATGGTCAACAATGCAAATATTAATTCTACCCTAGACGAAATGCGCAAAAAATACACGACGTATAGGTTTATCATTTAATTATTGTTTATCAGTTCCAAATGGCATTCTTTGGCATAAAATCATTTTCTAAAGTTTAATTACGACTACCAACTTTTTTAAAACACCAGTCTGTTGGAATAATAATTGAGAAATGCAAATAGGGATGCTTTTCAGAGTAAACTATAGTAGATTGTTCGAACGCAGAATTTTTTACTATTTTTCTCCTATCAGAATGCAAGTTTGTCTTCAATTATAGTAACGTCTTTTAGTTCAAAGGTCACAATTCGAAAATATACCGACTGTGTCGGAAAAATTGACTCCATTAAAAAATGTTCAAAATTGAGCGGTAAAAATATGTGTTGTTCTATTTGCATCAATATCAGAACGAAAATAAAGATAAAGAAATTTTTTTTCCAAACAGCTTTAAAAAGTAAGGAGATTTTAGTGCAATGTTTATTTTTTAATTGTTCACTTTTTTTCCCAACCAGCTTAAAAAGTAGTAGTCTCTATTATATATGCGTCTGGGATCACCTTGTTATAATTTCGCTACCAATAGGTGAAGACAAAACAATAAATCTATTTTTAGGACCCTATTTTTAGACCTAGAAAACCATGCAAACATGTCTAAACCTATAAAATGACGTCACAGTAAGATTCTCTCTTGATTATGCATAATAATATTTGTTTAATTAATTTAATATGGATTAGGCATTGCCAAAATTCGAGCACAGACAATATAGTCCTTTATTATCAATATAATGTGCATTTCATAATTGACGTTACTTCCGAACACCTTATTAAGTGCCTCTAAATTCCAATGGTCACGTGACGTCTTTCGTTGTAATGGGGACGTCACATTAAATGTAACTTTGATTGTCAGTTTTTTAAGATCGATTTAGAGATTGCAAAAAAAAGTATGAAATTTTTGTGGATAATTTTAAATATTACTGGTTACATTTTATTTTCTATCAATGTCAACATTGTTTTGAAGTCTTTCTTTGAAATTAATTTTAGTGCTCTTCTTCATTCACTTTGTTACAGTTTTTTGACGATATCAACTTCCGGACGAAAAAAATCAATATCAGCATTAGGCAGATTTTGATCACGTGATTTCATTTTGATCACATGACACGTAATTGCCGTAGAGCTCACCTTTCATCGCGAGTTGCGCTCGCTATCAAGTAATATTTCATAAATATATTCAAATGTAAACTTTGGTACAATTTTTATACTTTTCTTGATATGATATAAGTAATTTTTTAGACAATAAAAATATCATCCAATCATAAACTTCGTAATGATAACAAGTTCAATATAGAGATGAATCCAGACGCACAAATGTAATTAAGCGTCTGGATGATAGAGCCTAAAAAAATAGGGAGATTTTAGTATTGTTCACTGACCAATAAATTGAATGAAATATTAGTCAATATGTGGAACGTAACATTACTACACAAAAACACTGATTACAATTCCGATTCAACCCAAGAATATATCGAAAGTTTAGTTTACATACTAGTGCGATCCTGACGTAAACCAATGATATAACAAATATATTTATAGCTTTAGTGAACCACCCATTCAAGTAACAGTCATTTACTCCGTATACAGTATGTATACCGTCTCCCATGGGAGACCGTAATGAATCTAGTCTCGATCATCCAGACGCTTAATTACATTTGTGCGTCTGGATTCATTTCTATATTGAACTCGTTACCATTACGCCCAAAACTGGGCGTAATTTTTGATTGGATGATATTTTTATTATCTAAAAAATTACTTCCGTTCATATCAAGAAGTGTATAAAAAATTGTGCCAAAGTTTACATTTGAATATTTTTATAAAATATAACTTTATCAATTAATTAAACAAATATTATTGTTGTGCACAATCAAGAGTGAATCTGAATGTGACGTCATATTATAAGTATGCATGGTTTTCCTGGTTTAAAAATAGGGCCCTAAAAATAGAATCATTGTTTTGTCTCCACCTATTGGTAGCGAAATTACAACAAGGTGATCCCAGACGCTATTATATATGCGTCTTGGGTGATCGAGACTATAATGAATCCAGACGCACAAATGTAATTCAAGCGTCTGGATGATCGAGACTATCCTACATTAAGTACAACAGTGCATACTTTGTTGTTTTTTCTGATATGGTAAATATTGGTTACATGTGTACAATTTTTTTCTCTTTAAGCAGCTCATGCATAAGTTAAGTTTAAAAAAGTGGAAAAAAATTTTCTCAGATCTTGCAAGATAAATTTTGGTAATTTTTAAAACAATTTAGTATTTTTACATTCACTGCATGAAAGTGCATGTAAAAGTGGGAGCGTCTCAAAATGTTCGAAAAAGACTTTCCAAAAAAAACGCCACCTTGTGTTCACTTCCAGTACTAAAAAATGCGGCTATATCCGCATTTTGTCCTGTTGAAAACTTTTAACTGTGATAAATTTTCACGCTTTGGGTGAATGACATGTGTCTATATTTGAGTGAGGATGTTATTAAAAACCCCTGCAGCCATATACTCAAAAAATCGTAACTTACACTTACGTGTAAAGTAAAGAGAGGAGTAACTTTACGTTGACGTCTACGATTGAACAAAAAGTCACGTGACAACAATGTGACTTAAATCCAGTGCTTAAATTACCTTGATTGAATGTATGATGATTATATTCCTAGAGAAAAGTATCTAAAGAAGCCAATTATATATATATAGATTGACTGGATAAAAATATTTTATTAAATCTGACACAATGAAATGTGCCGACCCAGACCGGTGTGGCAAAATCTGCTGTTTTGCTTATGAATAGCTCTCTGACGTCCCACGTAAAAAAACAAAACAAGAAGCAAAAAGCATTGGATGGCAGAGGATTCTCGGACTAAAAGAATGGTTATGAATGGGTGTGTCATTTATTCTACTTTATTGTTACATCAAAGGTTTTGATTGGTTGAAATTTACACTTATTTGCCATGTGTTGGAGTGAGAGTTTTAAGGCACTTTATTTATTGTTGTTTTTTGTATAGTGGGTTGTGTCTTCCCAAGAAAATATGGGCATTATTTTATTTTAAAAACAAATTAATTTTAGCCTTTATGTAAGCGCTATTCTTTTTTTTTTTTTTGGGGGGGGGGGGGGAGTTCAATTCTTTTTTATTTTTTATGCCCATCTACGAAAGTAGGGGCATATAGTGTTCAGGTCTGTCTCTCCCAAATGTTGGAAGATGGGGCATTATATGTCTTTTGGATATATTCTTTTTTGATGGGTGGTGTTCCTTTTTGAAAAACATGCCTATTCTATATTTAAAAATTATGTAGGTGGTTATAAACATAAAATAGCACAACCATTTCCTATGTTTTAAATATTAGATCCATTTTTTTCCAGAGTCATGCAAGAAGTGCCACAACAATGCCACTGATGCCATTATTGATGAGGCAGTTTCTGAAACTTTAAAGAGAGCACCACACCTGCAAGTAGAATCTTAGTTCAAGGTACAATGTATAACAACAGATTTATTTAGCAAAAACAAATTAATACAATGTAGTTTACTTCAAACAAATTAAGCTTTTTTATTTTTAAAAAGTTGGTTTAAGGATATTAATGAAATAAGTGGATAGGGTCAGAGTGGGGAAATAAATATAAAGGTAAAAAAATATCAAACCCCAGTCAATGATCATTTTTACTGTTTCCCTACAGATACCATTAAACTGGTAACAAAGCAAACACATTTTGTGTTGAACAAAGAAGGCTCAGATGATATTCTGAGTGATCCAATATTGATGGAAGAAAAACATGAGTTGCTTTGACCAGTTAATATATTTTTTATTCAACTTGCAAAATTTATAAAAAATTTATAAGTAGTAATAAAAAAAGCTACAAAACCATTTTAGAGGCCAATATAAAAAATATCCTAGATTCTCATCCCCTACCGCCCGATTTTTTCAGCCGCCTGAAAAAATTTTATTTTGATTTTTTCTCAAATTATGTTCATTTTTGGTCAATTTCTTTAAAATGGCAGAAAATTTCATCAAATTGGATAAAAAATGAAATATAATTCACCCGCCCGCCGCATTTTTTCAAGAAATTTGCATGAGTCTCTAGGAATTATTTTATTATAGTCTTACATGAAAAATAGGATTGGCAGAGAGTATACTAAAAAGTAATTCTGTTGTTTTCTATTATATACATTAGAATTATTTATCCCTTTTCAATAGACATCATCTGTCAGTTTATTACAGTGAAGAATTTTCCAGGTTTTGCTGATTGACATTAGTAGCATGTGAGGAAACTATATATGACAGAATTTATAATATTGAATCCCTTTCTATTTTAGAAAGCAGAGGATAATGAAGAAGAAACTACTGATTAAGAGGAATTAGATAGATCGATGGATGGATGGATGGATAACTAATAAGAACTTTTAAGAATATGACTAAAATTTCAATTATAACTTTGATTTGTATTCTACCATAATAAACTTTGTGTCTTGTAAAATGTCTTTGTTTATAGTGGATGTGTTTGCCTTACATTCAGCAAAGTCTTAATAACACTCAGCATTTATATGGCCTTAAATATTATTTACAATGGCACAAAAGCATTGACTAAGTCGACCAGTTCCTTTTTTATGTAGATTTAGATACTCCCCATTCACAAGTCTTTTGATTATTTCATTTTTTCACTACTGCTGTACCTGACCTTGTGATTTTAAATTTGGGTGAGTGTTTTCAGTACATTCTATTAATGGACAATCTTTTTGTTTGCCTTGATGTTGTATTTTTTGGCTACTGTAAGCATGAATAATTGTTGATTGTGTTTTAATTGTTATAATGAATATACAGATTGTTGATCGCATTTTATTTGATCAAAGGTTCTGCCCAGTCTTAAACAGGAAAATTTTCTCTGTTGTAAAATCAATGTAGTACATTATGCAAATGTGTTAACATTTGAATATGCAGTAATATGCAGCCTAGAGGCATACAAATGCAAAACATGTCCTTTTTACATTGGACAAGGTCATTATGAACCAAACCAAAACCATGCTATAACGTTCTTTAAACCTTCTATGAATGTTTTTTTTGTTCATTGGGAACATTCTTGGTACGTTGTGGGAACGTTCTGAAAATGTTACTCCATAACGTTCTCAGAACCAATGTGGGAGTCTACACAATATCGTTCTCAAAACGTCCTGTCAGAACGTTCCCAGAACTATAAGATAACGTTATCAGAACATTACAAGAACGTTACTGTGTTTAGTGGGAAGTGCCTCTAAATTCCAATGGTCACGTGACGTCTTTCGTTGTAATGGGGACGTCACATTAAATGTAACTTTGATTGTCAGTTTTTTAAGATCGATTTAGAGATTGCAAAAAAAAGTATGAAATTTTTGTGGATAATTTTAAATATTACTGTTTACATTTTATTTTCTATCAATGTCAACATTGTTTTGAAGTCTTTCTTTGAAATTAATTTTAGTGCTCTTCTTCATTCACTTTGTTACAGTTTTTTGACGATATCAACTTCCGGACGAAAAAAATCAATATCAGCATTAGGCAGATTTTGATCACGTGATTTCATTTTGATCACATGACACGTAATTGCCGTAGAGCTCACCTTTCATCGCGAGTTGCGCTCGCTATCAAGTAATATTTCATAAATATATTCAAATGTAAACTTTGGTACAATTTTTATACTTTTCTTGATATGATATAAGTAATTTTTTAGACAATAAAAATATCATCCAATCATAAACTTCGTAATGATAACAAGTTCAATATAGAGATGAATCCAGACGCACAAATGTAATTAAGCGTCTGGATGATAGAGCCTAAAAAAATAGGGAGATTTTAGTATTGTTCACTGACCAATAAATTGAATGAAATATTAGTCAATATGTGGAACGTAACATTACTACACAAAAACACTGATTACAATTCCGATTCAACCCAAGAATATATCGAAAGTTTAGTTTACATACTAGTGCGATCCTGACGTAAACCAATGATATAACAAATATATTTATAGCTTTAGTGAACCACCCATTCAAGTAACAGTCATTTACTCCGTATACAGTATGTATACCGTCTCCCATGGGAGACCGTAATGAATCCAGACGCACAAATGTAATTCAAGCGTCTGGATGATCGAGACTATCCTACATTAAGTACAACAGTGCATACTTTGTTGTTTTTTCTGATATGGTAAATATTGGTTACATGTGTACAATTTTTTTCTCTTTAAGCAGCTCATGCATAAGTTAAGTTTAAAAAAGTGGAAAAAAAATTTCTCAGATCTTGCAAGATAAATTTTGGTAATTTTTAAAACAATTTAGTATTTTTACATTCACTGCATGAAAGTGCATGTAAAAGTGGGAGCGTCTCAAAATGTTCGAAAAAGACTTTCCAAAAAAACGCCACCTTGTGTTCACTTCCAGTACTAAAAAATGCGGCTATATCCGCATTTTGTCCTGTTGAAAACTTTTAACTGTGATAAATTTTCACGCTTTGGGTGAATGACATGTGTCTATATTTGAGTGAGGATGTTATTAAAAACCCCTGCAGCCATATACTCAAAAAATCGTAACTTACACTTACGTGTAAAGTAAAGAGAGGAGTAACTTTACGTTGACGTCTACGATTGTTCGTATTCTCAAAAGTAATCGCAGCTTTGCACGTAAAATACCAATCGTAAATCTTAGGTTTTGCACGTAGCGCTATGACGCATGCTCAGTTACTTCTTTTACTTTGGAAAAAACGTATTGAAAGAGAAATAATTACCTAAAATACTTAAATTATAACAATATTTTGAATTGCATAGTCTCACAAAGCAGTAGAATTATGGAAGAAAATATGGTACAATATATTGTCTAAAGTGATATGCAAAAAGTGATAAATAAATAATATTGGTGCGTTGCTTAATTTTGAATAGGTGTTTTAAAAAGTAATCTCGATTTACCCCAAGGGGGGACAAGACCTTTGTTAAGGTTACGTTTCTTCAGTGTAGCAATTAGCAAAGAGTAGTTTTGTGTTATAATAGACAGGTTGAGATTCGGAACTTGTACCGGTACCTGTACGTGTAACTTGTAATTTTTCCTTCTACGTCATCAAAACTGGTGTGTCACATGATTATGTGAGACGTACAGCTTTTAGCTTCGTGCGAGACGTACAAGTTTATCACAAACTTCTAGAAAGCTGTTTACAAGTAGGTCTAGCGCGTGTAGTTTTCTTTGCATAAAGCAGCTTTCTTATTAAATGTCTAACCCTTTGAAAAAGCTGAAAAGTAAAAATGGCTAATTTTTTTCTGATTTTGGGGGTAATATAAAAATCATCATATATGCGTAATAGAAACAACTGACCAATCTAGTTCAGTAAATTTTGGTTAGTTTTTACTTTTGATTTTAATTTTGGCGCCTTTTATACACGTACAAGTACAAGTGAAAAAAATCTCAACACAAATAACTACAAGTAAACCCGTGTACGTGTACGTGTAACTACGTGTACCAGTACAAGTACAAGTTTCTGATCTCAACCTCTCTAATAATGTAATAAATAACCTTAACCCATTTTAACACGAATAAAACAGTATAATGTAAAATCGCAAATCATATAGAAAAAATTCAATTTCCTGCAAATTTTTCAACAAAATAATTCCCCTTGGGTAGCACAGTTATCAAAACATTTGCAACTTTTCAATGTTTGTGCGTCGTTCCTATGTGCAATATAATCAATAATGCTAAGTAGTAAATGTCTTGAAAACGAATTTTCTTTGCAAAATTACGAGGAAAGCTAGGACTTACGATAACCTGGTCCCCCTGGTGCAATATTTTTCATTTACACAAGTTTCACTTTTAAATATAAACTCAGGTCACCAACCAGTTTACTATCCAGTTTGATTGGTTGTTTAAAACGCCATGGTTTAGCTAACTTTTCGCGCGTTTCGTTCCGTCTGAAATTTGTATCGGAATACAATTTAAATAAAGTAGAAACCTGCTTCTTGTTTTCTGCTTTCGATTTAAAATGAACAATCCCTGTAGAGTTATTTCCACATTCGAGACATAAATTTATAAACGCATTTTTTTTAATAAACTGTATTTTCATTTGAATTTGGTAACAGGACGCCGGACGTTACGTCATAATGCTTTGTATCGGAATTACGTCAGTTACATGCAATAGTTTTTTAAGAATATACTTGCAGGTTTGTAAACGTGGTCGTTAATTAATTAACCGATGTGTATAACCCCATTTACCTGATGCTAACCTAAGGTAGAACCCCAGCTGTTTTATACCTTGATTAAACAAGCTAACCGGTCACATCCAGAGTCAATATCCAAACTCACCTGAGGTGGAGAGAAGGTGGGTTTTATTAATCCTAAGAATATTTACACTGTACACCTGAGGTGGAGAAACGGTGGATTGTATTTATCCTAAGGATATTTACATCAGACACCTGAGGTGGAGAGACGGTAGATGGTATTTATCCTCAGAATATTTACACCAGACACCAGAGGTGGAGAGACGGTGGGTTGTAGTTATCCTGAGAATATTTACACCGGACAGCTGAAGTGGAGAGACAGTGGGTTGTATTTATCCTAAGAATGTTTACACCTGAAACCTGAGGTGGAGAGACGGTGGGTTGTACTTATCATAAGAATATTTACACCAGACAGCTGTAGGTAGCGAAATTACAACAAGGTGATCCCAGACGCAAATTCAGACGCAAAAATTGCGTCTGGGTGATCGAGACTAATAAATTACAAAAAAAAACAGATTCTTTTATAAAACACATAAAATTTGCAATGCAGCTAGGAGACTGTTAGCTTTTTAGATAAGCTTAACTTGTTCTGAAATATAGTCTCGATCGTCCAGACTCTTTTAAAACGTGAAGCATCCAGACTCTAAGAACGTGGATCATCCCGAGCGTGGAGATCGTATGCTGTTAATGTTTATTACATAAAATAAACGCTTGATGACAGGCTAAAACGCACTAAATTTTTGTCGTGCTTTGAACATGAAGTAATTGTTTCGAGATAAACGTGTTACAACTGTTAGGACATATTATGTTCGGTTCGGATCTATAGTGTGCCTCAAATCAAATGTAATATCTTTCTCAAGTACAAGGGTGATTCGGCATTCTAAAAAGTTGCACTAAACTTGTATTCGAAACTAAAAACAAAACCACAGTCCTGAAACAAGAAATGACAGTGCTGAAACCTCGTTCAAACTATCAGCAAGCAAATATATAATTGCAAAACTTAGTTGTAATTTATCCGTGATGGCCTTAAATGTATCATTTAAAGCATTTATAACTAAAAAGGAGTATTTCCTTACATTAATCAGGAATTTAAAAAAGAACAAGCTTTGGATGCTGAAAATTTATTTTTAGTAAAAAATACTTACATATTTTGACAGCCGAAATCAGTGTTTCTGTTTGTAATTGGTTGAACGAAGTTTTACGCCGTTTTAAGCAATTAGTTAGCAGTACTATGGCATCCATTAATATGTAATTTGACAGGAAACCGGAGAAGTAGCGCTGGGAACAATAGACGTTATGAATTTATTAATTTACGTTGGAGCTCAAATCAGGTTTAAAGTCACAACAGTAACAGAACTTGGTCATTTAACAGGTCAAAAATAAGGAGATTGAATAATTGCGTAACTATAAACAAATAAACATCAAAATAAAGCGAGTAAATTACACTATTCCTATTAGGGTGACACTTTTTAATGTCACAATTTCGATCTTAGTTATTTGAGCGTTTTAATTAAACAGAGTATTAGATGTCATCTATGGAAATTCATGACTGCTTGGATCAAGCACAGATTCAACACATTTCGGAAGTTTTTTTTTGTATTTTACGTTACTCTTTCGACGTTATTTGTTGCCTGTTGTTAATATTTAAGTATAACATAGATAAGCATGTAATAGACAAGAGAGTTACTGTTTAAAATACCATGTCAACCTGGTTTTCGCTTCGGTTGACGATCTTTTTCTCTTTGGTAATAATCTGCTTGATCAGCACCTCAACTATATGCTTCTTATTTTATGATCCACTGTCAATAAGTGATCTCTCTGGTCTGTTTACTTTACATGCCTTACATTTTTTTGGGAAGTCAAACCAATGAATGTGTGTTTGTGAAATAAATCAACACCTTTTTCTACTTATTAAAAGTGTCTGTGTCTGGTGTAAACAGAACGCCCCATTAGAACATTTTGTCAAAATAGGAGTCGAGTAACTTATTAACCGCGGAAGCAATTGCATATAATTATTTTGGTTGATTGACTGTTTTAGTAAATTAATTGATTGATCATTTTGCATGATGCAAATTACAAAAAGTTTGTAATAACCAGAGGCAGCATGATATGTACATGACTTGTCTCACGAATTATGTTTGTTTGCCTTGGATTATCACCATGTAGCATTCTATAGGGATCAGTCTAGTTTACTAATCGGTTCATTATAGAGATCAGTCCAGTATAGGGATTAGTCCAGTATAGTGAACAGTCCACAAAAGGATAGGTCTATTATAGGATCAATTCAGTGTATGGTTCGGTCTAGTATAGGGATCAGTCCATTATAGGGATCGGTCCAATATAAGTATTAGTCCAGTATAGTGATCGGTCCAGAATATGGATCAATACAGTTTAGGGATCGGTCCATTATAGTCAGTTCAGTATATGGATCAGTCCAGTATAGGGATTAGTCCAGTATAGTGATCAGTCCAAAATAGAGATAGGTCTATTATAGGTATCAATTCAGTACATGGATAGGTCCATTATATGGGTCAATAGATGTTTTGTCGTTTTCGTGAATATTTAATGTCCTGGGTGCTTTCCATTATCCGGTACGTACCAGTTGTACCTCCCAAAACTGAAATGGAACGCGACGTACCTATCGGAACGTCTGATTCGTCAATTTTTTGGTTCCAACTTTGTTCCAAGATGGCGGACACAGACACGGAAAAAGTGATGTGGAAGTGAATTTTAAGCTTTAGACGAAAATAAAAAAAAGAACAACCTTTGACATTGTGAAAATCTATCAAAGGAGTGAGAGAGTGAAATTTTAAGACACGTATGGTTATATTTATGGTATATCAATGTATTTTTAAGCGCAGCCATTTTGAAACAAATCGTCTGCCTTGGACGTTCCATTATCCCGAACCGATCCGGACGGTACGTACCGGATAATGGAAAGCAAGCCTATTTTGATAGTCTCGATCATCCAGACGCTTAATTACATTTGTGCGTCTGGATTCAGCTCTATATTAAACTCGTTATCATTACGCCCAAAACTGGGCGTAATTTTTGATTGGATGATATTTTTACTGTCTAAAAAATTACTTCCGTTTATATCAAAAAGTGTACAACAAATTGTACCAAAGTTTACATTTGAATATTTTTATAAAATATTACTTTATCAATTAATTAAACAAATATTATTGTTATGCATAATTAAGAGTGAATCTTACTGTGACGTCATATTATAAGTATAGATATGTTTGCATGCTTTTCCTGGTTTAAAAATAAGGCTCTAAAAATAGAATCATTATTTGTCTCCACCTATTGGCAGCGAAATTAAGATAAGGTGATCCCAGACGCTATTATATATGCGTCTGGGTGATCGAGACTACTATTTTGATTGATCGCATGTACTTCCGGCGAAGAGGGACAACTAATCAAAAAAGACATAACATACATAGTTTCGGTTAATAAAGGTTTTATCCAATAAACGTCGTTCCCATTGGCTAATTAAATTTAATGAATATTCATGAAAAAGAGTAAATTTCTGCAAGTGTGACCACGGTCGGTAAGTGGTAGCAAAGCGAGAACACCACCGGATGTGGTTTTCCGACGATGTCCAGTTTAGGGATCGGTCCATTATAGAGATCAGTTCAGTATATGGATCAGTCCAGTATAGGGATCAGTGCATGATTAGTCCAGTATAGGCATCAGTCCAGTATAGGGATCGGTCCAGTATAAGGATCAGTCCAGTATATGGATCAGTCCAGTATAATGATCGGTCCAGTATAGGGATCAGTCCAGTATAGGGTCGGTCCATTATAGGAATCGATCCATTATATGGATCAGTTCAGTATAAGGATCGGTCAAGTATAGGGATCGGTACAGTGTAGGTATCAGTCCAGTATAGGTGTCGGGCATCTAGAGGGATCGGTTCAGTATACGTATCTGTCCAGTATAGGGACCTGTCCAATGTAGAGATGTAGTATCGAAAGTAGTCGGATATACAGGTACAGTGACAGATGTGTAAGTAGTTGACGTTTCAGGCTCTGTAGTCATTTTACACTGCTGGGGCCTCGGTGGCCGAGTGGTTAAGGTATTCGTCTACTGTTGAACACGTGGTCTGTTGCCAGTTTTCGTACCGAATGTCGGGGTTTTCTCCGGGAACTCCGGCTTCCTCTCCCAACAAAAACTGGACGCCATATATAAAATTTCCAATTTTCATGACCAATATTTATATAAAATTTCAATTTTCATGGCCCATATTTATATAAAATGAACAATTTTCATAACCCATATTTATATTCAGTAAACTTAAAAGAAGGTCATATTTATATACACAAAATGATAACATAGTAAAGAAGAAAACACAATGTCATTATTAAAATTACACTTTATTATATTATAAACATGACCCATATTTATATGAGACCAGATTTTGTTTCCAATTAAGATTAAAAAGCATGCCCATTTTTATATAAGATTGTTTTAAAAACTATACCCATTTATATAATACATATACGTATACCTTTATATAGGAAGTTACCATCCCCCCCCCCCCCGGCACGCCATTATATAGCTGAAAAATAGCTGAAAGTGGCGTTAAACAATATTGAAACAAACCAACCAAAACACTCATCTATAATATAAATTGATTGATTGATTAACCCCAGCATTATGGGTTAACTTCTGTTTATCGCATGAGATCACACCAATTAGAAAATTAAAACTAAAGACACAGATTATGTCTTACGTGACGCAATTAGTAGCTTGCTTAGAAGAAGTGGGAATCCGTTGAATCAACTATGCCCCCACTGTTTAAATGTGAGATTTAAAAATGACAATTGCTGCTTCTCTGTTTAAAACAAAATCAGGAAGTTAGCAGAAGGCCTAGAACGACTCTGTGACAAATGTCTGAGTCATCGGGTGTAATACATGAGATTGTGGTTGACTCTGACTACACCCAAGACTCTGATATTGATATCTGCTGCTCTCCTCAGCATGAAGCATGAAACAAGTTTGCTTTAAATAGGTTTTGTATATATAGTATTGTCGGATGTCACCTTGTCACATTGTAGCATTTTCAAACAAATAGATTGATTTCGTAATTTTAAAATAAAAAACACACTACATGTTGACAGCTCACTATGGACAGACACGTCCGTCTTTCTACACTTCCCTAGTTCTTAAAAGGTATTTATTGCACCAGCAGTGTGGTACCGTAGAAACAATTTATCCACTGATCAGCGGCCGGATTTTCTGTATGACCTGACTCCCCCATAAGCAAGAGGACACTGCCTAAGCTGAAACCGTGGACACACTAAGAAGATAAGTCTCGTGTTCTATTCAAGTACTTTAAAATAATAATTCACCTTGTGTGTGACGTTTTATTGTATTCGCTTTATTGGGAACAGACACAATGCGATGTGTACAATGTTTGTAGACTGATTCCACATCCTGTACTTTTCGTAACCTCAACCAGTGGAGCTCAAACAGTAATTGTTTGGAAACCAACATTAATTACACACAAAAAAAGTTTAATTTTGTTTGTTTTTATTTTTTTAACGGTGTGTAACGCCACTTTCAGCATTTTCTGTATGATGGCGTCCAGTTTTATTAGAGGGGGTAGCCAGAGTAGACGGAGAAAAAAACACCGACCTTCGGTAAGAAAACTGGTAATCCTTGTCAAATACACGGAGTCGAATACACCCTGTCGCAGTGAGACTCGAACCCGCAATCTCAGTGTTGACAGACCACGTGATCAATAGTAGACGAACTACCTTAACTATCTTAACCACTCGGCCACCGAGGCCCTGTTTAATTTTGTACATGTCGTACATATAGCTTGTAGCATTTTTCATATTATTTTTGCTTTAATTGTGGAAAAGGACCATCCTGAAAAGACGCAGATATATTAGCTAATTCGTTGGTGATTTTAGTAACCTTGGTTACTTTTTAAAATGTATTTATATTCTTAAAAATGAACGCATGTACATTTAAATTATGGTAGATAAACCCACCACCCACCCCCCCCCCCCTTTCCCAAAAAAAAAAAAAAAAAAAAAAAAAAAAAACAAAACAAAACAAAAAAAAACACACAAACAAAAAACACAAACACACACAAAACAAATAGAACTAGAAAGGTTGAATATGTGTGAGAAGACAATATCTTCAGACGACAGTCCTGGTATTAAATATTCAAATACGATGATTATATGAGCATTCAAGCTTAACCAGACGACCTCGACAAAATCTCGTGGAATCCCATGTCCTCCCGTGGATTTTTAAACCTTATCTACATAGTCATTAAATATATCAAAATATATCGTAAGTTTTCAGTTTCTGGTTAGTTAAAACTCTAGCTCGAAAAACACATTGAAATACCGAAGTACGTCCTAAATATATCTGAATAATTGCTTGCTGGGCGTTAAGCAACAATCAATCAATACACCTGAAGTAGGGCAACCAGCACCATCTTATTATTATTTATGACAGTATCTAAACTTGTGTTATTATCAGGCGTGAATCTAGAATTTCTTGTTAGCGGGGCAATTATACGGTTATCGGTTTTGGTCTGTCTATGTGGGAAAGGGAAGGGAATTCCACGTTATATCCTTATTATAGGGCATGTCGTAACAAGATGAAGCTCATCATAAATGGCAAATAATAACAAAGAATCTTGGTTAAATTGTATTCAAACAATATTCAAATTTTTAAACATTGAACATTTATATTTAAATGCAACCAGTTATAAACATACATATATTATTAATAAAATTAGACATAACCTAAAGATAACGTTTATTCTAACATGTCTAATATGACGTACTTCAAAGGCTTTGAGACCACAACTGTGGTAAAAAAATGATTTATCTATGAGACACGCGCTGAGAAGGGAGTGTTTTAAATGGCTGTTCCAATTACAAAACTGTAACTCCCACCGGAAAGCTATTGCATATGACGTATAAATCTTATAAATAGCGACACGCGCTATAATTATCCGTTGCAATATAGTGTGTGTTACATTGACGGAACAGCCAGTTTATGGCGGAAATGATGTTTTCTATAGGTACGAAAATATTATAAATGTACTTTAATTGTCTTATTAGAATAGAAATAATTATTTCTTAATTGATATTTGGTTTAAAGATATAAATAATGATATTAAAAGTAAAGCCAAAGTAGGAAATAAGTTAAGAACTTACAGAAAATTTAAATATATATATATATAAACTTGAACCATATCATATAGGTTCTGAAAATCAAAGAAAATATCTAACAAAATTAAGACTCAGTGACCATGATTTAAATATAGAAAGAGGTAGATATACCAACTTAGAAATACACCAAAGAATATGTTACA
Organism: Limnoperna fortunei; assembly: GCA_944474755.1. Taxonomy (NCBI): domain Eukaryota; kingdom Metazoa; phylum Mollusca; class Bivalvia; order Mytilida; family Modiolidae; genus Limnoperna; species Limnoperna fortunei. The sequence continues at coordinate 63,394,574 of OX104124.1, forward strand.
TGCGTAAAAATAAAGTGGAGTATGAGAAACATTTTTTATTAAATTGTCCAAAACTAAAAGAAATTAGAAAACCTTTTATTGAAGAAATAAATGATAAATATTGTAATTTTAAAAACTTTGTATTGATAATAAATTCTTATGGTTAATGAGCAGTGAAGATACATCTGTTATAAAACTTTTATTGAAATTAGTCGTTGAATTGAAAGCTGAAAAGCGTAATGTATTAATCAGCTTAGATGATAGAGTTGTCTCCCCTTGCTCTGTTCTTACTGGATAGCTTTATTACATTTATACATCTATGCTCAAATAATGGATACAATTATTTTAAAATGAAACTTTTGTTTATTTATTAGGATTTGTGATTTTGTTTATTTCTTTGATTAAATTGTAATTGATTATGCCTCTAACGGGCACCTTAATTGGTAAATAAAAATCTGTTCTGTTCTGTTTTGTTCATTCAATCAAAACTTTTGATTTTCTCCGTCATCATAGTAACTGAGAAAATTCTCATGCTGAGCAAAACATTTTTAGTCAAAATAGTTTAATGGTGTAGATGCCAGGATTAACCTCATGGTTTTAGCCAATTACCTGCGTAACAGCATTACTGCCCTTGTGGGATTTATCACGTGACAAGAACTATGTACGACGGAAACTTACTGAAAACGAAAGTATTATAGTGGTTTTTGTGGTTTTAGGGCATCAATTCATGGACGACAGTTTATGAAACTACAGATATTGATACAGTAAGGTCAGTGGATTTATAATGTAGTTCACCCATTCCAGAGAAAATGGACAAATAATGCCATTATTAATCCATTATTAATGGATTTTCGCTATCGCACAATTTGACCAGTTTAAACATTTTGACCTTTTAGAAAAATCCCGGGGGGGGGGGGGGGGGGGGTGATCGACAGCTATCGTGTCTCTCCGTCGACCATCGTAGGAATATAAAAGAAAGTATTCGTTGTTCTTCTTGTGAAGCATAGTTGGTCCTAGTTTTACATGATTTATCTCCCTTATTACTTCCAGTTAGAAAAATTACGGCTATCATCACTAAAAATACTATTATATTGAAAAAAGATTTTGCATTGATTTTTGTATTGTTTGTCTATGCAAATTAAATTTTAAATTATCTAATTAACCTCATAAATAAATAAATAAATAACTTTTATTTAGAGTCGGCATATATTACACAACAAGAGAACATAAGCACTGATGTGCTTTTGACCGACATAAATAACAATATCAAATAATGCAGTATCAAAGAAACATGCACAATACAAGTAAGTTTAGAGACATACATGAGACATAAATACGAAGAGATGGCTAGAAAAAAACATGATGAGATGAGATTATAATAAAAATAAAATAACTAGCACTAAATTATAGTAGATAGTAAAAATAAGCTAGCATTTGCAGCATAAAAGCATGGTATCAGCACATATAGTACATAACAGCAGCATAAAAGCATACATGCAAACTAAAAAAAGAGGAAACTAATTTGGTAATGACCTAGATGGTATCAGCGCATATAGCACATTTACAGTTGTTCCCATTCCAAGATTTAATAATGTTCTTAAACTGGTTAAAATTTGAGGTTTTTCTAAAATCATCAGGTAGGTCATTCCATAAAACAGCAGCAGCATATTTAAAAGAATTCTTACCATAGGTAGTTGTTCGTACTCTAGGTATGTCTACAATATTGGAATATCTAAAATTATAATTTGAGTTTTTAAAAACAACAAGGTCATGTAAACAAGGTGGCGATAATTTATATAAAATCTTAAAACATTCAATAGCCATCGTACGCATCCTTCTGATCTTAAGTGATGGTACTTTCGCTCTATCTAATAATTCATCATATGTACTCTTGTAGTCATCATATATGAATCGTAAGGCTCTCTCTTGAATTTTTTCCAATTTAGCAGAATTACTTTTAGTGCAGAAATGCCAAGCCAGAGGACAGAAATTAAAGTTTGAAAGAATAAAGGTATGAAAAATGGTGAGCTTATTCAATTTTGAGAGAAAACAACCAATGCGTTTAAGCACATTGAGTTGTTGAGAGGCCTTACGACATATATTTTTAATATGTTGATTAAAATTTAATTGGTAATCTATATCGATCCCCAGTAATTTTACTACATCATCACACGTTATTACAGCTGACTCAATATTAAAAACTGGCTTCATATCATGTGTTTTCTTACCTATGGCAATAGCCTGAAATTTATCAGGGTTAGCTTGCATACAGTTAATTTTGAACCAGTCAATCAGAATAGTACTTTCATTTGAAAGAACAGACATTAAATTATCAAAATCATAATCAGCATAAGATAAGGTGTTATCATCAGCATAATTGTATAAAGTACCTTGCTTAATAAAATAAAATATATCATTTATAAAAATGTTAAAAAGTAGGGGACAGAGTATAGAACCTTGTGGTACACCTTTAGTGATGCCAGCCCAGTCACTGAGAACTCCCTGAAGCTTAATTTGTTGCTTACGGCCAGTTAAATAATTTTGTAGTAATTTCACTGATTTTGAAGATAGACCATAAGCAGAGAGTTTACTTAAAAGAATATCATGTGGCAGACAGTCAAAAGCTTTCGAAAGATCCATTAAAATAGCTGCCACATACTGGTTTTTATCAAGTGCAATTTTCCAGTCTTCAAGGAGTCTCAGCAGAGTGGTCTGGCACCCATGTCCTTTCCTAAAAGCACATAAAAAAGAATGAAAGATGTTTTCAAAATACTCAGTTAATTGATCAGATAAAACGCTTTCATATAATTTAGATATTGTGGGTAAAATACTAACAGGGCGGTAATTTTTCTTATCCAAAGGGTCACTCTTTTTGTATACAGGTACAACCTGAGCTTCTTTAAGTCTATTAGGAAAAGTACAGTTTTGAATAGTATTATTTATTAAAGATGTAATATTTTTGTTAAGAACAAGGGCCCCAGCTCGTAAAAGCTTAGGTGAAATATTATCTACACCTGTCGCTTTCTTTATGTTAATTTTACTGAGCAATTTAGAAACAGTGTCAACATCAGTTGACTTAAACTCAAAACATGCATCAGGATGACCCAACGTTTTTATTTTTGAAATGCTAGGGTGACTGCTTTCATCAAAAACAACATCCTTGCCAATATCATTAGCAACATTTACAAAAAAGTTATTAAAAGTATCACATACATCCTTGTTTTTATTAATAATTTTATCATTTTCAACTAATACAATTTTCTGTTGCCCATTACATGACTTTTTAGATAAAAATGGTTTGACAGTGCTATAAAAATGTTTTGACTTCTGACCTCCAGCACATCTTTCATGAAAATAGGTATTGATGGATTTACGTTTAAGTTTAGTTACAAAATTTCTTTGCTTTCTATAAGCTTCCCATGATTTACTAGTTTTACAATTTTCATATTTATTACGAAGCATCTGTTTTTTAAAAATAGCTTTTCTCAATTCACTATTCATATAAGGTATGGATTCCTTGCGAGGATATCTCTGCTTCAATGGTACATGTTCATTAATAACATCTGAAACTTTCTGTTCAAAATCATTGTACAGTATGTTACAATCATCTATATTATGATCTGAGTTATGTAAAAAATTTATTTTCTCAAGATCAGAAACATACTTGTCAATATCAAAATTTTTAAAACTTCTATATTGTAATTTGACATCTTCATGCTTTGGTGTTATACCTTTAATAAAAGTGGATATCATATGGTGACAGTCACTGATACCAGTATTGAAATTAAGTGTTTTAAAACATTTATCACCTCTATTAGTTAGTATCACATCAACTAATGATGGTTCTTGACCCTTCATAAAACATGTAGGTTTGGTAATAATATTTGTAAGGTCAAAAATATCACAGATGTCATCAAGTGTCTTTGATTTTTCTGAAATCAATGAATCAAAATTTAAATCTCCAATGATCATGTAGTTTTCTATAAATTTGGAACCTTTATCAAGTAAAATGTTCAAACTATTACTAAAAATGGCATTTGACATAGATGGTGATCTGTAAATAGCATAAATTAACCATTTTGTCTTTTCAATAGTTATTTCGTACACAATGTTTTCTAGTGTCTTACATTCAATGTCTAATCTTCTCCGAGCTGGTATATCTGCTCTCATGAAAGTTGCCAGTCCTCCACCATGGTCTGTGCGGTCTTGTCTCTGCAGCTTGTACCCGTCTACTTCAAATAAGGAGTCTCTGAAAGAAGAGTCTAATTTTGTTTCAGATATTATAAGACAGTCTACTAGTTTATCAAGAAGGATCTGTTTCAGTTCGTCAAATTTATATCGCATACTGTTTATATTTAGATGACATATAAGAAAGTTATTTAAAAGGTGTTTCTTTCTACTATCACGAAGTTGTTCAAAAATGTCATTTGTTTCTTCATCAGATGTATTTATATCAGTATGAATTTCACTGATGTTTGTAGTGTCAAAAAAGTCATCAGTAAACTTGAAATATGGGTCACAGTCACCACATAGCCATGGATCATCTGATTCTTCTAACCCGATGTATTCTGATGGTGTAATTTTAGCGCATTTAATATGCCACCAGTAGTAACAGGCATCGCACCACACAGCTCTATGGTTTTTAGCAACTGGCTTATTGCAATCCTTGCAGGGGTTTTTCGGCCCTGGATTGAGTGCAACATCTCCGCTTAAAAGAATGATCAAAAGTCTATGAGTTTTATTTCTGAGCTCAATAGGAATCGATAATGGTAGAGATCTACTATGTTTCAGGTTGTAGAACAATATTGTGTAAGTGTCAATATGTAGGTCGTTGGAAAAAACCACATGATATGAAGTCATTGATGTCTCATTGTTGTATGGTGTGTATACGATGTTGTTTCCGCATGATAATATGTCAGGCTTTGTGATCTTACCGTCCTGTTGCAGTAAAAGTTCATTAAAAGTTACAGAAATTAAAAAGATATAAAAAGTCTGCATTGTTGACACAGCTGATTTTGTTTACGTTCACACCGGAAGTTGTCGGAAATGGAGTTGTAGGATTAATTACGAGTACTTGAATATAAAGTAATAATCTAAAAACACTATCTCTGGCACCAAAGTTTTGTATATAGATGGTTTCTATGTTTTCAATGTAGTAGATCGAAATTATTCCATAAGTTTTTCAGAGAACGATTTGTAAACATGAAGTATTTTGGTAATTTTCAGGAGTCCAAAAACAGAACCGCCGATGTCTTGGGCATGCGCATTTCACGATCGTTAGTAGATGTTACTATAGCTATAGGCAACAGGTGAGTTTGAATATTGGATCATGGATGTCACTGGTAAGCTTGCTTAATCAACCTATAAAACAGCAAGGGTTCTTGATTAGCATCAGGTAAATGGGGTAATAAACACCAGTTAATAAATTAACAATTATGTTTACACAGCAGGGGGTTTTTTAACATCCTCACTCAGATTCTGACACCTGTAAAGTGTAATTAACATGAAGCTTTAAAATTTATCAAAGTTAATTGTCTATTTCAAAAGTTTTAAACAGGACAAAGTGCGGCGACAGTTGCAGTTTTAGTACCGGAAGTGCACAGTAGGTGGCGTTTTATAAATTGGAAAGTCATCAATTGGTAATCATGGTAATAGATTGATACAATGTATGTTTAACCACAAGGGCTTGTAAAAATAGATTTACTTGCGCTTTCAATTGACATGATTGATACTGGTTCGATTTTGTTATAGTGTGGGAAAAGGGAAGAAGCAGAGACTATAGCGATGAAAAAGAGTAAGCTCCTAGTAGCCCCTACAAAAGGCCTGGACATAAAGAAACCATTAAATTATTCAATCAATCAAAGATGACAACCAGTGTTCAATCTAGAGCGCGCCATTGCGCCATTCCCGCATATTTTTGTTGAATGGACGCGCTTAAAAAACCTCCTGGGTCATTACTGGCGCAACGTAATTTTTCATTGCTTTGAGAAATTCCCCGATAGTCAACAGCTTTGAGAAAGCCCCTTTAAAATATACCAGAAATTTAACTGTATTCTCTGTCCTAAGTACGCTTTTTATCATGTACAATTACCATTTAGCAAGCGTCTAAATCACATAGACAATATATTATCGATTTTTTTATTACGTGTTGTTCATGCTTAAAGATGAAGCGTATTTCTTCATATTTTACTACCATTGGCGATAAACTTGCACTTTTTGTCTGGTTGTCATGTCTCTATATTGGTTTTATTGACCCCTAGCTATAAATTTTGGCCCAAAATGGTAAGTTATTAGGGCCATCATGACCCCCTTAGGTCAAATTCTAGATTGAACACTGGGAACTGGTAAAAAATTAAGCAGAGCAGAAAAATTCCATCGGGTCCATTTCAACCTTGCTTTCTGTCAACTGCATGATATTGGCAACATGTGTTGCTGGGCCAGGAAATCAGGCTACAGATATCAATGACAATGTTAATCAGGGGTTGAACATTTTTGGGGCAAACCTAAGCCCTGGGCTTTTAAAACTTTGGAACGCTAAGCCCCAACATTAATTAACCAAGCCCTAAAAATTATGAGAGCGATGATTTGAAAGTAGATTTGTCATGCTTGTTTTGAATAAAGTAAACCATATTATTGTTTTGCAGAAAGTTCTGCTAGCATGTTTCTCGTGCAACTGAAGGGGATCAATTCCTAAATTTTGTGTCCCCCTAGTAAGGGCATGCTTTCTGTCTGAGAGATGGGGGTATTTTCTACAATATTTGAAATATATTTCTTGGGCATTTTCATCTAACTCAACCCAGGGAAACATGTCCATCCATGATAGTAAGAACGTCCTTTTCCATTTGTCTCTTTCATATTTCGGTAGCTCGAATAACCGAAAACATCTGAAAAAAGAGGAATAACTGAAAACAACAAGAAAATGTCCAAAAAACACATTAAAGTTAATGTTTTGTTAAAAACTGTATGTTTAACATAATAGCAAGGCTATGCAAAAAGTTTTATGCAAAAATATTAATGTATGACAAAGTTATAGCACTTTTTTCTTTATGCCATACAATGTACGATAATATAGGAACCCTGTTGTATGGATCTACTTAATTTTAACATGGAGGAAAAAATATGAATTTTAAAAACATGATTAAATACGATAACAATCAGAATTGGAGAGATAGAGAGACTAGTCTGTTGTCAGTGTTTTTGAAACTTTTCAAATCTAGTGGTCATGATGACCCTCTGCAGCTGAGTTTAGGGAGTCAAATACAATTTTCAAGGGTCATATTTATTATTCAGTTTTGATGATAAAAAACTTGTATCGAACAATGCTGCAAACAAGAGTAAACAATATATACCACAGCCTAGAGATTGTAATAATTTCTGCATGAATTATTTATACCTCTGAAATAATACACACATATCTGGTGTTTGAAAAAAATGTTTTGTTTCATGTCAATATCCTAATACAATTGATGGTATCATACATGTGTATCTAACCAGAATTTAAAAGAAGGCAATTTATTATTTAGTGTGACTTCTCTGGAAACACAGCAAAGATAAGATGAAAGATTATTAATTTTTTAACTGTTGAGTTTCTTTAAGAAAACTAGACAAGGTCTATAGTGTAGAGGGTAGATGTATTGAACAGCTGAAAATAACTAAAAACTGTTGAAACTTTAATAGATATCTGAATGCAAAAAGGATAATATATTTTTGTCAAGTATGTGATCATCAGTAAACCAAGGTCATTCTTAAGCCGATTTCTGAAAGATTTTGGAACAGATGATTGCAAAAGTTTGCATTTTGTAGTGTTTGATCACGTGGTGCACTAATTCGATCCTACTTCAAAAACAATCGTTTTCGTCATGCTCATTTTGGAATAAACTTATCATCGCCGGTTGACTGTTTATTGGTTTAAAGTGTTGCCTTAATCAAATAAAATGTAATCAAGGTTAGGAAGCGTATCATTCCACATGTATACAAAACTGTCAGAGTTGAAGATAAAGTCCGAGGACTTCAGGAAGTAACGAACTGGTTACCGTTGAAAATAATTGTTTTCCTTATATGGCAACATAAAGGATACTAGATTTTAGATTTTTCAAATAGTATGCGTTCGGTAAATAACATACGCTGCCGGATCAGAAGAGTATTAAAACATTTTTGGTACATAATTTGCTGCGTCATGATGACCCTCTGGGTAATATTTTTGGGGGTAAAAAATGTTTTTTATGCATAAATACGCACATATTTGCGTTAACGCAAACGCTGCTAGTAATATCAGTGGATATAACAAAGAAGGAAATCGAGATAAGTTTGTTTATTTATGGTGTTTATGGTTGACGAAATTAAGTGGATCATTAATAAATAGATCAATACAGTGAGGTCCTACTATACGTATAATAAATATGTCAGCTGAATATCTAGTGATTCGAAGAATTAATTTTGTGGGTGATTACTATCATTATTTGACCCCGTTTGGACTGCCGATGGTTCTGGCTCGTCATCCGCTTTCCTTTTTAGCTCACCTGGACCGAAGGTCCATGTGAGCTATTGCTATCACTTGGCGTCCGTCGTCCGTCGTAAACTTTTTCAAAAATCTTCTCCTCTGAAACCACTTGGCCAATTTTTTTCAAACTTGGCCACAATCATCCTTAGGGTTCCTAGTTTCAAGTTTGTACCCAGGGTGTTGATCAACAGACAAATATGGCCGCTGTTACTAAAAATAGAACATGGGGGTCAACACAGGTTTTTGATCATTATCTAAAAAACTATAATAGCTATAGAGAAAACCGTTACTTCAAATTGATCAGCACATTAAGGTCTACAATAGTTGCTATTAGTGCGAAGTTGTGTATTGGCTTCTTGTAGGAGTTATTGCCCTTTTTTGAAGATTTTTGACAAAATTTTTGGTATTTACAATATAACCTGAAAAATATACGAGGTAGAGTGAAACTGTAAATGGCAAAAATGATCAGCAATGAAAGCCCTACAATTCACTTGATTGGTCTGAAATTGTCAAATGACTCCTTATATGAGTTATTGCCCTTAAATGGTAATTTTTTATGAAATTTTCCGTTTTTGTCCTGTAACTTGAAAACTATAGCAGCTAGATTGAAACTGTAAATTGCACAAATGATCAGCAATAAAGACCCTACAATTCACTTGATTGGTCTGAAATTGTCAAATGATTCCTTATATGAGTTATTGCCCTTAAATGGTAATTTTTTATGAAATTTTCCGTTTTTGTCCTGTAACTTTAAAACTATAACAGCTAGAGTAAAACTGTAAAGAGCAAAAAAGATCAACAATACAAGCCCTACAATTCACTGTATTAGTCTGAAATTGTCAGATGACTCCTTATAGGATTTATTGCCCTTAAATGGCAATTTTTTATGAAATTTTCCGTTTTTGTCCTGTAACTTGAAAACTATAGCAGCTAGATTGAAACTGTAAATTGCACAAATGATCAGCAATAAAGACCCTACAATACTTGATTGGTCTGAAATTGTCAGATGACTCCTTATATGAGTTATTGCCCTTAAATGGTAATTTTTTATGAAATTGTCCGTTTTTGTCCTGTAACTTTAAAACTATAACAGCTAGAGTAAAACTGTAAATAGCAAAAATGATCAACAATACAAGCCCTACAATTCACTGTATTAGTCTGAAATTGTCAGATGACTCCTTATAGGAGTTATTGCCCTTAAATGGCAATTTTTTATGAAATTTTCCATTTTTGTCCTGTAACTTGAAAACTATAGCAGCTAGATTGAAACTGTAAATTGCACAAATGATCAGCAATAAAGACCCTACAATTCACTTGATTGGTCTGAAATTGTCAGATGACTCCTTATAGGAGTTATTGCCCTTAAATTGCAATTTTTTATGAAATTTTCCGTTTTTGTCCTGTAACTTAAAAACCATAACAGCTAGAGTGAAATAATAAATTGCAAAAATGATCAGCAAAAAAAGCCTTACAATTCATTTAATTGGTCTGAAATTGTCAGATGACTCCTTATAGGGGTTATTGTCCTTAAATGACAATTTTATGAAATTTTCCATTTTTGTCCTGTAACTTGAAAACTATAGTAGCTAGATTAAAACTGGAAATTGCACAAATGATCAGCAATAGAAGCCCTACAAATGATTGCTTAGTCCAAAAATTGCAAGATGACTCTTTATAGGAGTTATTGCCCTTTCATTATGAATTTGGACATATGAACAGTTTTTTAATTATAAATTTCTATAACACACCTATTAGTAGAGTAAAACTGTAAATTTCTAAAGTACCCTAAAGGACAATGCCTAAAAACCATTTAATTTTCAGAAATTGTGGATGGCACCTTATAGGAGTTATTGTATTTAACAAATTTTTTGAAGAAATGTATAGTTTTTGCACAGTAACTTAAAAGCTATAACAACTAGACTGAAACTGTTAATTTCAAAAATTTAAATATAGTTTAAGTCATTTGGATTCCAGGTGAGCGATTACAGGCTCCTGGGAGCCTCTAGTTTCCGTTTTCTTAATGTAAAGTTTAACGACATTTTTCGAATTTGTAACCACAATTAATAGGGGGATTTTTATACAGGGCAAGGAAACAAACTTGAATTGTTATTGATAAACGTTGCTAAAGGGCCAAGAAGATTAAGATCTGTCATAAATAGAAAATAGAAAATCAATATCGATTTGTTTTAGGATCTTAAAATAGATTTATGAGCGTTTATAGGACAAATTTAACCGTATACACTTTAATAAGAAACATTGAAAATAAAAAAAACAGCATTTTATTTTTGGAAGAAAGTTTAAGCCAGACAGGCTTTTTTCATAGAAAATCAGCAAGCCCGAGGTTTCAGTTTTTTAAGCCCCGGGCGTCGGGCTTTAGGAATTTTCAACCCCTGTGTTTTTAGCTCACCTGACCCAAAGGGTCATGTGAGCTATTGTTATCACTTTGCGTCCGTCGTCGTTGTCTTCGTCGTCGGCGTCTGTAAACTTTTTACATTTTAATCTTCTTCTCTGAAACCACTTGGCCAGTTGAAACCAAACTTGGCCATAACGTTCATTGGATGGACCTTTACAAAGTTTGTGTTTTTTATTTGGATTGGAAAACCAATATGGCCGCCACCGCAGGACTTAGTTTAACATAGGACCCTATGGGAAAAAAGTTTAAAATGGCTTCTTCTCTGAAACCGGTTAACCAATCAAAACAAAACTTACTAGCAATATTGTTTGGATGGTCCTTTATAAAGTGTATGTTTTCTATGCCAACTGGAAATTCAAAATGGCCGCCACCGCAGGACTTAGTTTAACATAGGACCCTATGGGAAAAAGTTTAAAAAGGCTTCTTCTCTGAAACCGGTTAACCAATGGAAACAAAAACTTACTAGCAATATTGTTTTGATGGTCCTCTATAAAGTTTATGTTTTCTATGCCAACTGGAAATTCAAAATGGCCGCCACCGCAGGACTTAGTTTAACATAGGACCCTATGGGAAAAAGTTTAAAAAGGCTTCTTCTCTGAAACCGGTTAACCAATGGAAACAAAAACTTACTAGCAATATTGTTTTGATGGTCCTCTATAAAGTTTGTGTTTTTTATGACAATTGGAAATTCAAAATGGCCACCAACACAGGACTTAGTTTAACATAGGACCCTATGGGAAAAAGTTTAAAAGGCGTCTTCTCCAAAACCGGTTAACCAATGGAAACAAAAACTTACTAGCAATATTGTTTGGATGGTCCTCTAAAAAGTTTGTGTTTTTTATGACAATTGGAAATTCAAAATGGCCGCCAACACATGACTTAGTTTAACATTGGACCCTATGGGAAAAAAGTTTAAAAGGGTTTCTTCTCTGAAACCGGTTAACCAATCAAATCAAAACTTACTACCAATATTGTTTGGATGGTCCTTTATAAAGTTTATGTTTTTTTATGCCAATTGGAAAATTAAAATGGCTGCCACCGCAGGACTTTGTTTAACATAGGACCCTATGGGGAAAAGTTAAAAAAAGGTGTCTTCTCTGAAACTGGTTAACCAATGTAAACAAAACTTACTAGCAATTATGCCAATTGGAAATTCAAAATGGCCACCAATGCAGGAAGTAGTTTAACATAGGACCCTATGGGAAAAAAGTTAAAAATGCTTCTTCTCTGAAACCGGTTAACCAATCAAAGCAACACTTTCCAGCAATATTGTTTGGATAGTCCTCTATAAAGTTCATGTTTTTTATCCCAATCGGAAATTCAAAATGTCCGCCACCGCAAGACTTGGTTTAACATTGGACCGTATGGGAAAAAAAGTTAAAAAAGGTTTCTTCTCTGAAACCAATTAAACAATGGAAACAAAACTTACTACCAATATTATTTTAGATGGTCCTTTATAAAGTTTGTATTTTTTATGCCAACTGGAAAATCAAAAGGCCACCACTGCAAGACTTAGTTTAACATAGGACCATATGGGAAAAATTTTTCAAAGGCTTCTTCTCTAAAACTGGTTAACCAATGGAAACCAAAACTTACTAGCAATATTGTTTGGATGTCCTCTGTGAAGTTTATGTATGTTTTTTATGCCAATAGGAAAATCAAAATGGCCACCACAGCATTACATAGATTATTTAGTTTAATATAGGACCCTATGGGCAAATTAAAAAAAATTCTTCTTCTCTATAAAACCGGTTAACCAATGGAAACAAAACTTTCTAGCAATATTGTTTGGATGGCCCTCTTTAAAGATTATTGAAAATTACAGGACTACGTTTAACATCAGGGAAATGCAACATTTATTGCCTATAAAATCAGGTGAGCGATACAGGCTCTTAAGAGCCTCTGGTTTTGTTCCAATCAGTAATTAGAAATGGCTTTCACTGCAGAAGTTATTTTAATGTAGGACTCAATGAAGATTGTAATGTAGTTACTAGTACATGTTTTTATTCTGATCCAAAATCTGCCACCAAAGAACATTACAAAAGACTTCTTTCCAGAGCTCGGTGAATCTTCAGGGAATTTTTTAGCGCTCACCAGTTTCGTCATTGACGAAATCATTTGAAAATTGATGATAGATTCCTAAATCAGTTTCGTCACCTGATTTCCAACAAGTAATAAAATTTTTCATTACAAATTCATTCAACCAAGTGTAAAACAACATATTTATGACCTCAAAGCCAATTAAAATTTAATTATTTCACCTCGATTGTTTTAAACAGCAGGTGTCAGTCATCGAATCGATGTTTTAACAGGTAATCCGATTAACATGATTTAGTGGTGCTACTGGTCAATATTCGCAAACAAAAGTGTAGTAAATTGTACTGATGTGCACAAACTTCCACCTTTTGATTAAATATGTCATACAATTAAAAATTGCAAAGATTTTGCGTATTTAGCTCATTTTTCGTATGTTTTGCTTGTTTCAAATGGATTACGAGCCATTTGTTTACATCAGAGATACGTCTAGTTACCGACGGTTACCACTTAGAAAACTAAGAGTACAACGGCCCTTAATGAAAAACTGTAACCGATTGTTAAACAAACGCTTTTTAAATGTTTTAAAATTAAAATTCTTTGAAAATTTTTAAACATTTTGTTAAAATAATTTTTATAAACAAATTTACACACTGCAATTGAAAGAATATAGTTGTTTATACTGTACATATACAACTATATTTCACAGTACAATGAATGCTTCTGAGAAGATGCCTATACGGCACATCCGCTAATGTAAAAGCCCTCAAAATCCTAAAAAATTCCCTGGAATCTTCCGAAACCAAACTTATCAAAGTTACAAGTGTATTCAATTTTTCTTATGCCAATGCAATCTGAAATTCAAACTGGCTGTCACCACAGACAGGACATGCTTGTAGTTTAACATAAGACCCGGCTGAAAAAATGTTCAAATCAAACACAATGCTGCAACTGAATAGGCACTTAATCAGTAAATAACAACCGTAACCACTCAGCCTTCAAGGCCCCTTCATTGGTGTTAGAATTATACATTTTAATTTGTTTTATTACATTTTTTTCTTTCAGTGATTAGATCTTGAAGAAAAATGACACAGGAACAAGAAAACTTCTACCGCCATTCAACAGTAATTGTAGATGAAACCAAAGATTCATTCCTACAGTTACTGGATTTCCATCTGACAAATCAGGGCATAACACTCCAGAGGTTCATGGAGACAAATGGACATTTCATCTATCACCTGTGTTTCAATTGTTATCCATGTTGTCAGTGTCCACCTGGAACACGAGCAGTAACCAGAGGCAGTCGAGTGCTACATCCACCACAACTGGACATATTGTTTGACAAAACTGGCAGTAGGTTACCTGGACATAACCCTGGAAGTAAGTCAGCTCCACACTGTTGTTATCCTGTCAATCCTAACCTCCAGCTACAGGACCTTGACTTCACCCTGGCTAGACTTCTGCTGGTTAACTTTACAACACTTGTACCACAAGGATCTCCAGAGAGAATTGCTCTTGATTTTCTGGTTAATTCCAGGAACCATTCATTTGCTCATGCCAAGGAAGGAAAAATCCCCAACAGTGAATACCAGAAGTCCATGGCCAATGTAGAGGCTTCATTACTAGTTTTAGCAAAGGTTTATAATAAAGAAGCAGAAACAAAACAAAGACTGAGAGATATTGCTAAACAACCTTTAAATATCGCAATATGTCTGCAGCTCCAAAATACACTTCTCCAACAATGTCAGTTAGAGGAGGTAAGATTGAAACAGTATAAAGATTGAAACAGTATATACAAGTACAGATTCATGGATATTGTCAGTATAAATTTAACCAATATAAACTTAATATATATTTGAGGGGTCAGGTTTTATTCAGTCCTATCCCAGGGAATGACCTCTTGTTTTAATGAAATGGCAGGAGCTCATCAAACACAACTTTATTGGGGGTTAGTTTGTAAAAACTACAAAAAACAAATGAAAACACACGAAGTACAACTGTAATCAACAGTGAAAATAACACATTGAATACAACTGAGTGAAAGTTCACATTTTAAATTATGATCCAAACTTCAAAATTGACAGGAGGGAGAGAAAACTAAAAATCAAAACATCACGGGTAATTCAGGCCAAATACTTACACAAAATGATGAAAAAGACCAAGAGGAGATAACTCTATATAAAAGCACGGTAAGGAAAGGGAACATTGGTAAAAAGGGGAAAATATTGTATAGTTATTTTTCTAGCTTTCCTACTGTCGTAATTAAAGATTTTAATTTGTGTTTTCAGACAATAAAAAGACTTTTACCAGAAAAAATATTACCAGGTATGATTAATACAGTAGTAAGCAGTACCTTATTAGCTCACTGGATCTTCTTTTTAGTTCGGGATAAAATTTAGCATTCCTGCAAAAGGGGTTGTCTTATAAGAATGGCCATTCACTTGAGTGTAATACTTTCTCTGTATCTCGAAAGGTAATTTGGAAAAATTATGATTAAGCAATGGAATTGTACGATCTCCTTTCTGAGAACTAAAACATCTTATAGTTAAATATATACGGTATATACATGAATGTTATTAGCAGTAATTGTGTTTGAATTCAAACATGCTATTTGTGATTGTTTATTGTTTTTGAGTCATGAAATTATAAAATCACCTTTTAAAGTGTTGACACTAGTTGGGATGTGTTGATTAAATAAGAAATCATTCTTGAGGGGTATGATTTTGTACTCATTTACATGTAGACTGGGCCTTTTTATATTCAATTATATTTTACAGAGCTATAGCGAGGTAGAAAATATCAATATAAATTTGGCACAGCCCATGTGTAAATAAGTTCAAAATTATACCCAGAATGAATTATTAAAATTCTAATAATACAATTAAATTGTGCCCTATACATGCTATAGGCCATGATTTTCTAGCTGCCATTTTCATGATGAAAAATTTGTGGTCAAGAAATCAAAATTTACCAAAGCCGGAAAGTGTAGGAATATACAAAACATTGTTCAAAAGGAATCTCAGTTCTGTGTATATTAATAGAAAAAACAACAAATGGAACCCAATTTGTATGTAAATTATATTTTATTTGAAATCTGGATCGATTTAATAAGAAATCAGAACACAAAACATTGTCCCCTTTCCATTATAATACGCTAGGAGGACGCCATCTTTGTTTACATTAGATACTCAAAGAAGTCTGTTAGCAATATTGTTTGGATGGTCCTCTATAAGGCGTAAAAAGGCTTCTTCTTTCTGACCTGTTAACCAATCCAAAAATTGTCAGAAATTCAAAATGTCCGCAGCTGCAGGTTAATATAGGACCCTAAGGGACAAAGTTTGGAAAAGTTCTCTGATACCAGTTAACCACTTAAAACAAACTTGTCACCAGTATTCTTTGTATAGTCCTCTATAAAGTTTGTTTTTTATGTGAATTGAACATTCAAAATGGTCTTAGTTTAACATAAGATCCAATAGGAAACAAGTTTAAGAAGGCTACATCTCTGAAACCTGTTATCTAATCAAACAAACGTTATTATGAATATTTTTCAGATGGTTTTTACACATACACATTTTTTTAATGGCAATGCAAGAGTAAAAATGGTTACCATTACAGAGTTTAACAAACTCATGACTCTATAGGAATTTTCAATTGCCATCCTTTCTGAAACTGCAAAGCTGATTTAAGCCATTTTGTATATTTACGAGAATAGCTCTCTTATAAGTTTATGCTGTTTATGTGATCAAAAATCCATGATGGCTGCAATAGTAGGATTTAATTTAACCTAGAAATCTATAGGATAATGTTAAAATGGCTTCCTATTTGAAACTTTTGAACCAGATGATGTTTTGTTCGTTTGAATGTTCAGCCATTTTTCATCTATATCATGGCATGTAGTTTTTATTGGTGGAAGAAGCCAGAGTACCTGGAGAAAACCCCCGACCTTTGGTGAAAAAAACTGTAAATCCTTGTCAATTAAGATTGGAGTCGAACGCACCCTGCCTGCATTGAGTCTCAAACCCGCAATCTCAGTGTTGACAGACCACGTGATTAATAGACGAACTACCGTAACCACTTGGTCAGATGAAACCAAACAGCAAGACTCATTGGGTGGTCTTAAAAAAGATAATGTTTAACATAGGCAATGTTCTCCCCAGGCCCTTTAAGCACCGCGGTACCGCGGCGCTTTATTTTGTTGCCGCGGTGCTATCTGATCTACCGCGGTGGTTTAATTTCATGCCGCGGTACTATCCACTTGTCACTATTTCCTGTTGTATTGTTTATTCAACAGATTAAAGCTGTGGACAATACATTCTGTTAATTAATACCTCTTGTCATGTTTACCTGGACAGGTGTAAACATCGGCACTCGTTAGATCAGATTGCCTGTTACCGTAGATTAATTCATCAATAAATAACCATACTGATTTCTTATCTGTACACGTTTAATACAAAAGTTTTAATAAAATTAGACAAATTAAGCTTAATTTTGAATGATTTCATTTATTTCTTGTGGATACTGTAATTGGAGTTAACACTTCCCCCACAAAAAGTTTGCATATGGTGGTCACGGCAATTTGTGACTTTCAGTTTCAGTAGAAATATTGCAATACCTTCTTGTAAATTTTAATTCTGTTATTTGAGCAGAAATTTGCAGAATTATTAAACTATCTGTAATTAAATTGTGGTTGATATGCATAAATATGCATTCAAATGTACGCTGATAATTTTGACAGTAAGCACCATGCACATGCACTAATCCAGAGTTGCTACCCCTGCAGTAGTGCTTATTATGCAGTATACATGTATTTTGTGTTCTTGGTGTAGTATTTCTACCAAAAACTGCTATACAAACATTTTTAATATATTTTTAACAAAATAAAACAATTTATATATAAATCTCTACACCCTTAAATGTAAATTTTGCAGAAAATAATGGAAAATAATACTCTATTAAATGAGAAACCAAATTTATTCACACCCATTTTTTTTTGTAAAAGATTTATTACAGAACTTTTCAGTGTGTTGGACTGTGTCTAAAATTGAGTATAATTGAACTTGTATTTTTTGCTTGTTGAATTATACACTAAACTACCACCAAGTATTGAATAACACACTTAACTAAATAAAAAAAATGTAATTAAGTTAAAAAAATAAGTTGTAAAAAAGGAAATGAGACAGGTGTCAAGATAATGCACAATGTTTGTACATGGCACATTGCTGGTGTAGCTTTAGTGTTATTTATAAGTGCCAATGTTTAATAGTAGCTTTGTATTTATATCTGTTATCATCTGTTATGTATGCCAATAATTTAACACAAACAAATTAAGAAAAGTATTAAGAACAATTCTCCATAAGGATCAAAGGATTTCCATATAGGGTGAGACATGACATGTCTCAGATTTTGCTGATTTTCATTTTATAAGTTGAAATTGACCATTGGATCACAAAATAATGATTGTTTGTTATGATTTGACTTCGGTTGCCATGGTAACTGTGGCAGCCATTTTGGGTCGATTAAAATACAGTGAAAAGGGCGATATTCAAATCACAATTTTTCAGGGGAAAATCAATTCATATTCAATAGAATTTTTTTATTTGCTTAATTCAATATCTAATTGACAATATTCAAAACAGTTCCAACACTTTCAATATATGTGTGATCAGACTGAGACTATTGAACATGTCAAGAAATAGGGCATTATTCTCTATAATTTTTGGTTAAAAATATTACCATTTTTGCCACTTTTCTGACTCCATTTTCAGAAAATGCACCAATCACAAATACTCATCGTAAATATAATTACATAGATTGATGATTAATATTTTAAAAAATTTAAAATCTCAATGGGGTAAGAAAAAATGTCTTTAGAAAACACCGTTAAAGTTGGTTACCGTGGTAATAAAACAAAAACGGCAATTTTTTCGATATTTAAATATATGTATGACCATACTTCTAATATGAGCCAAGATAACAATTGTTGTCATCATATGTACCTAAAAGGGATCTTTTCAACATAGCATGACCTTAGAAAACTTTCAAGGTCAATTGTGTTGTTTTCAAGGTCACTTAAAATTGATTTTGCTTCGAGATTTTTATATTTTAAAGCTCAATTTTTAGTTGACCTTGACCTTGAGACACTGTACCCTGAAATGATTTCAATGTCATTTTAAGTTTATAGGATGTCTGTTAAAAATAATAATTAAGGATGATTTAATTTAACCCTAAGAAATAGTAGTTTCGTGGAAATATTGAACAATACAGAAATGGCTTTTTTTCACAAGTTACAATGGTAACCATCTTTGACAGTGTTTTCTTAAGACATCTTTTGTTACCCCATTGAGATTTTTATAAGTTTTGAATATTAATCATCAATTTATGTAATTATATTCATCATGAGTATTTGTGATTGGTGCATTTTCTGAAAATGGAGTCAGAAAAGTGGCAAAAATGGAAATTTTTTGGTAAAAAAATTCCAGAGAAAATCCATGATTTCTTGACATATTCCATAGCCTCGTTCTGACTACACATTTATGTTTAGTCTTGAAACTGTTTTGAATATTGTCTATGAGGTATTGAATTAAGCAAATAAAATGTTATATTGAATTTGCTTTGATTTTTGAATAACAAATTGGGAATTGAATATAGGATATTTCGCAGTATGAGAAATGATAAAAAATTACCGCCTCGGTTACCATGGCAACCGCAGTCAATCATACCAAACAGTCATCATTTTTGTGATCCAATGGTCAATTGCAACTTATGAAATGAAAATCAGCAAAATCTGAGACATGTCATGTCCCAGTTATTTTGGTGCTTAGGGATAATTGGTCTTAATACTATCTCATTTATTGCATGTATTAAATTCAACAAAGTCACCCCCCTCCCCCTTGTTAGAGATAACACACGCACACACAAATGCTTGTGATGCACTAAAATGTACGATGTGACGTGCAAGATTGGACCCTTTTTAAAACACGACACCACAGTGCTTTCCGAAATTTCTGGGGAGAACCCTGGCCTACATAAATCAAGTGAGTGATACAGGCTCTTGATAACCTATGGTTTTCTGTTGCTATGTTACAGAAGTTATACTTAAAATCAGTTTTATGGTAGCAATTAAAAAATTTGCTACAGTGTTGGTTTAAATAGTTGTTCTGTATGACTTGATATTTACGTGTTAATCAATAATATTTTTATTTATGTAACAAATACATGTAGTCCTCTCCAAGGCTTGTGGAGGTTGCAATTTGTTCATTCTTTTCATTCAATAGAGATAATCACAAAATTCTCAGTATCATCAATTCTTTATTTAGCTCACCTGACCCAAAGGGTCAGTGTGACCTATTCTCATCACTTTGCGTCCGTCGTCGTCGTCGTCGTCGTCGTCGTCTTCGTCGTCGTCGGCCGTAAACTTTTTACATTTTAATCTTCTTCTCCACAACCACTTGGCCAATTGGAACCAAACTTGGCAGGAATGTTTATTGGGTGGTTCTTAACAAAGTTTGAGTTTTTGGTGCTGATCAAATATGAAACATGGCTGCCAGGGCCATTAATGCGTTCTGATTGGCTGAAATTCAAAAATCTTCTTCTCATAAACTGCTTGGCAGATTGATTTGAAATATTGCAGAAATGTACCTTAGATGGTCCTCTACAAAGTTTGAGTTTTTTGTGCCGATCCAAAATCCAAGATGGCCGCCATCGCAGGACATAGTTTAACATAGGACCCTATAGGAAAAACATATAAACAACTTCTTCTATGAAACTGTTCCACACAATGAAGCCAAATTAATAAGGAAATGAAGGTTGCATAATTATCTTATTGTTTTGGGTTTTTCGAGCCAATTGCAAATTCAACATGGCTTCCAGGGCCATTAATGTGTTCTGATTGGCTGAAATTCAAAAATCTTCTTCTCATAAACTGCTTGTCAGATTGATTTGAAATATTGCAGAAATGTACCTTAGATGGTCCTCTACAAAGTTTGAGTTTTTTGTGCCGATCCAAAATCCAAGATGGCCGCCATCGCAGGACATAGTTTAACATAGGACCCTATGGGAAAAACATATAAACAATTTCTTCTATGAAACTGTTCGACACAATGAAGCCAAATTAATAAGGAAATGAAGGTTGCATAATTATCTTATTGTTTTGGGTTTTTCGAGCCAATTGCAAATTTAACATGGCTTCCAGGGCCGTTAATGTGTTCTGATTGGCTGAAATTCAAAAATCTTCTTCTCATAAACTGCTTGGCAGATTGATTTGAAATATTGCAGAAATGTACCTTTGATAGTCCTCTACAAAGTTTGAGTTTTTTGTGCCGATCCAAAATCCAAGATGGCCGCCATCGCAGGACATAGCTTAACATAGGACCCTATGGGAAAAACATATAAACAACTTCTTCTCTGAAACTGTTCCACACAATGAAGCCAAATTAATAAGGAAATGAAGGTTGCATAATTATCTTATTATTTTGGGTTTTTCCAGCCAATTGCAAATTCAACATGGCTTCCAGGGCCATTAATGCGTTCTGATTGGCTGAAATTCAAAAATCTTCTTCTCATAAACTGCTTGGCAGATTGATTTAAAATATAGCAGAAATGTACCTTATGTGGTCCTCTACAAGGTTTGAGTTTTTTGTTCCGATCCAAAATCCAAGTTGGCCGCCATCACAGGACATAGTTTAACATAGGACCCTATGGGAAAAACATACAAACAACGTCTTCTCTAAAACTGTTCCACACAAATGAAGCCAAATTATGAAGAAATGATTAATGGATATTTATCTTATTATTTTGAGTTTTTTGAGCCAATTGCAAATTGAACATGGCTTCCAGGGCAACTAATGGGTTCTGATTGGCTGAAATTTCAAAAATCTTCTTTTTACAAACCGCTTAGCATATTGATTTGAAATATTGCACAAATGTACCTTAGATGGTTCTCTACAAAATTTTAGTTTTTTGTGGCGATCTAAATTCCAAGAGGCCACCACGGTGGAACACAGCTTAACATAGGACCCTATGGGAAAACCATACAAACAGCTTCTTCTCTGAAACTCAGTTCCACACAATTTAACCAAATAATGCAGAAGTGATAGTAATCTTATTATTTTAAGTATGTTTCGAGCCGATAGGAAATTCAACATGGCTGCCAGAGCTGCAAATGCGTTCTGACTGGCTGAGATTTTAAAATTCGTTTTCTCACAAACAGCTTGGCAGATTTTAGGATATGTGATATTGTATGGTTCTCTACCAATTTTGAGTTGTTTGTTTCGATCCAAAATACAAGATTGCTGCCACTATGGAACATCACTTAACATACTAACCTATGAAAAAACAAAAACTGCTTCTTCTCAGAAACACTCCGACTGCTGATTGTAAATTCAACATGGCAACATTCATAGAAACAGCATCTTCACATAAACTCTTTAGCATTTAATATCAAAATTTGCAAGAAAAGTATTGTCTTAAAAAGTTTTTTTGTAAGTCAGGTGAGCGATACAGGCTCTTAAGAGCCTCTAGTCTTAATTCCTTACTAAAAGGACATGGTTTGTGATGATCATAATAAATAAGAATTAGAAATTAAGTTATCTCATTTGTGCTCGACTATGCTCTTAATAATGAATAATTATGAAATAACTGAATGCAACTTATGATTGATCTGTGTGGCAATCCATGGCTGACACTGGTGTGTATTTTTGTATACCAGTAATAATAGTTCTTTATATTATAAGCTTATCTATATAAACAGGGTGAAATGTAACATATTTATTTTTTTTCAGAATGCCTCACCAGGGACCTTGATGATATCAGAGTCGTCGAAGGCTATGATGCTCGATTTGAAATTTGGACCAGAGAGTGTAACATTATTGTTGAATGGCTAAAAGATGGCCACAGATTAGAAGTTTCAGACAAATGTGTTATAGAAACATCTTGTCTAAAGCACACACTTGTTGTAAGAAATGCAGACCTAACGGATCGAGGAATTTATACGGCTAAATTTGAAGGTTTTGAAAGAAGTGCAAGACTTGACATTGATGGTAAAATATATTGAGTTTACTATTGTTACAGATCTCTCGATCTTGACATTCTTGACAAAATGGACTGACACTTCTTCTGTCATCCATGTCTATTTACATTGTAATCTTCTCTGCCTGAACCAATTTTAATCACGCTTTGTAGGACAGTGTCTTAAGAAAAACATGAAGAATTACTGGTCTAGACCTTTTGTAAAATTGTTACAGTGTCTTACATTGCCACTCCACTAGCAATTAAGAGTTTTGGAAATGTTAATACATGTAGTTTTCATATATGTAACAAAAAGGTGAATGGTTTTTTTGCGGGATTGAAGTATGGTTGGTCCTTTGTCATATTTTAAATATTTTGATAATCTTTCGTGTATCCAATTGACTGAAATTGGTGAATTGTTAACTGAAATGGCAAGAGTTAATATATATTATAATATAGGAGCTAGATTATATTTCAAACAGGGCCACCTTGAGGAATAGCTGCTTCTGTGATAAGTGTTGTTGAAGGTGAGACATTCATTTGGGTTTCCAGCTGTGATGTTAATAATTGGCATTTTGCTTGGTATCTGTGTATGATTAAGGTATAGGTCCATCAGTTTTGTTTCAGTGGTAGCTAATGATGAGTACTTGTAAGTAGCACACCTGTCTATCAACTTATTTTAATGGTTCGGTTCCAGTGGCTTGGTGTCAACTGACATTCACCTCAATTTCACAATCTGGTACAGAGTGAACAGGGTATACAATGGTGGTATTTAGCTGCATATGGTGTTCAGTCCATTAGTTGCATTGCGAAGTAATGTCAAATTTCTCATTCCAAAAATGTTTTTCCACCAGATTCATTTTAAGTACATACACTTGATAGTAGCATAATAGGCAGAACCAAAGTCTGTCACATTTTTATTAAACATACAGATTTATGCATACAAATAATATCCACAAACACAGGTAAGGGAACTTTCGTCGTATAATGTGAAATTTACGAGACAGTGTGAATTCATCATTGTATCCCCGTTCGACAGAGTCAAGGGGGGGGGGGGGGGGGGAGGGGGGGGGTTATATAGTGGTCCTTATATCCGTCCATCTGTCCCGGCATCAGTTCGTCCTCATTTGGTTTCCAGATGATAATTCAAAAGGTTTGCATCCGATTTGAATGAAACTTTGGGATATTGTTATATATCAGGTTGGGGGGAAATCAGTCAAATTTCAACGTCACACTCAATGAAAAACTTTATAAATTTTTGCAAAAAAGATATTTCAGGACAGTAATTCAAAGTTTGCATCCAATTTCAATGAAACTTTGGGATATATCAGGTTGATAATTAGCCTATCGATTTTGGGGGAAACCCGTCAAATTTCAATTTGCAGTCCACGAAAAAACGTTTTGGCTTAAACCCAAGGTCTATCAAGTTTGGTCTGTTGGTATCTTATACTGAGTACTTACCATTCAGTCATCTGTCACTTGACCTTGACCTCAATTTCATGATCTGGTGACTACATTAAAATTTATGAATTAGGGTAGTTCCTATGTAACCATGAATGACAATATTGGGTATATATGTTGCTTATGAACAGTACGTGACTGTCTGGTAGTTGGCAACTGACTGACCTAAATTTCATGGTCCAGCGACTACATTACAGTTTTGAGATTAGGTCAGTTTCTCTTTAAGGGGTTGTCCATAATTGTCAACCATTTTTACAAGTGTGCAAAAAGCACACTTTTTGAGACCCCCCACCCCCATCAAAAAGTGTACATCAACCATTAAACTAATATAAAAACCAAACTCCACGGAAACGAAAAATTTCTGAAGATAAAAAAAAAGTGTACGCAAAAATGTCAAAATTTTTAACCCCCTCCCTTTTGCACACTTCTGAAAATGGTTGACAATTATGGACGACCCCTAAACGATGACAATTCAATAATATTTACATGTTGCTAATGTCATAACTTCTTTCGATGTGGAATGCCATCGAGGCCTTTTTCCACTATGGATGCGAGTTCAAGCAAGTCATTTTTCTGTGTCCACAGTACACTTGTTGATGATGTGAAATGTGTAAAAATATTCTGTACGAATACATATGTCTACTACCTTGTAATTTTGTATAATTAATAATATAGGCAATCCTGAATACATTTTTACTTTTTATGCTGAATTGAATCGGAACAAGTCACAGTTCGGAATCTTACTTAATTGACAAAAATTGCCAGTTTTATTACTGAATTCTGGGGTTTTCTCAGGGTACTCTGGGTTTTTTCTCCATTAAAATTTGATGCTACGATATAGCTGAATAATGGATGTTAAAGTGTTGTTAAACACCATTCAAACATAACCCCTTCCTACCTTTGTTTAGGACATTGAGTAAAAGATTCTTAACATTATTTTCTCATTTTATGAAAACCACACTTCCAAGATGGTTACTATGGAAATTCTTGTTTTGTGGTTTAGTGTTACCCTGATTAGAGGCATAGGCTTTTTAAAGCCTTTAGTTTTCATTTTACCAATTATAAGTTACATTTGATAAAATACACTACAAATTACTGTGATTAATATACTGTGAACAACCTGACAACATTGCTACAAGTCAAAAAATTGTAGAACTAAAACTTAACTGTTTGTATGTATTGTTGATTGATTGAATGTTTTCTTTACGTCCAGTGAGCAGCATTTCAGCTATATTCAGGACAAGAACAGATTCACATACTTGGACTGCCATTGGAAAGTATGAATTATTTTGTAGGGAACAATTTAGCCTTTTGTAGTGGCTACAATGAGCCTACTCTTATTAAAAATCTACAAAAAGTAATAGTATTTATTTTTTTGTATACTTTTTTGTCAAAATCTCAGTACTAATTTTACCATTGTTTGCATGCATTTCTACAGAATATTTTACAAAGAATATGAGAAGTACCTATGAGTACATCGAGGGAGACAATGTTGAACTGTCATGTGCTGTCTTAGATGACAACGTTACAGCTCACTGGGAGAAGGATGGTGTTGAAGTTCAACATGGTGACAGATATACGATAACAGATGAAGGGAAAAACCATAAACTGACCATACAACATATAATTCTGCAGGATGCTGGACATTACTGTGTCAAAATATGTGACAGAATGAGGTCAACATTTCTCCAAGTCAAAGGTTTGTTGAATGTAAACATGTAGGTTACAAAAGCGCAGTTATTTGCCAGTAGGAACCCGTGCTGTTCAAAATGTGAAGACATTTTCAAGAGTGAACACTCAAGAACAAATGGATAGCATTTCCTGTCACTTTAGTATATGGTCATTTATGGAAGTTTTCTTATTCTGCACTAAATGGAAAATGAACAGATCTGTGTGGACCTACATAAATAAAAAGAAATATTTCTCCAACACTTTGTAAAACATGCATTTAAGTATTATTCATTTTTAAACATTTATGGATAAGCTTTCAAATAAAAAATAATTCCAACAATGCACCAACCAATCAAAGGCTTCACACTTTTTCATTCTTGTGTGTGAGGGGGGATTGCTGCTAATTTAATATAAAACACTGTTTATATAAATGATATTGCACAAATTAATAATTACATTGCGTATGTATTTCATCGATACCCTGGATTTCTATTGGTTCAAACTGTTACTGTTACAGATTACTTGGAATCATATGTTGCATTTCTCAATGAAACCTGTAGACATGAAGAGCAGGTGCTACCTTGACGTCAACAGTAAACAAATCAACAAAAATACAATTGTGCACGATTTAAATGAAAACCCCGGCATTTTGTTAATGAAAAAAAATGTAACTATAAGAATTGAATGCATTTCTTTGAAGTTTCATTGACGTATGAAAGGGTTGACCGAAGCACATATTCATCATGAATTGCTACAATGCTATATTGAAAATGTGCTTTGGTCAACGCTTTCATATGTCAATGAAACTTGGAAAGAATGCATTCAATTCTTAAATAATATTATACTTGTACATTCATTGCTATTATTTGTCCCTAGAATATTTTACTAAACCATTGGGTACTATGACATGTATGGAGGGTGAAACTGTTCAGTTTGAATGTGAAGTACTTGATTACAATCAATCAGCCCTGTGGTTCAAAGATGGATCTGAAGTGATCACATCAGACAGATATAATGTGAAGAGAGATGGAAAGCTTCACCAACTTGTTGTAAACAATACCAGACTTGATGATGTTGGAAAATACTCTGTCAAGATAAAACACTGTGTTCGACATTCTCAACTTATTGTGCAAGGTAAGGATAAGAAAGTATGTGATTATGCATGATATTTGTCCTATTCCAGAAAGAAATATATCCAAACATGACAATAAAACTGGGTATTATAGATATCCAGCTGCTGTTGTTAACAATGCACGAATTGATAATAAAGGAAAATTCTCTTTCCAGATAAAAGACTGTGTTCGGCAGACAGGACAGCACAACTTCTAAACTGTTAAAAATAATTAAACCAAGCTTTATAAATTTTTTCATTATAAACTGCTGCTGTGCACAGTTTATGTTAATTCCCTGGATACTTGTTGTATGCAAGATTTATCTCCCATATACGGAGTTATCTGCTCTTTAAAGGAGGTGTTTTATATTACCTGCCATGGGTAAAAAGTTGCTTTCCTGCAGTATTTTTTATTATAGCCCCGCTCGACAGAGTCGGGGGTATATAGTGGTCCTCATGTCCGTCCGTCCTTCCGTCCGTCCGTTCGTCCGTCCACATTTGGTTTCCGGATGATAATTCAAAAAGTTTACATCCGATTTGAATGAAACTTTAGGCTATTGTTATATATCAGGTTGGTAAGAAGCCTATCGATCTTGGGGAAAATCCATCAAATTTCAAGGTCACAGTCCACGAAAAACGTTAGAAATTTTAACAAAAAAGTTGTTTCCGGACAATAACTCAAAAAGTTTACATCCGATTTGAATGAAACTTTTAGAAAATATCATATATCAGGTTGGTAAGAAGCCTTTTGATTTTGGTGGAAATCCGTCAAATTTCAAGGTCACAGTCCACGAAAAACTTTAGAAATTTTAACTAAAAAGTTGTTTCCGGACAATAACTCAAACAGTTTGCATCCGATTTGAATGAAACTTTGGGATATTGTTATATATCAGGTTGGTAAAAAGCTTTTTGATTTTGGGGGAAATCCGTCAAATTTCAAGGTCACAGTCCACGAAAAACGTTAGAAATTTTAAGTAAAAAGTTTTTTTCCGGATGATAACTCAAACAGTTTGCATGTGATTTGAATGAAACTTTGGGATATTGTTATATATCAGGTTGGTAAGAAGCCTATCGATTGTGGGGGAAATCCGTCAAATTTCAAGGTCACAGTCTACGAAAAACATTAGAAATTTTAACAAAAAAGTTGTTTCCGGAAACTAACTAAAAAAGTTTGCATCCGATTTTAATGAAACTGTAAAATATTGTTATATATTTTGTTGGTAAGAAGCCTATTGATTTTGGTGGAAATCCATCAAATTTCAAGGTCACAGTCCACGAAAAACGTTAGAAATTTTCACAAAAGCGGGGGTATCAGCGATCGCTAGATCGACTTTGTCTAGTTAAAATATAGAAGTGCCTTTGGTAAACTTTATTATGATGTAAAAACTAATTCTGCATTGTATTGTAGTTGCACTGGAACAACCAGGACACATAAATTAGGCCAGACGTTTTAGTTTACCTGACCTAAAGGGTCATGTTAGATATTCTCATCACTTTGCGTCCGTCGTCCTCGTTGTCATTTTCATCATCGTCAGCAGGGTCTGTAAATTTTTTCCATTTTAATCTACTTCCCAGAAACCACTTGGCCAATTGAAACCAAACTTGGCCATAATGTTCATTGCATGAACCTTTACAAAGTTTGTGTTTTTTTATTTGGATTGGAAAACTACCACAGGACTTAGTTTACCATAGGACCCTATTGGAAAAGAATTAAAAAAGACTTCTCTAAAACTGGTTAACGAATCAAAACAAAACTGATTAGCAATATTGTTTGATGGTCCTCAAAAAAGTTGATGTTTTCTATGCCAATTGGAAGTTCAAAATGGCTGCCACCGCAGGACTTAGTTTAACATAGGACCTTATGGGAAACATTTTTTAAAGGCTTCTTTTCTGAAACTGGATAACCTATGGAAACAAAATTTACTAGCAATTTTGTTTGGATGGCCCTCTATAAAGTTTATGTTTTTTATGCCAATTGGAAATTCAAAATGGCCCCCTCCACAGGACTTAGTTTAACATAGGACCTTATGGGAAACAGTTTTTAAAGGCATCTTCTCTAAAACCAGTTAACCAGTGGAAACAAAACTTACAAGCAATATTGTTTGGATGGTCCTTTATAAAGTTTATGTTTTTTATGCCAATTGGGAATGCCTAATGGCTGCCCCCGCAGGACTTAGTTTAACATTGGACCTTATGGGAAAAAATTTCAAAACTGGTTAACCAACAAAAAGAAAACTTACTGGCAATATTGTTTGGATGGCCCTCTTTGAACTTTATGTTTTTTATACCAAAAAGAAAATCAAAATGACCACCACATGACTTAGTCTAACATACATGTAGATCCCTATGGGAAAATACACCTGAAATATAAAAAAATTATTAAATTATTAAAGTAAACCTTAGGAAACAAAACTTACTAGCAATATTGTTTGGATGGCCCTCTTAAAAATTTATTGAAAATTACAGGACCTAGTTTAACTTCACGGAAATGCCATCTTCATTGCCTTTTAAACAGGTGAGCGATACAGGCTCTTCAGAGTCTCTGGTTTTATATCAAGCTTCGAACAAAGAGGGGGTATACTGTTTTACCCTTGTCTCTATGTCCTTCCATTCGTCTGCCCGTCCATCCCTAACAAAAAAATTCCCTCGCAATTTTCTAAGCAACTATAACATGCAGATTCCTGATATTTTGCATATTGATTTATCCAATATGGGGTAAAGCTTTTTATCCTTGGTCATCTACTTATTGTTTACCGAAAACTTAGATTTTTGCATATATATATAGATATTTGCAAAATTTTCGTCAGTTTTCTAAGCAACTATACTCGTCTGAGTATAGCTGAAATAATGCTGCTCGGTGTTAAACACCATTAATCAATCAATCTAAGCAACTTTAGGTTGCATAAGCCTTATATTTTGCATATTGCTTTATCCTATATGGTGTAAAGTGATTTTATGCTCATTGGTCGTCAACTTCCTGTTTACCGAATACTTAGATTTTACATATAGTTGACATACAAAATTTTTTGTCTTTGAAGATGCACATGGAAAATGCTATGATGATCATTTTTCTGTATATGGATAATGTGACCTAATTTTATTATAACAGACAGTGTTAATTTGCTTACTATAACAACCATTGCTTAGTAAGAATCCAGTAATTTACATATGTATTACCCATGATGCAATTTGCTATTCAGTTTGGGTTTCTCAATATTTTTCATGTAGTAAACGAAACACGAAAAAAGAGAATGTTAATTAATACACAACACACAGCAGGTTATTACGTCAATAACTATCATCACGTATAAATAATGATCTATTTCAAACACAAAACTGATAAAAAAAATGGTGACACCGTCGAAAGATATCAAGATCGACCACGTCTGGTTGTGTATGCAACCACTCCCACTCTGCTACATTTTGAGTAATTTTACTTAATTTGTACCTTCCACAAAAAAAAGCGAGGGTACAATTATTCATTCTAAGAGATTTTATGCTCCTTTTTCATCTACTTCCTGTGTACCGAATACTTATATTTTTTACACATAGTTGACATACATACAAAATTTCTGTCCACAGTTTTCTAAGCAACTATAAGATGGAGAAGCCTGATATTTTGCATATTGCTTTATCCTATAGTCACATATGGTGTAAAGTGTGATTTATGTTCCTTAGTCATCTACCTCCTGTTTACCAAATACTTAAATTTTTAAATATTACCATACGTGAAAAATTTCCATTGCAGTATTCTAAGCAACTATAATATGCATTAGCCTGATATTTTGCATATTGCTTTATTCTATAGTCCCATGTGGTTTAAGTGATTTGATGACCCTTTGTCATCTCCCTCGAGTTTACCGAATACTTAGATTTTTACACATAGTTGACATACACTCAAAAATGTTTGGGAAAGCAGGGGTTTCACTAATGAGCATTAGCTCACAGTCCACACTTGCTATTTTCTGTTAAAGGGAGAAATCGGAAAAAAGGTAGGGTCGAGGGGGCGAAATGAAAGTAAAATAAAAAGTGGAAAATTAGATGTCAATACCAAAAATATATAAATAATTATCTGCAGTTAGCTTTTTTTTTAAGTTGTTAAACAAAAGTGTATACTGATTCGATGAAATCAACTCCATACTTAACCAATAAACATGAAAAGAACTAAATATCAACAAGTACTGTCTTAAAAAAAATAGTCGACACAATTTAACTCCTAGAGATGTATGTACAGTATTACGGAAACTGAACAAACAAGAATAAGAAACAAACTTTTAACTTAAAAAAAATTATCAAACGAAAGAAAGAGACGAGAAACATTAACGTTTTATTTCATTAATATGTGTGTGTGTGGTGGGGGGGGGGGGGGGTCAATAATTAACATTAAAACACAATGAACATGAGATCTGTTGATAGGGATTTATTTCTCTATTTAATAGAAATCCCCAAAGCTATCCAACAATTAAGTGTAAAAGATAAAGAATTATATATGGAAATCATCAAATCTGGGACTGAGACAAGGTACAACATCAGAATAGTTATTATAGGTGAAAATGGAGTCGGTAAAACCTGTCTGCTGAGACGGCTTCTAAGACAGAGTATGATGGGAGTTCAAAGTACAGATGGGGTTGATATACATCGATGTAAAATTAACCTGAGTAATGGACAATGGATCTTTGATCACGGTAAATAAAATACATGTATAGCATATGTTGACAAAAAAGTTACATTTATTACTTTAACTGGTGGCTGAGTGGTTAAGGTAGTTCGTCGACTATTGATCACGTGTCTGTCAACACTGAGGTTGCGGGTTCGAGTCTCGCTGCGGGTAGGGTGTACTTGACTCCAATCTTAATTGACAAGGATTGCCAGTTTTCCTACCGAAGGTCGGGGGCTCTTTCCGGCCACTCCTGCTTCCTTTCCCAATAAAAACTGGACGCCATGATATAGCTGAAAAATTTCTGAAAGTGGCATTAAAACAACATTCAAACAATCATACAAATATTACTTTGACCTATTTGATTTTTAAATCAATAATGTTATTATATCCTGCAGACTTTTTAGATCATTTCATTATTTTATATTGTTGTAACTTTGAAATCACTATATTTTGTCATGAACTGTCAATGATCTTATTAATTAAAATTCATCACAAGAAAACCCAAAACTCTGCAATCTTTCCTTTAAGGAGTCAACTTATCAGCCATTATTACTCTTTTATAATTCCTTCTTCAATACTGAATGGAATTTGATAAAACGTGCACAGAATCTTTGTCGCATAGTGCCATTGTACACCTGATATTTCACATTTTGATGAGATTTATATTTGGGATGTTTTGAAAATTGGGAAGTTGGGTACCAAATAGTGTGCATTTTGCACAGTTTTTGTTTACAATTTATGCCATATCTGTACCAAGTGTCTTGCTTTATTTCACAGTGTCAAGTAAAAAGAAAGAACTTTTGTTGAGATTGAAAAAAGCCAAAAATTCAAGCAGTGGAGATAAAAGCTCTTTACTGGAGAACTACCCCCAGAGCAGCTACTATGTCACTGGTTTGCAAGATGATGAAAACAGTCATAGTAATATCAGAGAATCAACTGGTACCAGTCGTAATAGTTCAGAAAGAAAACAGACAATACATGATAAACTTGAAGATGAATCTGTTAACAGCGAATTCAAAGAACAGATGATGACACCAATGGACAATATTTCAGATGATAAAGGAATGGATGTGGAGAGTACTTCACAGCTACATCAGGATTTAATTACCAAATTATTAAACAAAGAAGTTTCTCAAGCTTTGGATGATTTTTTTAATGGCATCGAAGAAGTGGATATTCCATCTGAGGTGTTTGTAGAATGTGGACTTATGGATTTTGCTGGAGAGAAGGAATACTATGCCACTCACCCAATATTCCTCAATCCAAACGCAATACATCTCTTAGTTACCAACATCACGAAAGATGTACAACCAATAAAAACTGAGGAAGGCTTTGATAAGATTGGAGGTTTGTAGCTTTTTGATTAGAAAAATATAGTATAACTGGTATTTCCTGCGTTTTAGCTCACCTGGACCGAAGGTCCATGTGAGCTTTTGCTATCACTTGGCGTCTGTCATCTGTCGTCCGTCGTAAACTTTTTCAAAAATCTTCTCCTCTGAAACCACTGGGCCAATTTTTTTCAAACTTGGCCACAATCATCCTTGGGGTTCATAGTTTCAAATTTTTACCCAGGGTGTTGATCAACAGACAAATATGGCTGCTTTTACTGAAAACAGAACATGGGTGTCAACACAGGTTTTTGGTCATTATCTAAAAAATTATAATAGCTATAGAGAAAACCGTTACTTCAAATTGATCAGCACATTAAGGTCTACAATAGTTGCTATTAGTGTGAAGTTGTGTATTGGCTTCTTGTAGGAGTTATTGCCCTTTATTGAAGATTTTTGACAAATTTTTGGTATTAACAATATAACCTGAAAACTAAACAAAGTAGAGTGAAACTGTAAATGGCAAAAATGATCAGCAATAAATGCCCTACAATTCACTTGATTGGTCTGAAATTGTCAGATGACTCCTTATATAAGTTATTGCCCTTAAATGGTAATATTTTATGAAATTTTCCGTTTTTGTCCTGTAACTATAAAACTATAGCAGCTAGATTGAAACTGTAAATAGCACAAATGATCAGCAATAAAGGCCCTACAATTCACTTGATTGGTCTGAAAATGTCAGACAACTCCTTAAATAAGTTATTGCCCATAAATTACAATTTTTGTCTCGCCTGCGACGAAAGTCGCTGGAGGCGAGACATATGTATGGGAATCCGGCGGCAGCGGCGTAAACACTTGACATCTTGCTTCATATCTTTGTAAGCCCAAGCCCTAGGTCCATCAAATTTGGTCCAGAGGTAGCTTATGATGAGTACTTTTCAGTCAGTCACCTGTCACCTGACCTTGACCTCAATTTCACGGTCCAGTGACTACGTTAAAGTTTTTGGGTTACGACAGTTCCTCTGTAACTACGCATGGTAGGATTACAATATTTGGTGTATAGGTTGCTGATGACTAGTACATGACTGTCTGGTAGGTGTCACCTGACCTTGACCTCAATTTCACGGTCCAGCGACTACGTTAAAGTTTTTGGGTTACGACAGTTCCTCTGTAACTACGCATGGTAGGATGACAATATTTGGTGTATAGGTTGCTGATGACTAGTACATGACTGTCTGGTAGGTGTCACCTGACCTTGACCTCAATTTCACGGTCCAGCGACTACATTAAAGTTTTTGGGTTACGACAGTTCCTCTGTAACTACGCATGGTAGGATGACAATATTTGGTGTATAGGTTGCTGATGACTAGTACAAGACTGTCTGGTAGGTGTCACCTGACCTTGACCTCAATTTCACGGTCCAGCGACTACGTTAAAGTTTTGGGGTTACGACAGTTCCTCTGTAACTATGCATGGTAGGATGACAATATTTGGTGTATAGGTTGCTGATGACTAGTACATGACTGTCTGGTAGGTGTCACCTGACCTTGACCTCAATTTCACAGTCCAGCGACTACATTAAAGTTTTTGGGTTACGACAGTTCCTCTGTAAGTACACATGGTAGGATGACAATATTTGGTGTATAGGTTGCTGATGACTAGTACATGACTGTCTGGTAGGTGTCACCTGACCTTGACCTCAATTTCACGGTCCAGCGACTACGTTAAAGTTTTTGGGTTACGATAGTCAGTGTTCAATCTAGAATTTGACCTAAGGGGGTCATGATGGCCCTAATAACTTACCATTTTGGGCCAAAATTTATAGCTAGGGGTCAATAAAACCAATATAGAGACATGACAACCAGACAAAAAGTGCACGTTTATCGCCAATGGTAGTAAAATATGAAGAAATACGCTTCATCTTGAAGCATGAACAACACGTAATAAAAAAATCGATAATATATTGTCTATGTGATTTAGACGCTTGCTAAATGGTAATTGTACATGATAAAAAGTGTACTTAGGACCGAGAATACAGTTAAATTTCTGGTATATTTTAAAGGGGATTTCTCAAAGCTGTTGACTATCGGGGAATTTCTCAAAGCAATGAAAAATTACGTTGCGCCAGTAATGACTCAGGAGGTTTTTTAAGCGCGTCCATTCAACAAAAATATGCGGAGATGGCGCAATGGCGCGCTCTAGATTGAACGCTGCGATAGTTCCTCTGTAACTACGCATGGTAGGATGACAATATTTGGTATATAGGTTGCTGATGAATAGTACATGACTGTCTGGTAGGTTCCACCTGACCTTGACCTCAATTTCACGGTCCAGCGACTACGTTAAAGTTTTTGGGTTACGGCGGTTCCCCTGTAACTATGCAGGGTATGGTGACAATATTTTGTATACAGGCCGCTGCTGATATTTAATGCTATTTACGTTATGCTTATGACGAAATTTATTTTCGTTACGGATGCGGAATGCAGGCGAGACGTTTTTCTGTGTCCACACTTGTTTATGAAATTTTCCGTTTTTGTCCTGTAACTTAAAAACCATAACAGCTAGAGTGAAATAATAAATTGCAAAAATGATCAGCAATAAAAGCCCTACATTTCACTTAATTTGTCTGAAATTTTCAGATGACTCCTTATAGTGGTTATTGCCATTAAATGACAATTTTGTTATAAAAATTTTCCATTTTTGTCCTGTTACTTGAAAACTATAGCAGCTAGATTAAAACTGTAAATTGCACAAATGATCAGCAATAGAAGCCCTACAAATGATTGCTTAGTCCAAAATTGCATGATGACTCTTTATAGGAGTTATTGCTCTTTCATTATGAATTTGGACAAATGAACAGTTTTTGTCTCGCCTGCGACGGAATCCGGAAGCGGCGGCGTAAACACTTTACATCTTGCTTAATATATTTGTAAGCCCAAGCCCTAGGTCCATCAAATTTGGTACAGAGGAAGCTTATGATGAGTACTTGCCAGTCAGTCACCTGTCACCTGACCTTGACCTCAATTTCACGGTCCAGCGACTACGTTAAAGTTTTTGGGTTACGGCAGTTCCTCAGTAACTACGCAAGTAGGATGACAATATTTGGTGTATAGGTTGCTGATGACTAGTACATGACTGTCTGGTAGGTGTCACCTGACCTTGACCTCAATTTCACAATCCAGCGACTACATTAAAGTTTTTAAGTTACAACAGTTCCTCTGTAACCACACATGGTAGGATGACAATATTTGGTATATAGGTTGCTGATGACTAGTACATGACTGTCTGGTAGGTGTCACCTGACCTTGACCTCAATTTCACGGTCCAGTGACTACATTAAAGTTTTTGGGTTATGACAGTTCCTCTGTTACCACGCATGGTAGGATGACAATATTTGGTATATAGGTTGCTGATGACTAGTACATGACTGTCTGGTAGGTGTCACCTGACCTTGACCTCAATTTTACGGTCCAGTGACTACGTTAAAGTTTTTGGTTTACGACAGTTCCTCTGTAACCACGCATTGTAGGATGACAATATTTGGTATATGGGTCATTCTGAGCTATTATGCAATTATAACGTCCGCAACTTTCACTGCTTAAAAAATCTCAGTAAAATCGAGATTTTTAAGTAAAAAATCTTTATCCAATAACAGATGACCACAGGACATAGAAAAGATAACCATATGCCAATCAATCAACAATTTTCTTAGCTATGTTCTGTTATGCATGTTTTGTCAATAAAAAATGGTGTCCAACCCGGGGACAAATTCACCCCTCATCAGATTTGGTCCTTCTTGTGATTGATTTAGAGTGAAGGTAAGTATGATTAATGAGTCAAATAAAAGATGAAGGATAAATAAATGCAGATAAACTACAAGATAATCAAATTTCTTTGTCCAAGTATCTTAATTTATACTTATAAATAGTTGTTTCGGACATCACTCTGGCTGTCAAAATTTCCATAGATTTTAATTTTGTCTATTTCTTCTTATGAGCTGAAAAG
This sequence comes from Limnoperna fortunei, assembly GCA_944474755.1. Classification (NCBI taxonomy): domain Eukaryota; kingdom Metazoa; phylum Mollusca; class Bivalvia; order Mytilida; family Modiolidae; genus Limnoperna; species Limnoperna fortunei. Next base: position 63,431,744 of record OX104124.1, read on the forward strand.
GGACAGTTTCTATTGATTTGTCGCTAGTATTGTTATTTTTATATACATGATTGGGGTTTTATTGCTGTAAAATGATATAACAAACTAAATACTTTAAAAATGGTAGAAGACGTGACTTTTCGGTCAAAAAACGACGTCCGCAACTTGTGGATACCAGCGGAAAGCTTTCTGTTCTGATCCGGTTTCATATCCGAAAATATGTGCATTATTGTACACATTTTGTGGTCTACGTCATCGAAAGTTGATTACAATAACAACATGGCTACGATTGTGAATGCAAGTTGGTCGGTCAACAAATCTTAACAGGTAACGTCCAATTCCTTCTATCAAAATTGTCGAAAACATAGGAAATTGACATTGTGAGTAATATTTATTGTAATGTGCAACTTTTCGATCAGTTATCGATAACAATGATAATCTCAGTTGATATTTAATCAACGTTGTGTTCCAGAAAATACGATTTCTTGATAAGTACGTGACACTTTGACCAACATGACCAGTCCTTCGAATCACATTTAGCTATGTCAAACGTGAAATATAACATCCACACCCCGATTCTCAAAGTAAAAAATCAAACCATGTTTCTTATATAAAAGTTGAAGATGTTTTGGTTATATACTATTTTAGAAATAAACAGTAGATTTTCATCAACACTTTGCCTTACATGAATAAAGACCAATTCGGACATCACAAATGACAATGATTATTATTGGCCTACTGCAGACCCCTGATATGCTGGTCAAAGGTCGAAAATTACTCTATGTTTTTGATGGTGTGTTTATTATTATTTAAATTTATGTAAAATACTACACAAATTGTACTGATTGCTGTTTAATTATATTTCAATCATGCTGTAACTTTATGAAAATTCATCAATTTTTAAATAGCTTGGTGTTGAAAATAATGTATACATTTTTTTTTATCAAGATTAACTTAATCTTCAAGGTTCATATAAATTTTTTAAAAAGTGGAAAAATGACTAACATGAAATTTTTGAGAAAGGCAGTTTTACTTTGACTGTTAAAATTTAAAATTTTAAAGTGATTGTTTAATACTTATACTAATTCTAGGTTTCTTATCATTTTCCAGAATTTCCAAAGGGCCCAAAGAAGAGAGTTGGAGAATACAAATAAAAGTTATTTTGAAATTATATATTTGTATATCATTTAGAAATTATTATATTGGTAAAAATGTGTTTAAAAACTGATACTACATGAGCATCAGAAAAAATGTTCAGCTAACATCTGTCTCTCAGATGAGTGCAGATGTTGGATTGTCATAGGGTTTTGTTTTATTTTCCTTTACTGGATTTGACATGCTTAATTGACAACGTGACAGGTGTGTTGCAACAGGCAGGAACTGCTTACTCTTCCGGAGTTCACTCTGGTTACGACTTGAGTTCGCGTTGTCAGTTAATGTTCGACAGTATTTTGTGCTTTGTGTTTGCCGGTTTTGCCTTTGCTCATTGGACTTTTTGCTTTGGAATGCCCCATTGGTACCTTTTAGCTTCTTTCATTTATTGGGATTGGCTTCAAATATGTTATAATTTGATTTCCTTTTGGTCACTTTGGTTTATACAGTTCTACATTGTCTGGTTATTTGTATATTTTGGTCCCTCATTGTCTTAAGTGAGCATAGGTATATCATGTATATCTGGTGAGACTTGAAATCAAACGTGTCATGCGAGATAAGAAATTTTAAACAGATGACTTGCATAATAAACATGGTCCATGAGGAGTTATTTGATAATTAAAAGGAGGGATATACAATACATGAAAATCAGACACAAAATCACTTAAAATTTGATGTTTCCTATTTCATGTATTTACCAAGCTGAATATTTTGTTGAGTCGAGTATAATATAAAGCTTAACGTAGCAAATTACTGTAGAATGCATTTAAAAAACATGAAACCTTCATCATCTATAGAGAAGAAATACTAGAAAGAGTAAAAGGACTCTTAGACAATAATGTGATGTGGAATAAGTGTACGTGACACAACCTCACTGTAATTAAACAGAAATTTCTCGTTCACAACGAAAAACGCCCAGACAACATACATAACACTCAAAAGCTGAAAAAGACTAAATATTGTAATATTATTTCAACCTGGATTACAAAAAAAAAACTTGTACCAATACATCTGTAAAACTTCGAAATCTAAGACCATTAATTTTGTTTTCAACTGTGCTGAGCAGTTCTTTCTGTACAACAGCATACTACAGAGGATGCAGAAGGTGCTAATCAACATGACTGAGAAAGTCCAATACAAAAAAAACCCATTTATTTCAGAACAGCAGGTGATATGATAAACTTGAAAATTAACTGTCTCATCTGGCATCATTAAAAATTGGACAAAAAATATTTTATCCTTGTTAACTGTGGTAACTGTGTTTGAACACTGTAAGCAATGCAAAGTTGCGGACATTACTTTACATTGTAAATGTCAACATGTCAAAATAATGTACATCACCTGAAATTAACAGAAATGATTAGTAGACAGTATGGTAGATAATTATTTAATTATAAATATTAAATTAAAATCATGAGTTTGCAGAACATGGGTACCATTTTGATCATGGTGTTGACACAAAACGTTCACAGAAAGAATTTACTCTGTTATTTTGGTAACGTCCAACACCATCTTGAAGAGGTTCATAAAATATACAAAAAAGCACAAAAACAATGGACAAAATGCAAAATAATTCAGATTTAATTTTTACATAAAATGTATAGGAGAGCTTAAGATATTATCCATTACATCATAAAAAATATTCAATAAAGTGTTTGACATCGTGATGTCCGCTACTTTGGTAGTACCCCGATATTTCCCCAATTATAACCCCAAAAATAATAGAAAACTATCTTCTCCATGATAAAAAATTGCAGAAGAGATATTTATTTTTTATAATATCCAATCAAAAAGTCATTTTTTATAGATTAAATATTTTTTTCAGTGTCCACAGAAAATTGCATAATAGCTCAGAACAACCCATATAGGTTGCTGATGACTAGTACATGACTGTTTGGTAGGTGTCACCTGACCTTGACCTCAATTTCACTTTTTGGGTTACTGCTGTTCCCCTGTAACCAAGCATGGTAGGATGACAATATTTGGTATATAGGTTGCTAATGAATAGTACATGACTGTCTGGTAGGGTTCACCTGTCCTTGACCTCAGTTTCATGGTCCAGCGACTACGTTAAAGTTTTTGTATTAGGACAGTTCCTCTGTAGCAATGCATGGTATGGTGACAATATTTGGTATACAGGCCACTGCTGATATTTCATGCTATTTACATAATGCTTATGATGAAATTTATTTTCGTTACTGATGCAGAATGCAGGCGAGACATTTTTCTGTGTCCACACTTGTTGAATTATAAATTAGTCTATAACACACCTATTAGTAGAGTAAAACTGTAAATTTCCAAAGTACCCCAAAGTACAATGTCTAAAAACCATTTAATTTTCAGAAATTGTCTGATGGCACCTTATAGGAGTTATTATATTTAACAACATTTTTTGAAGAAATGTTTAGTTTTTGCACAGTAACTTAAAAGCTATAACAACTAGACTGAAACTGTTAATTTCAAAAAATTTTAATATAGTTGAAGTCATTTGGATTCCAAGTGAGTGATTACAGGCTCCTGGGAGCCTATAGTTTGCTAACCAGTCCAAAGTCCATGTGCAATCTTATATGAAGCCACTAACCAAATTTGAACCAACTTTAAAATGTTCATTTGGATATCTAGTTTACAGATTGTATATGTGGTTTTGATCCATGAACAGGCATGGTAGTGGGAAAATTCTGGATTTAATCTCCCTTTTATATGCATAACGGTAATTCATGACAATCCACTAACATTTTGCGTTTGCCTGTAATTTAGGCCTAATCATGTCACATCATGTAAGTACATGTGTACTTAATTTTCATTACGGCATAAAGGAAAATTTTAACTACACTTCTTGCTCTATAGATGGTCCCCAGTGGGAATATACAAACACTGATATTGTCCATAGTGTGAATATACTTGGATAGTCCATGGTCTGAATATACTTGGATCATTCATGGTCAGAATTTTATCTACATGTAATTGATGTTCAACAATTTATAAAAACTGAGAAGCAATTAACCAGACATAACGGAAAGGTACCAAAAAGACCTCCACATCTCTATTCTGACATCACTTATACATTTTGCATAAGTTAAAATTATAAAGATTCCTAATTGTGGCATAAACAACAAAACCTTCTACAAAATATAAGGCCTATTGTCAGTGGTGTTATTTTGTAAGAATGTCACCTTTATTATTCTTTGCAGAGTATGTAGAGTTCTGGCTTAATAGTATTCACTGCTGTGGAGTTAATGAAGAATCAAAAGAGGAGACACAGACAGACTTTCTGTACCCTCCAACTATCATTGTGTGTACGAGAATTGATGAGTGTAGAGATCATGTAAGTGTTTTGAAAAACATTAACAGTTTGTTTTTTGTGTATTTTTGGAAAAAGACACTCGGCCATGTTACCGGGAAATTTCAGTTATTTTGATGTGCATTACAGCATCCACACAAGTCAGGGGTTCTGTGTCTACATGTGTCCACAAAACCCTGATAAACTTACCTGGGAAATTCCTGGCTAGAAGTGACTTTTGATTGGCTACATCATACCTGACCCTAACCCTAACCCTTGGCTACATCATACCTGAATGGGGACCTCGGTGGCCGAGTGGTCAAGGTAGTTAGTCTACTATTGATCACGTGGTCTGTCAACACTGAGATTGCGGGCTATTATCAATGCAGGCAGGGTGTACTCGACTCCAATCTTAATTGACAAGGATTGCCAGTTTTCCTACCGCAGGTCGGGGGTTTTCTCCGGGTACTCCGGCTTCCTCCCCCAATAAAAACTGGACGCCATGATATAGCTGAAAAATTGCTGAAAGTGGCGTTAAACACCATCAAACAAACACAACATCATACCTGAATGTAGCCAATCAAAAGCTTGCTTTTATTCACGACTTGGTCAGGGGATATCCCAATGTCGATTGTAAATAAACCCAAACTGATGTGTTGCATAGTGGTTGAGAAGATCGGTGTAATTTATACAGTAGTGTTTATAGTTTGTTATAACCATGTTATTTATTAGTTGCGTTACGTTTTCTTCCCACGCAAGAATGACTACTACCAAACATTGCTTCTTTCAAGCAATTTCATTAGTTGATATTTTGAAGGTTTGACATTATATGAAAATCTTCTAGCCCGGGAATTTCCTAGCTAAGTTTGTCAGGGTTTCGTGGACACAGAAACCCTGACTTGATATTTAATGCCACAATGGATCTGTTGTCATCCATCCTTATTGTCTTCTTAAACATTTACCATTGAATCTACTTTTCACAAACCAATGGGCCAATTGAGAGCAAACTTAGTTTTAAGTGTTAAGTTGCACATTTATATCCATGAAGAGTCAGAAATCGGGTATTATATGTTGACAACTTCTTGCTGTTTGTGATGTTCGTTATACATTCAGTCCTGTAGTCAGTTAGATAGATATCACAACCTGTCAACAAATGACAACAAAATAAACAAATTCGATAAATCTCTTCACTTAATGCTTTTGAGATCAAGAAACAAAACATGAAAGGTTATGTCTATGGTCATTATCAACCAATGAAATAACTGTAAGCTTTACAAATAGATTTGTACAATTGTTGACATCTTTTGATCAGAATGCAAACAATAGTTTAGACCAGCAGAAAAAAACTGGTGCAATCATATCATGTATGTTTTTTTCTTTATTTTAGCTGGAGGAAAGAAAACAGGTTTTCTGTAAACAACTGGGTTCTGTATTAAGAAACGAATCTAAGAAGAAGCATATTAGGGAGATATGCTATGTGTCAAACACTGAATCGAAGGAGGAGGATATCTGTGGTTTGCGGGACACAATTTTTAAGTATGGAAAGCAACTGAAAACTTTTGCTGAACAGTTACCTTTAAAATGGACCCGTTTAGAGCACTTAATTGATGTTTTCAGAGAGGCTGGTGTGAGTATATTATCTTGGCCAGATATCCTCCAATTAGCTTCCAAATGTTCAATTGATAGCGAGGATGAAATCAACCTATTCCTGAAATATCAACATAAGGTTGGAGGTGTCATATATTTTGAGAGTTTAAAAGAATATATTATACTTAACCAAAAATGGTTAGCAAATGCTTTCAGGTGTCTTGTATCAGACAAATTTGATAGCAACCTGATGCTGTCAGATGAATATAGGGCACTATTAGACACAGGAAAGCTTGAGCGCTCTCTGATTGTAAAACTCTTTGAAAAAGAACCAGAGCTTGATTTTAGCAAACATAGTGGTCATATATTAAATGTAATGGAAATATTTGGCATTATAGTAAAGCTAACAACTTTAATGGATAATGGACAAAGGACAATCTTACCTACTTATTATATGCCTTGCATGATCTCTGAGAAAGCGTCACTTTCAGATATCATTGATATGTTTAATGCAAAGAAAGATAACTGTAAGCGCACACCATGGTTGTGTATTGAGTTAGATTTTATGCCCTTAGACTTTTTTAACAATATTTTGTGTTATTATATCAGTCAGTATGCTATGTGCACTGAACCACAGACTGGCCGGATGGCTATTTATCATGGTATGGGAGTATTCTTTCTTGACAGAACCAAGTCCGTAAAATTCATTTTGTGTTTCTGTAAAAATACAATAGCACTACAGATATGGCAATGGAAAAATGTGGAGAAAGGAAAATGTAAAACAATGCTAGAAGAATTGGGGGGAGCAATTGAGAGAGTCAAAGAAAGATTTGAAACAAGGAGAGTATCCTACACTGAAAAGTCGAAGTGCTCTGATGGCAACATACATATGCCTGCTGGTCGCCATAGCTACAGTGAGTTACTGGATTCAGGAGATGACTACTTCTGTGAAGAACATAGTGATCATCATAAAACTCTAGATTTATTTCAGACATGGTTTGAAGACTATACAGAGGTATGAAATCTTATCAATGTTTTCAGTACCCTACTGGCATTGCTGAATGGTACTAAAGATTTGCACTCTGTACATCAATCCATCCGTCAGTCTATCACACATGTTTCCCGTACTTTCTATGTTAACACTTGCAGACAATCAGTTGTTTCCAGTCCATTGATTTTTTACCAAATTTTTGACCCTGGACTTTGATAATTACTTAAAAATAACAGTTTTCTATGCATTCTAAAATCTTGAAAATATAAAGCTTATATTTGTTATAAATGTCAATTAACAATATTGAGCAACATATTCAAGTTTGAATGTTATTTCACTCTGATCATTTTTCATGAAATGATGCCCCATGGACTTACTGGTAGGATACTTGTTATTTTTAAGGCATTTAATGTCTCTATCATTCATACATCCATGTACATTTGTTTTAAGTACAGTAAATTAAAATATTCTTTGATTAGCTGATTCTTTTTATATGCCCGTCTAAGACGAGTCGTATTATGTTAACACCCATAGTGGGCCGGCAGCGTCCACAGCTTTGTCTGCTCTATAACTCAAACAGTTGTTGTCCGATCTTCATGAATCTTGGGGAAAATGTTTATGGGCATAATACTTTGGTCAATTTCGAAAACCAGTCAAATCATTTCAGGGGCCTCGGTGGCCGAGTGGTCAAGGTAGTTCGTCTACTATTGATCACGTGGTCTGTCAACACTGAGATTGCGGGTTCGATTCTCACTGCAGGCAGGGTGTACTCGACTCCAATCTTAATTGACAAGGATTGCCAGTTTTCCTACCGCAGGTCGGGGGTTCTCTCCGGGTACTCCGGCTTCCTCCCCCAACAAAAACTGGACGCCATGAAATAGCTGAAAAATTGCTGAAAGTGGCGTTAAAACACCATTCAAACAAACAAACAAACAAACAAATCATTTCAGAGTTATAGCCCTTTAATATTATATTATTAGATCCTTTTGATAGTAAATTCATGTAAGTCACCACTCACCATCAATAACTCGAACTAAAATTATAAGTGTCAGTGTGAAGCAATTAACTTGAGGTACAAAGGACGTGGATAACAGAAGCCATATAAATTTAAAAAAAATAGATAATAATTATGTCATGACTGGTGATTAGTTTGAACAGGCAAATAGACATTAACTGTTTCTTTAATTGAAAATATGAAATGTACCAATCGGATTATCAAATCAACGAAAATATTCCAATTAAAAATCATTTACGGCTTTTGTTGACAACTGCGATGGATATACCAAGTACAAACTGATTTTTGCGCAATAACAGAAGTAAATAGTAAGCGATGGAGAAATTTCAAATTTCACAAACTATTACATCTGAAATAACTTTATTCGTGTCAGAATTCAAGAAATAAACATCTACATACATTCAAAATAAATTTTAGTATTCAAAAACAATACAGCGTGGAGGAAAATTAACGAGCAACTTGTAAACAAAATCGGTCCCGGTAAGGAACAGATACATTTCCGGAGGTTGTCCAACTTTGGTGGCTCGAACAACTGATAACTTGAACTATTTTTGGCGACCCCAGGGAGTTTCCAGTTATCAAAGTTCTACTGTATATGGATTTGTGAGAGGGGCCTCAGGGGGCAAGTGGTTACAGTTGTTTGTCTTCTAGTCAGTAGTCTCTTCCTGTATGTTGTTTTTCCGTGGTCATCATGGCAATGAGTAATCTGATTGTTTATAGCATCTAAGTGCACCAAGGGTTTTAATTGGCTGGGTAACTTATTTTCTGTTTGTTTTTTATGCTCACCAAAAGGGCGCAAAAAATTGCTACTTTTTCCATCCATCTTTCCGTCCTTCCTCCCCTCCATCATAGTTACTTAAGTTATTTATATTTAAAATAATTTGTCTGTTTGTCATTTTGAATTAAAACTTGGAGGTTGTACAATACTCAATACAAGGTTGGGACGTGCCACATTAAAATTGGTACTTCTGATTCTGCACTCGGTATGCACCATGAGGTAGAGCAAGAGCTCAGAATCAGGATATGTCTCTAAACAACATACACAAATTATAACTATATATGCTAAATAAACTTAATCAAGCTATTAGTAATTTAATAATTCTACTAAGTGTTAATTTCCTCTTGGACAGATACTGTTTACATTCAGTTCACTTTTCCTTTTTCATGTGTGTAACTTGTGCAAACCTATATATTTATATGTACAGATTAGACACAAATACTTGTAATAGAGAATGTTGATTTAAATATGTTGATTTGTTTGTTTGATGTTTAACACCTCTTTCAGCAATTTTTCAGCTATTTCATGGCGTCCAGTTTTTATTGGGGGAGGAAGCTGGAGTAACCGGAGAAAACCCCCAAACTGCTGCAGGAAAACTGACAATCCTTGTCAATTAAGATTGGAGTTGAGTACACCCTGCCCGCAGTGAGACTCCAACCCGCAATCTCAGTGTTGACAGACCACGTGATCAATAGTGGATGAACTACCTTAACAACTCGGCCACTGAGGCCCCTTAAATATGTTGGTTAATGTTGATTTTCTTTTCTCTAGAAAGATTATGCACCAGCAGAGAAGAAATTAAAAGGTCAGGAAGGTAAACATATATTATATAGTTTTAGCCACTGATAATACGCCGTTTTCACGATAGGTAGTTTGATGTATCTTATCACGTGATTTATAATACCACATGATTTTATTTAGGGCACTTTCCTCTACGCACAGTCTTTTAACATTGTGTGAACGGCATATTAAACTTAATTGACTTCCTTTCCATAAATTTATTTTTGGTGTTGGCAATGCACCCGGCACAACGTTAACATAGCACAGGTTTCGTTTTGCATCGCCTTTCTTACGCCGTCCCATTTCGTAACAAATGTTGCCGTTTTAAACTAAAGTGCCCTAAATTTTTTATGACATCACGGGATCAGCATTACAATTTTCACCTCCTTTAAAGAGAGCTATTATATCTATAATTTCGTTTGTGTTGAGTGCACATACCACAGCCAATAAATTTATTATTGTATCAAGTAATGTCTATTGCATACCTTTTAAATGCTTTGAAGAATAATAATGATTCTTTGTATTTTTCTTGCCCAACACCAGAGGGAGTGTCAGGAATGAGGTTGAAATGGCTGGTATTAACATTGTACACAGTTGTCCTGCCCAACACCAGAGGGCGTGTCTGGTATTAACATTGTATACAGCAGCAAATAATTCTATTGAGGATGAATACAGTTATTGAAACATTGTTCTGAGGCTGTCTTGGTCCAGAAATGAACTTACTAAAGTCTAAAAGTTTATTTATATAATGTTGACATTTTGTTTGTATTTTACAGAGATTCAAGATAGCAGATTTAAACAGAAGTAAGTAAAGATATGCTAAAACAGTACATATCAGGTATTTTTCATATTGGTTTGAGCAATAATAAAGTAAGCTCTATGTCTTTATGACTTACCATTTTTGTAATTAACAGTGAACACATCACAACATAAGTAAAATTAGATCACCAAATTACAATGCATTTTACACCGCTTTATATATTATGAAGATCATAGGGCTCATTCATGTATTGGGACATGGACAAGGTCAGTAGTAAATACCTTAGAGGGGGTCGGTCGGAATGATAACTGCCCCTGATCGATTGCCTTGCACCCTTATGACAACTTTCCCCCAGACAATTGCTCCCTTCCAGACGATTGCCCATTATAATGACTCCACCCTGGATCAACTGCACCCGAACTATTGCCCCCTTATGATAACTCTCAGCCCCGGACAATTTCCCCTTATGATAACTCTCAGCCCCAGACAATTTCCCATTATGATAACTGCCCAAGACGATTGCCCCATTATGACAACTACCCCCAGCCAAATGCATTCTTATTAAAATCAGTTTTCCTAGCGAGGTCAGGGATTTTCTCCGGGTACTCCGGCTTCCTCCCCCAATAAAAACTGGACGCCATGATATAGCTAAAAAATTGCAGAAAGTGGCGTTATACAACATTCAAACAAACTCATGACAATTGTCCCTTAAGACAAGTGCCCCCAGATAAAAGCCCATTATGACAACTGCCCCAAGACAATTTCCCCTTATGACAACTGCCCCAAGACAATTTCCCCTTATGACAACTGCCCCAGACAATTGCTTATGACAATTGCACTCCACCCCATTGGACAATTGCACCTATTACAACTGCCCCCCCCCCCCCCCCCCCCAGATGATTGCTCTCTTATAATAACTCCACCCTGGACAATTTCCCATAATGACAACTGGAAACAAATGCACCTTATGATAATCCCCCCCAGACAATTGTCCCATTATGACAACTGCCTCCATACTATTGCCACTTATGACAATTGCCCCCTTGACAATTGCAGCCCTTATGACAACTACCCCGTTGGTAATTGCCCCTTATGATAACTGCCCCTTGAAAATTTCAGCATTTAAGACAACTACCCCCTTGACATTTGCACCTTATGGCAATTCCTCCGGACAAAATTCCCCCTCATAACAATTGCGCCCTTATGACAACTGTCCACCAGACAACTGCCCCTTGTTAAATTCCCCCCCCCCCCCCCCCAGACAATGGCCCCCTTATGACAACTGCCCTTGGACCATTGCCTCATTATGCTTACTCTACTAGACAGTTGCTCCTTACAACAACTCCCTAACCCCCAGTCAATTGCCCCTTTAAGATAACACTTTCAGCCCAGACAATTGCCCCCTTATGACAACTGCCCCGGCCAATTGCTTATGACAATTGCCCTCCACCCCTTTTCATAATTGCACCTATGACAACTGCCCCCAGATTATTGCCCCGTATAATAACTCCCCTCCCCACTTGCCAAATTATAATAGCTCCACCCTTTACAATTACCCCATATGATAACTGGAAACAAATGCACCTTATGATAACTGCCCAAGACGTTTGCCCCCTTATGACAATTGCCCCCTTATGACAACTGCCCCATACTATTGCCTCTTATGACAATTGCCCACTTATAACAACTGTCCCCCGGACAACTGGCCCCTTATAACATCCCCCAGACAATTGCCCCCTTATTACATCCCCCAGACAATTGCCCCCTTATTACATCCCCCCAGACAATTGCCCCCTTATGACAACTGCCCCCTATTACACCCCCCCAGACTATTGCCCCCTTATGACAACTGCCCCTTATTACATCCCCCCAGACAATTGCCCCCTTATAACAACCGTCCCCCGGACAACTGGCCCCTTATAACATCCCCCAGACAATTGCCCCCTTATTACATCCCCCCAGACAATTGCCCCCTTATGACAACTGCCCCCTTATTACATCCCCCAGACAATTGCCCCCTTATGACAACTGTCCCCTTATTACATCCCCCCGGACAATTGCCGCTTTATAAAAACTGACCCCTTATTACATCCCCCCAGACAATTGCCCTCTTATGACAACTGCCCCCTTATTACATCCGCCCAGACAATTGCCCCCTTATGACAACTGTCCTTTTATTACATCCCCCCAGACAATTGCCCCCTTATGACAACTGTCCCGCTATTACATCCCCCCAGACAATTGCTCCCGTATGACATCCCCCAGACAATTGCCCCCTTATGACAAATGCCCCCTTATTACATCCGCCCAGACAATTGCCCCCTTATGACAACTGTCCTTTTATTACATCCCCCCAGACAATTGCCCCCTTATGACAACTGTCCCGCTATTACATCCCCCCAGACAATTGCTCCCGTATGACATCCCCCAGACAATTGCCCCCTTATGACAAATGCCCCCTTATTACAACCCCCCCCCCCCAGATTATTGTCCCTTATTACATCCCCCAGACAATTGCCCCCTTATGACAACCCCCCAGATAATTGCCCCTTATTACATCCCCCAGACAATTGCCCCTTATGACTACTTCCCCCTTTTTACATCCCCCAGACAATTGCCCCCTTATGACAACTGCCTTCTTATTACATCCCCCCAGACAATTTCCCAGGCCCTTATTACATCCCCCCAGACAATTGCCCCCTTATGACAACTGTCCCCTTATTGCATCCCCCAGACAATTGCCCCCTTATTACAACCTCCAGATAATTGCCCCTTATTACATCCCCCAGACAATTGCCCCCTATGACTACTGCCCCCTTTTTACATCCCCCCAGACAATTGCCCCCTTATTACATCCCCCCCAGACAATTGCCCTCTTATGACAACTGCCCCCTTATTACATCCCCCCAGACAATTGCCCCCTTATGACAACTGTCCCCTTATTACATCCCCCAGACAATTGCCCCCTTATTACATCCCCCAGACAATTGCCCCCTTCTGACAACTATCCCCTTATTACATCCCCCCAGACAATTGCCCCCTTATGACAACTGCCCCCTTATTACATCCCCCCAGACAATTGCCCCCTTATGACAACTGCCCCCTTATTACATCCCCCAGACAATGCCCCCTTATGACAACTGTCCCCATCTAGTTGTCATACATTTCAAAATATTATCATGTTGCCATTGTAGTTTTCTTGGCATTATAATTTTAAACCAAACTGATAAACATGTTTTTGTTTATATCAATAACATACAACAGACATAATCAACACAAATCATTTTAATGACATATGTTTATATTTAATTATGACACCACAAGTTTGTATTCAAGTAACTGTAGTGTTATTTATTGATATTAATCATGAAGTCATGTCGTGTCAGGACTATAACTATCAACACATGGAACTAAATATGTTTACATTAAATGTCTATTTCTTTGTACACTGCATTGTTACTACCACACAATTTTAAAGATTCAAGTTGTCATCATGTGACCTATTTATATACAGACATTGTTACTACTACATAGGTTTAAACATTCAAGATGTCATCATGTGACCTATTTATATACAGACATTGTTACTACCACACAAGTTTAAAGATTCAAGTTGTCATCATGTGACCTATTTATATACAGACATATTGTTACTGTTATTTTATTATGTTTACTTTATATAATTGTATTCATTAGGACATTATATTTATATAAATTAATGCTGATCTTGGGTTCATCCTTTGATCTATTTAAATGGAGATACACACAACATGGTGTTTTGTTTACTTTATATAATATATAAGTCAATTGTTTTTTATGTCAGAATTTTGATATTACATTTATATAAATCCTTTACAGGTGTCATGTCTGTGACAAGGAACCATCTGTATACTGGTGTGATGGCTGTCAGAGGTCTATGTGTCAGGGCTGTAACAATCAACACAGGAAATCAACAGATACTAAATATCACATTGTACAACATGTACAGGACAAGTATTCACTGGATTATAACTTCAAGGTCAATGTAAAGAGGATCTGTGATATAAAGGTGTTACATGATGATGTGTTAGTTATAGCTGATAATTGGAGTAAACAATTAGTAACATGTGATATAACAGGACAACAACAACATACCATTCCATTACCTGATGAACCAGACAGTATAGCTGTAGTAGACAACAACACTGTAGCTGTTATATTCAGTTTTACTACAACTGTAGTGATAGTAGATGTCAGACAGAGACAAGTTATACAACATATTGATGTAAAGGTGAAGTGTTGGAGTATCATGTACAGAGATAACCAGCTGTTTGTAGGCTATCGTGATGGAACAATAAAGGTAATGAACATGTCAGGGAAGGTAACACGTACAATACCAGTGGTTGTAATGCCTAGGTATATCTGTGGTGGTGAGGCAGGGCGTATCTACTATACTGCATATGTTAAGTTGTACTGTATTGATACAGTGGGGAACACTTTGTTTACATTTACTGATCCTAACATGAGTAATCCACTGGAAATTACAACAGATGATGAAGGACATGTACTTGTTATATGTCACAGGTCTAACAATGTACTCAGGATTAGTCCTGATGGTAAACAGAGTCAGGTTATTATCACACAGATACCACCATCACAGATACCCTCATCTGATTGGTATCCATACATATGTTATAATTCACTGTCTAAATCTGTTGTTATTGGTCGTTGTGACAATGTTTATGTTTATAAGAAAGTATAAATAATCCACATTACAATATATTCTGATTGACACCAGGAAGTGATCATGTAGTTTACATATGTCTGACTTATCTGTTGTTATTGGTCGTCATGACAATGTTTATGTTTATAAGAAAGTATAAATAATCCACATTACAATATATTCTGATTGACACCAGGAAGTGATCATGTAGTTTACATATGTCTGACTTATCTGTTGTTATTGGTTGTCATGACAATGTTTATGTTTATAAGAAAGTATAAATAATCCACATTACAATATATTCTGATTGACACCAGGAAGTGATCATGTAGTTTACATATGTCTGACTTATCTGTTGTTATTGAGTGTAGGACAAAATCCCTCCCGGACAAAATCCCTTCCGTGTAATTTAGCATAGGCGGACAAAATCCCCCTCGTTAAATTTACAAGGTGGACAAAATCCCCCCTGTAAATTTTTCAAGGTGGACAAAATCCCTCCCGAATATGATTTTTGAAAATGCATGTTTTTTTAATGTTCACACCGTACAGTCTCGTACATATACAGATAAACCTTTAAAAATGACCTATATTTTACTCAAAACCCCCCAGATTTTTAATTACTTAATAATAATAATTGTTTGTCTCATTTGCAGTGCTTAATTGGTGGCTTGTTAATTAATATGTTTACGATCAAACGAATATCGCTTACTTGAGCAAAACATTCTCTATATCTTATAGAAAATTGAAACGGGTATGGCTTTTACTAATAAGTTAAAATTTAGTAAAATAATGGTATAATTTAGTTCAATAACTTGAATTCTCTTTTTTCGGTAAATAATAATGAAAGGGATCAAATGGCGCGGTTCCTTTATTAACACATGTCGTACAATAATAACCATGTTTTAATCTTTGTCTCATTCATCATTTCAAGTACCAAGTAAAAAACTATAAAACACGATGCACAATACTTATCGATATGACAATAATCCGATGCGGGAGGGATTTTGTCCGCCTTGAACAATTTTCAAGGGGGATTTTGTCCGCCTTGTAAATTTAATGAGGGGGATTTTGTCCGCCTATGCTAAATTATACGGAAGGGATTTTGTCCGGGGGGGATTTTGTCCGTCCCCCGTTGTTATTGGATGTCATGACAATGTTTATGTTTATAAGAAAGTATAAATAATCCACATTACAATATATTCTGATTGACACCAGGAAGTGATCATGTAGTTTACATATGTCTGACTTATCTGTTGTTATTGGTCGTCATGACAATGTTTATGTTTATAAGAAAGTATAAATAATCCACATTACAATATATTCTGATTGACACCAGGAAGTGATGATGTAGTTTACATATGTCTGACTTATCTGTTATTATTGGTCGTCATGACAATGTTTATGTTTATAAGAAAGTATAAATAATCCACATTACAATATATTCTGATTGACACCAGGAAGTGATGATGTAGTTTACATATGTCTGACTTATCTGTTATTATGCAGGTCGTCATGACAATGTTTATGTTTATAAGAAAGTATAAATAATCCACATTACAATATATTCTGATTGACACCAGGAAGTGATGATGTAGTTTACATATGTCTGACTTATCTGTTGTTATTGGTCGTCATGACAATGTTTATGTTTATAAGAAAGTATAAATAATCCACATTACAATATATTCTGATTGACACCGGGAAGTGATGATGTAGTTTACATATGTCTGACTTATCTGTTGTTATTGGTCGTCATGACAATGTTTATGTTTATAAGAAAGTATAAATAATCCACATTACAATATATTCTGATTGACACCGGGAAGTGATGATGTAGTTTACATATGTCTGACTTATCTGTTGTTATTGGTCGTCATGACAATGTTTATGTTTATAAGAAAGTATAAATAATCCACATTACAATATATTCTGATTGACACCAGGAAGTGATCATGTAGTTTACATATGTCTGACTTATCTGTTGTTATTGATCACTGGATGTAAACAATGTGTATCAATGTATTAAATTACTACATGTCATGTGAACTAAAAAATCAAATATTGTGAATATGTAAAGAATTAAAGATAATTTTCTGTATAATGAACTCTTAAATAAATGTCCAATATAGTATGAAAACTGACATGTTAAGAATGATTGAATTGACCTAAATATCTATAATTAGACATCTTATATAAATAGTTACTATTTTAAGGTAATGTCAATTTCTGTTTATTATTTTGTAACCAATATAATTACTCTGTTAAATAGGTTTTACATGAACAATGATTGATAATTGTAGGCTTCTCCTTGAATGTATTGAATATTGTGCATATGTGAAGAATTAGTGAAAGATAATATTCTGTCTAATTATAACATCATGTAAACAATTTACATATTTTTATTTTAATGACAAGGTCAACAGTACATGTATTATATTCACTGTCTTGGTTATTTTACAATAACATCATGTATTTTACTGTCTATGTGTATTAGTAATACCATGTAATAAAAATGATGTCAAATATTTTGTATTCTTTTGTAATCAATATGATTACTCTGTTTAAATGATTAACTTTAAATAAAATGTGTACATGAAATGATTAAAATAATCACCTGTCCCTGTGGGATGATATATCTCATTGTGAGATGTGTCGGTGTGATGTCATGTGAGATGTGTTGGTGTGATGTCATGTGAGATGTGTCGGTGTGATGTCATGTGATATGTGACAGTGTAATGTCATGTGTTGGTGTGATGTCATGTGAGATGTGTCGGTGTGATGTTATGTGAGATGTGTCGGTGTGATGTCATGTGAGATGTGTTGGTGTGATGTCATGGGAGATGTTTTGGTGTGATGTCATATGAGATGTGTCAGTGTGATGTTATGTGAGATGTGTCGGTGTGATGTTATGTGAGATGTGTCGGTGTGATGTCATGTGTTGGTGTGATGTCATGTGAGATGTGTTGGTGTGATGTCATGTGAGATGTGTTGGTTTGATGTCTGTGAAGTCATGTGTTTGGTGTGATTTTATGTGTTGGTGTGATGTCATGTGTCGGTGTGATGTCATGTCAGATGTGTCAGTGTGATGTCACGTTAGATGTGTCGGTGTGATGTCATGTGAGATGTGTTGGTGTGATGTCATGTGAAATGTGTCTGTGTGATGTTATGTGTCGGTGTGATGTCATGTGTGATGTTATGTGAGATGTGTCGGTGTGATGTCATGTGTTGGTGTGATGTCATGTGAGATGTGTCGGTGTGATGTTATGTGAGATGTGTTGGTGTGATGTCATGTGAGATGTGTTGGTGTGATGTCATGTGAGATGTGTTGGTTTGATGTCTGTGAAGTCATGTGTTTGGTGTGATTTTATGTGTTGGTGTGATGTCATGTGTCGGTGTGATGTCATGTCAGATGTGTCAGTGTGATGTCACGTTAGATGTGTCGGTGTGATGTCATGTGAGATGTGTTGGTGTGATGTCATGTGAAATGTGTCTGTGTGATGTTATGTGTCGGTGTGATGTCATGTGTGATGTTATGTGAGATGTGTTGGTGTGATGTCATGTGTTGGTGTGATGTCATGTGAGATGTGTTGGTGTGATGTCATGTGAGATGTGTTGGTTTGATGTCTGTGAAGTCATGTGTTTGGTGTGATTTTATGTGTTGGTGTGATGTCATGTGTCGGTGTGATGTCATGTCAGATGTGTCAGTGTGATGTCACTTTAGATGTGTCGGTGTGATGTCATGTGAGATGTGTTGGTGTGATGTCATGTGAAATGTGTCTGTGTGATGTTATGTGTTGGTGTGATGTCATGGGAGATGTTTTGGTGTGATGTCATATGAGATGTGTCAGTGTGATGTTATGTGAGATGTGTCGGTGTGATGTCATGTGTGATGTTATGTGAGATGTGTCGGTGTGATGTCATGTGTTGGTGTGATGTCATGTGAGATGTGTTGGTTTGATGTTATGTGAGATGTGTTGGTGTGATGTCATATGTTGGTGTGTCATGTGAGATGTGTCTGTGAAGTCATGTGTTTGGTGTGATTTTATGTGTTGGTGTGATGTCATGTGTCGGTGTGATGTCATGTCAGATGTGTCAGTGTGATGTCACGTTAGATGTGTCGGTGTGATGTCATGTGAGATGTGTTGGTGTGATGTCATGTGAAATGTGTCTGTGTGATGTTATGTGAGATGTGTCGGTGTGATGTCATGTTGGTGTGATGTCATGTGAGATGTGTTGGTGTGATGTCATGTGAGATGTGTTGGTGTGATGTCATGTGAGATGTGTCGGTGTGATGTCATGTGAGATGTGTTGGTTTGATGTTATGAGATGTGTCGGTGTGATGTGTCGGTGTGATGTCATATGTTGGTGTGATGTCATGTGAGATGTGTTGGTGTGATGTCATGTCAGATGTGTTGGTGTGATGTCATGCGAGATGTGTCGGTGTGATGTCATGTGATATGTGTCGGTGTGATGTTATGTGAGATGTGTCAGTGTGATGTCATGTGATATGTGCCGGTGTGATGTCATGTGATATGTGTCGGTGTGATGTTATGTGAGATGTGTCAGTGTGATGTCATGTGAGATGTGTCAGTTTGATGTCATGTAATATGTGTCGGTGTGATGTTATGTGAGATGTGTCAGTGTGATGTCATGTGTTGGTGTGATGTCATGTGAGATGTGTCGGTGTGATGTCATGTGAGATGTGTTGCTGTGATGTCATGTCAGATGTGTTGGTGCGATGTCATGCGAGATGTGTCGGTGTGATGTGTTGGTGTGATGTCATGTGAGATGTGTCGGTGTGATGTTATGTGAGATGTGTCGGTGTGATGTCATGTGAGATGTGTTGGTGTGATGTCATGTGAAATGTGTCTGTGTGATGTTATGTGTTGGTGTGATGTCATGGGAGATGTTTTGGTGTGATGTCATATGAGATGTGTCAGTGTGATGTTATGTGAGATGTGTCGGTGTGATGTCATGTGTGATGTTATGTGAGATGTGTCGGTGTGATGTCATGTGTTGGTGTGATGTCATGTGAGATGTGTCGGTGTGATGTCATGTGAGATGTGTTGGTTTGATGTTATGTGAGATGTGTCGGTGTGATGTGTCTGTGAAGTCATGTGTTTGGTGTGATTTTATGTGTTGGTGTGATGTCATGTGTCGGTGTGATGTCATGTCAGATGTGTCAGTGTGATGTCACGTTAGATGTGTCGGTGTGATGTCATGTGAGATGTGTTGGTGTGATGTCATGTGAAATGTGTCTGTGTGATGTTATGTGAGATGTGTCGGTGTGATGTCATGTTGGTGTGATGTCATGTGAGATGTGTTGGTGTGATGTCATGTGAGATGTGTTGGTGTGATGTCATGTCAGATGTGTTGGTGTGATGTCATGCGAGATGTGTCGGTGTGATGTCATGTGATATGTGTCGGTGTGATGTTATGTGAGATGTGTCAGTGTGATGTCATGTGATATGTGTCGGTGTGATGTCATGTGATATGTGTCGGTGTGATGTTATGTGAGATGTGTCAGTGTGATGTCATGTGAGATGTGTCAGTGTGATGTCATGTGATATGTGTCGGTGTGATGTTATGTGAGATGTGTCAGTGTGATGTCATGTGTTGGTGTGATGTCATGTGAGATGTGTCGGTGTGATGTTATGTCAGATGTGTCGGTGTGATGTTATGTGAGATGTGTCGGTGTGATGTCATGTGTTGGTGTGATGTCATGTGAGATGTGTTGGTGTGAAGTCATGTGAGATGTGTTGCTGTGATGTCATGTGAGATGTGTTGCTGTGATGTCATGTCAGATGTGTTGGTGCGATGTTATGCGAGATGTGTCGGTGTGATGTCATGTGA
Source organism: Limnoperna fortunei (assembly GCA_944474755.1). Taxonomy (NCBI): domain Eukaryota; kingdom Metazoa; phylum Mollusca; class Bivalvia; order Mytilida; family Modiolidae; genus Limnoperna; species Limnoperna fortunei. The sequence goes on from OX104124.1 coordinate 63,452,621, forward strand.
GATGTGTTGGTGTGATGTCATGTGAGATGTGTCGGTGTGATGTTATGTGAGATGTGTCGGTGTGATGTCATGTGAGAAGTGTTGGTGTGATGTCATGTGAGATGTGTCGGTGTTATGTCATGTGAGATGTGTTGGTGTGCTGTCATGTGAGATGTGTCGGTGTGATGTCATGTGAGATGTGTCGGTGTGATGTAATGTGAGATGTGTTGGTGTAATGTCATGTGAGATGTGTCGGTGTGATGTCATGTGAGATGTGTCGGTGTGATGTCATGTGAGGTGTGTTGGTGTGATGTCATGTGAGATGTGCCGTTGTGATATTATGTGAGATATGTCAGTGTGATGTCATGTGAGATGTGTTGGTGTGATGTCACGTGAGATGTGTCGGTGTGATGTCACGTCAGATGTGTCGGTGTGATGTCATGTGAGATGTGTCTGTGTGATCTCAGATGTGTTGGTGTGATCTCATGTGAGATGTGTCGGTGTGATGTCATGTGAGATGTGTCGGTGTGATGTCATGTGAGATATGTCAGTGTGATGTCATGTGAGATATGTCAGTGTGATGTCATTTGAGATGTCATATGAGATGTGTCTGTGCAATGTCATGTGAGATGTGTCGGTGTGATGTTATGTGAGATGACATTACTCCATGTGACATGTGTCTATGAGATAACATGTGGTATGTGCCAAAGTTGAGTGTTTGTAGGAGATGACATGTGTCCTTGAGATACGTGTGATGTAAAAATATCTCTTAAGTGACTTTTGACTTGGTGAGAGGACATGTGTTAGAGTGAAATGTTTTATGTACCCTATGATATCATGTCACAAGCTTCTATGATAATTGTGAAGTGACATGTGTTTGTGAGAGGTGACTAATCGCCATCATCATGGTAGCATAACAACGTTCTCGTTTAACGTCTTTATTGCTGGTGATTGGATGCCGGACCTTAAACAATGGAGAGTCTATAGTATATCACAGTGTAAAAGAGGTCGGTTTATGGAAGAAATAGGTATTTTCATGCGTTTCTAAGAAAAAAAGTGATCTTCCACTCATTATTTTTTGGAGTTTTATTTTTTTCGTTATGTTGAGCTCCGCTCACGAAAAGACACACACATTTATCTTTCATGGAAGATAACAGTCTTTCCCTGAAACATATGGAAGAACCAATTATTGATTACCATAAAACTGACCACATCAACAGCATGAACAGGTCTAATACTCATTACCATACAACTGACCAAATAAACAGGTCTAATACTAATTACTATACAACTGACCACATACACAGGACTAATACTGATTACCATACAACTGACCACATCAACAGGTCTAATACTGATTACCACACAACTGACCACATACACAGGTCTAATACTGATTACCGTACAACTGACCACATAAACAGGTATAACACTGATTACCATACAACTGATCACATAAACAGGTATAATACTGATTACCATACAACTGACCACATTAACTGGTCTAATGCTGATTACCATACAACTGACCACATCAACAGGTATAATACTGATTACCGTACAACTGACCACATAAACAGGTCTAATGCTGATTACCATACAACTGACCACATAAACAGGTCTAATACAGATTACCACACAACTGACCACATAAACAGGTCTGATGCTGATTAAAATACAACTGACCACATCAACAGGTCTAATAATGATTACTATACAACTTGCCCAATAAACAGGTCTAATACTGATTACCATACAACTGACCACTTAAACAGGTCTAATACTGATTACCATACAACTGACCACATAAACAGGTCTAATACTGATTACCATACAACTGACCCAATAATCAGGTCTAATAAGGATTACCATAGAACTGACCACATAAACAGGTCTAATACTGATTACCGTACAACTGACCACATGAACAGGTCTAATGCTGATTACCATACAACTGACCACACAAACAGGTCTAATGCTGATTACCATACAACTGACCACATAAACAGGTCTAATACTAATTACCATACATCTGACCCAATAAACAGGTCTAATACTGATTACCATACAACTGACCACATAAACAGGTCTAATACTGATTACCGTACAACTGACCACATAAACAGGTCTAATACTGATTACCATACAACTGACCACATAAACAGGTCTAATACTGATTACCATACAACTGACCACATAAACAGGTCTAATACTGATTACCATACAACTGACCACATGAACAGGTCTAATACTTATTACCATACAACTGACCACATAAACAGGTCTAATACTGATTACCACACAACTGACTACATACACAGGTCTAATACTAATTACCATACAACTGACCACATACTAGTAAACAGGTCTAATACTGATTACCACACAACTGACTACATACACAGGTCTAATACTAATTACCATACAGCTGACCACATAAACAGGTCTAATACTAATAACCATACAGCTGACCACATAAACAGGTCTAATACTGAATACCATACAACTGACAACATAAACAGGTTATAATACTGAATACCATACAACTGACCAGATAAACAGGTCTAATACTGAATACCATACAACTGACCACATAAACAGGTCTAATACTGATTACAATAGATTTGATCACATAAACGGGTCTTATACTGATTACCATACAATTGGCCAAACAAACAGCTTTAACACTGATATCCATACAACTGACCACATTCACGGGTCTAATGCTGATTACAATACAACTGACCACATAAACAGGTCTAATGCTGATTACCATAGAACTGACCACATAAACAGGTCTAATACAGATTACCACACAACTGACCACATAAACAGGTATGATGCTGATTAAAATACAACTGACCACATCAACAGGTCTAATACTGATTACTATACAACTTGCCCAATAAACAGGTCTAATACTGATTACCATACAACTGACCACATAAACAGGTCTAATACTGATTACCATACAACTGACCCAATAATCAGGTCTAATACTGATTACCATAGAACTGACCACATAAACAGGTCTAATACTGATTACCGTACAACTGACCACATAAACAGGTCTAATGCTGATTACCATACAACTGACCACATAAACAGGTCTAATACTGATTACCATACAACTGACCCAATAAACAGGTCTAATACTGATTACTATACAACTTGCCCAATAAACAGGTCTAATACTGATTACCATACAACTGACCACATAAACAGGTCTAATACTGATTACCATACAACTGACCCAATAATCAGGTCTAATACTGATTACCATACAACTGACCACATAAACAGGTCTAATACTGATTACCGTACAACTGACCACATAAACAGGTCTAATGCTGATTACCATACAACTAACCACATAAACAGGTCTAATACTGATTACTATACAACTGACCACATAAACAGGTCTAATGCTGATTACCATACAACTGACCACATAAACAGGTCTAATACTAATTACCATACATCTGACCCAATAAACAGGTCTAATACTGATTACCATACAACTGACCACATAAACAGGTCTAATACTGATTACCGTACAACTGACCACATAAACAGGTCTAATGCTGATTACCATACAACTGACCACATAAACAGGTCTAATACTGATTACCATACAACTGACCACATGAACAGGTCTAATACTTATTACCATACAACTGACCACATAAACAGGTCTAATACTGATTACCACACAACTGACTACATACACAGGTCTAATACTAATTACCATACAGCTGACCACATAAACAGGTATAATACTAATTACCATACAGCTGACCACATAAACAGGTCTAATACTGAATACCATACAACTGACAACATAAACAGGTTATAATACTGAATACCATACAACTGACCACATAAACAGGTCTAATACTGAATACCATACAACTGACCACATAAACAGGTCTTATACTGATTACAATACATTTGATCACATAAACGGGTCTTATACTGATTACCATACAACTGGCCAAACAAACAGCTTTAACACTGATATCCATACAACTGACCACATTCACGGGTCTAATGCTGATTACAATACAACTGACCACATAAACAGGTCTAATACTGCCATACAACTGACCACATATACAGGTCTAATACTGATTGCAATGCAACTGACCATATAAACAGGTCTAATACTGATTACCATGCAACTGACCATAAAAACAGGTCTAATACTGATTACCATACAACTGACCACATAAACAGGTCTAATACAGATTACCATACAACTGACCATATAAACAGGTCTAATACTGACTACCATACAACTGACCACATGAACAGGTCTAATACTTATTACCATACAACTGACCACATAAACAGGTCTAATGCTTATTACCATACAACTGACCACATAAACAGATCTTATACTGCTTACCATACAACTGACCACATCAACAGGTATAATACTGATTACCATACAACTAACCAAATAAACAGGTCTAATACTGATTACCATACAACTGACCACATAAACAGGTCTAATACTGATTACCATACAACTGACCACATAAACAGGTCTAATACTGATTACCATACAACTGACCACATAAACAGGTCTAATACTGATTACCATACAACTGACCACATAAACAGGTCTAATACTGATTACCATACAACTGACCACATAAATAGGTCTAATACTGATTACCATACAACTGACCACATAAACAGGTCTAATACTGCCATACAACTGACCACATATACAGGTCTAATACTGATTGCCAGGCAACTGACCATATAAACAGGTCTAATACTGATTACCATGCAATGACCATAAAAACAGGTCTAATACTGATTACCATACAACTGACCACATAAACAGGTCTAATACTGATTACCGTACAACTGACCACATAAACAGGTATAACACTGATTACCATACAACGGATCACATCAACAGGTCTAATGCTGATTACCATACAACTGACCAAATAAACAGGTCTTATACTGATTACCATACAACTGACCACATCAACTGGTCTAATGCTGATTACCATACAACTGACCACATCAACAGGTATAATACTGATTACCGTACAACTGACCACATAAACAGGTCTAATGCTGATTACCATACAACTGACCACATAAACAGGTCTAATACAGATTACCACACAACTGACCACATAAACAGGTCTGATGCTGATTAAAATACAACTGACCACATCAACAGGTCTAATACTGATTACTATACAACTTGCCCAATAAACAGGTCTAATACTGATTACCATACAACTGACCACTTAAACAGGTCTAATACTGATTACCATACAACTGACCACATAAACATGTCTAATACTGATTACCATACAACTGACCCAATAATCAAGTCTAATACTGATTACCATAGAACTGACCACATAAACAGGTCTAATACTGATTACCGTACAACTGACCACATAAACAGGTCTAATGCTGATTACCATACAACTGACCACATAAAAAGGTCTAATGCTGATTACCATACAACTGACCACATAAACAGGTCTAATACTAATTACCATACATCTGACCCAATAAACAGGTCTAATACTGATTACCATACAACTGACCACATAAACAGGTCTAATACTGATTACAATACATTTGACCACATAAACGGGTCTTATACTGATTACCATACAACTGGCCAAACAAACATCTTTAATACTGATATCCATACAACTGACCACATTCACGGGTCTAATGCTGATTACAATACAGCTGACCACATAAACAGGTCTAATACTGATTACCATACAACTGACCACATAAACAGGTCTAATACTGATTACCATACAACTGACCACATAAACAGGTCTAATACTGATTACCATACAACTGACCACATAAACAGGTCTAATACTGATTACCATACAACTGACCACATAAATAGGTCTAATACTGATTACCATACAACTGACCACATAAACAGGTCTAATACTGCCATACAACTGACCACATATACAGGTCTAATACTGATTGCCAGGCAACTGACCATATAAACAGGTCTAATACTGATTACCATACAATGACCATAAAAACAGGTCTAATACTGATTACCATACAACTGACCACATAAACAGGTCTAATACTGATTACCGTACAACTGACCACATAAACAGGTATAACACTGATTACCATACAACGGATCACATCAACAGGTCTAATGCTGATTACCATACAACTGACCAAATAAACAGGTCTTATACTGATTACCATACAACTGACCACATCAACTGGTCTAATGCTGATTACCATACAACTGACCACATCAACAGGTATAATACTGATTACCGTACAACTGACCACATAAACAGGTCTAATACTGATTACCATACAACTGACCACATAAACAGGTCTAATACTGATTACCATACAACTGACCACATAAACAGGTCTGATGCTGATTAAAATACAACTGACCACATCAACAGGTCTAATACTGATTACTATACAACTTGCCCAATAAACAGGTCTAATACTGATTACCATACAACTGACCACTTAAACAGGTCTAATACTGATTACCATACAACTGACCACATAAACATGTCTAATACTGATTACCATACAACTGACCCAATAATCAAGTCTAATACTGATTACCATAGAACTGACCACATAAACAGGTCTAATACTGATTACCGTACAACTGACCACATAAACAGGTCTAATGCTGATTACCATACAACTGACCACATAAAAAGGTCTAATGCTGATTACCATACAACTGACCACATAAACAGGTCTAATACTAATTACCATACATCTGACCCAATAAACAGGTCTAATACTGATTACCATACAACTGACCACATAAACAGGTCTAATACTGATTACAATACATTTGACCACATAAACGGGTCTTATACTGATTACCATACAACTGGCCAAACAAACATCTTTAATACTGATATCCATACAACTGACCACATTCACGGGTCTAATGCTGATTACAATACAGCTGACCATATAAACAGGTCTAATGCTGATATACCATACAACTGTCCACATAAACAGGTCTAATACTGCCATACAACTGACCACATTCACGGGTCTAATCCTGATTACAATACAACTGACCACATAAACAGGTCTTATGCTGATTACCATACAACTGACCACACAAACAGGTCTTATGCTGATTACCATACAACTGACCATATAAACAGGTCTAATGCTGATTACCATACAACTAACCACATAAACACGTACAACTGACCACGTATTTCGGAGAAGTTCCCGGCGTCTAAAGAACGTTGTATTTCGGAGTTGTTGCCAGCAATTGTTAAACGTTGTATTTAGAAGAAGTTCCCCGGGGTTTGATGAATGTTTCATTTAGGAGTAGTTCCCGGAGCTTAATGAGCTTTATATTTAAAGTAGTTGCAGGCAATTGATTAACGTTGTATTTAGGAAAAGTTCCCACGGGTTTGATGATCGTTGCATTTAGGAGCAGTACATAGCGTTTAATAAGCGCTGTGTTTCGGAGTCATTCCCGGCGTTTGATGAACGTAGTATTTCGGAGTATTTCCCGTGTGGTAAACGACATACTGCGGAATAGTTTCCAGTGATTGATGAATATTTTATTTCGGAGTTGTTCCCGGTGTGTGCATAACGCTGTCTTTCGGAGTATTTCCGGGTGTGTGCAGAACGCTGTATTTTGGAGTAGTTCTCGGTGTGTGCAGAACGCTGTATTTTGGAGTAGATACGTACGTTGTGTGGTAAATGTTATTTATATTTCGAAGTAGTTCCCGGCGTTTGGTGAACGTTATGAATCTTCTTATGTACTTAATGCACGTTCTCCATTGTTACATAAGTGTTCCGAATGTCTGCTGCCTGTCGTTACATTAGTATTACGAAAGCTGCAAAACATCTTTCAAACGCGCACGAACCTTTTTTTTCTAGTGTGAAAGACAGATGACGGAAGTTAAGTAACGGGTGATTACTAGCTTTGTTATATCTTTAATGAGTCCTTGTAATTTAGACGTGTTATTTACCTAGTAAGACGTGTAATGTATTTGGTAGGACGTGTATTGTACCTGGTAAGACGTGTAATTTACCAAGTAGGCGTGTAATTTACCTTGTAAGACGTGTAATTTACCTGGTAAGATGTGTAATGTATTTGGTAGGACGTGTATTGTACCTGGTAAGACGTGTAATTTACCTCGTAAGACGTGTAATTTACCTGGTAAGACGTGTAATTTACCAAGTAGGCGTGTAATTTACCTGGTAAGACGTGTAATTTACCAAGTAGGCGTGTAATTTACCTGGTAAGACGTGTAATTTACCTAGCAAGACGTGTAATTTACCTGGTAAGACGTGTAATTTACCAAGTAGGCGTGTAATTTACCTAGTAAGACGTGTAATTTACCTGGTAAGACGTGTAATGTATTTGGTAAGACGTGTAATTTACCAAGTAGGCGTGTAATTTACCTGGTAAGACGTGTAATTTACCTAGAAAGACGTGTAATTTACCTGGTAAGACTTGTAATTTACCAAGTAGGCGTGTAATTTACCTGGTAAGACGTGTAATTTACCTAGAAAGACGTGTAATTTACCTGGTAAGACTTGTAATTTACCAAGTAGGCGTGTAATTTACCTAGTAAGACGTGTAATTTACCTAGTAAATGTGTAATGTATTTGGTAGGACGTGTATTGTACCTGGTAAGACGTGTAATTTACCTCGTAAGACGTGTAATTTACCTGGTAAGACGTGTAATTTACCAAGTAGGCGTGTAATTTACCTGGTAAGACGTGTAATTTACCAAGTAGGCGTGTAATTTACCTGGTAAGACGTGTAATTTACCTAGCAAGACGTGTAATTTACCTGGTAAGACGTGTAATTTACCAAGTAGGCGTGTAATTTACCTGGTAAGACGTGTAATTTACCAAGTAGGCGTGTAATTTACCTGGTAAGACGTGTAATTTACCTAGCAAGACGTGTAATTTACCTGGTAAGACGTGTAATTTACCAAGTAGGCGTGTAATTTACCTAGTAAGACGTGTAATTTACCTGGTAAGACGTGTAATGTATTTGGTAAGACGTGTAATTTACCAAGTAGGCGTGTAATTTACCTGGTAAGACGTGTAATTTACCTAGAAAGACGTGTAATTTACCTGGTAAGACTTGTAATTTACCAAGTAGGCGTGTAATTTACCTGGTAAGACGTGTAATTTACCTAGAAAGACGTGTAATTTACCTGGTAAGACTTGTAATTTACCAAGTAGGCGTGTGATTTACCTAGTAAGATGTGTAATGTACCCAATAAGACGTGCAATTTATCCAGTTAGACGTGTAACTTACCCAGCAAGACGTGTATTTTATTTGTAACTGTAGTCAAGTCGCAATACACAGAACAATAATGTTTTCGCTTTCATCGACGAAATAAATTTTTGATTGATTGATTGATTGATTGATTGTCGACATCATACGATATTTCTGGAATATATTCTAGAAAAAACATGTAAAAAATTATTTTCAAGAAATAATTTGCCAAAAAGAAAGTATGCATTTTACTTTTAAATGCACTTCGAAAAATTTTAATATAACATAAAGACGAATTATTGCAGTTTTACGATAACTTTCTTTTATTGAGACAAACTATATACAACAGAAAGCCAGATCTATGTGGAGTTGTAAAGTGTGGTGTTGTCGGACAGTTGTGTCCAAATTAGAATTTTCTCAAATTGCGTGACCGAGACATAATAACATGCTCGTGTTCACATTTTTATGTCCGTTTAATTAAAAGCGCTGGCTGTTAATTAAATCCTTATGGAAAGTAGGGCAGTTGCACGTGCAAATACTTGCTTATCTTTAAGCGAGTAAAATGTGTATCAAAGACACCAAGCGTTTAATTGATTAATCAAATGTTTGCTTAACGCCCAGCAAGCAGCATTTTATCTGTATTCAGAACTAGAACAAGATAACAAACAATCAACGAGAGTACAGCCTTCTACAGCGGCCAGGATGAGCTTCAGAAATCTACAAACAAGTGTTTGATGTCTCCGAACAAAACTTATCCACTATAGTCCACAACCAGGCTTTCCATGACCTAACCACCTCCAAACGAGAGGACCACCCTTATCAGCCACCCAAAGGAGCGCTGGGCAGCTATGTGGGTGGAGCTATGGGAACGATCCCTGTAAGGTCTGCTATGTTTCTAAAACTAGACACAAATACCAGAGCATCGGGATAAGTCACTTTAAAAATACAAAACAATCATATGTGTTTCTCTTTATTTTATTTATGTTTAAGCGCCATTGATGAGTCTTGATAAGACGAAAAGCGTGTCTGGCTTAGTAAATTGATAACCTCGGTATCTTTGATGACATTTTCAGTTATATAATGTGACGTGTTTTTGTGACAATATCAGGAATGGAAAATGGAGTCAAGCACACCTTACAACGTTGGTAGTCAAGATTATGATGAACACAACTGTTGACAAAATACTATTTAGAACCTTTTTTTAATTGTATGTAATAAGATGTAAAAATGGGCGTAAACTAACTGCAATAAGATTGAATGATTGTTTTTAACGTCTTCGTTTTAACGACAAAAATGTAAAAACCAACAATAAATGGTATATAAGCATCGAATTTGTTTCATAAATTTGATATGACGTGACTAAAGCGCTTGGAGTCCACACCGGGTGTAAAACGTGTATTCCTAACCAACGTCATAAACGATCAACAATAATTCATTGGGGCAAGAATATATACTGATTTTACCACGGGTTTGCCCTTTATGACCACAATAAAATATTGCGATTAAAGGGGCAAACGATGGTAAAATCGGAATATATTCGTGCCAAGTGAATTATTTCGTAATTGTTCCAAATTTGCTGATCAAAATATAGGGGAGACCAAATGGGTTTTTGACTGCAAATGATTTACAACCCATATTCAAAATTAAAAAATTCCTGTGGTTATAAGTGCTCTGTGCTATCTTGGGTCCCAGTATATACATTCATACCAAATGTAATTAAACCTGTGGCCACGTAGTGGGAAAGTACTGTGTTCCATGAAGTTCAAACTAAAAGATATATTGTGTGAACTGTCATCCTGCAGAATCTGTAATTAGTGATTGTTGTGTAAAAATAAAGTAATTATTTTCGAAGCCCTGACGAAAACTATACGTGTGTATTTTATTGGTTTGTTAAAATGATTGGCGATTACAAAAACGAGTCCAATCGAATTGCAGTCCAACGTAACTGTCAATGGTTCATGCTTCGACAAGTCTTCAAATAATTATATAGAATTTCCGACTTTTTGCATCGTAAGAATGCTTGCTGAACTAACAAATATGTTGGTTTAACTGTATGAAAAAAGTCGATTATCATACAAGCTCTACGACGTATTAAAACATCCCAAACACATTTATTATGCGCCATGGGTCCGAATTGAAACGGTACAATTAAGTCCAGTCTTTTAGAATTCACGTATAGGTACCGTTACTTTCGGCCATTTTTGTTTCTTTTTTACTTGTTGTCCTGATATATATAGAGCAATTGCTGGCAAGTGTTTTAAAATTGTTGTTTACAATTGTTTTCTATGTCAGTGTTGTAAATGTAGAGCTCCATACGAAACTAGCATGCAATGTGTACTATCACAAAACTAATTGTGTTCATGCAAACTTGTGTTGACATAGCAACGCTAAGTTGTTGACAAATATATAAAAACACGAAACATTAATTTCAGAATAAATAAGTGAAATAATGAAACATATAAAACGATTGTGTATGTTTAATATCTTTATAAATGGAAAGTTGGATGCAGCATGTAACGACCAAAATGTGCTAAATATTTTATGACATCAACAAGTGTGTAAGGAACCTGGCACTCTCCAAATACCCAATATGGTGCGTGGTCAGTTTTTAGTCATTATAACCTGACAGCCCCTCTGCCAACGAAAAGGTATCTCCTACATGTATAACATGAGATTTTCATGTCGATGAATGCACAACACAAAACTAAACAGATTGAGAATTTTTAAAATTTCTCGGTACAAATATTTTATTTGCATACCTCTTTTGTAATATGAGCTTTGTGTTTCATCGAGAGCGAGCGAGTATTGCTTATCGCCGTCGCTTAGTTATATCACGGGAATTTGACCCCTAATCATTTGGGGCCAGAAAACGAAAAGAATTATTACCCGAACGAAATGAGCGAAGAAGGATTACTCAAAAATAAACAATTCACACCCCTTACCTTTGTTGTTGTGTTCACTTTGACATTTTAACTGCCAACATGAATGTGGGTGTTCTACGTACTCACGGACATTTATTCTTCAAGATTATGACAGTAACTCCTTTTAAGATCCATATTTGTGTAACCGCGAAACCACTTCTTGGTCTGAAACACTTTCTTTACTTCAGGGCATTTCACTTCGTTCGCGACAACAATTTTTTGTCGTTTTCAGGCCATATTTCACCCCAAATGATAAGGGGTCAAATTCCTGTGGTTATATCTTTTGTAATAGTTTTGATTAATTTGGCGCAATTGGCAATGTAAGTTGTAGTCTAGCGTACCTTTCCCGAATTCAGACTCAAGATTTAACCACAGTTGATACGCTAGGGATCAGTTGTAACCTTGACTGTAGTAAGCCACCGAAACCGAAAATATCTGTGAAAATTAAATAAGCTTTTTTAATATATGTATTTGTGTTAATCATCATCAAAACAATGACCTATCTGATTAAAAATATCCTTTTGTTTTGTTGATGAGCAAGCCGTGTTCTTCAAAACGAAACAAGGAACATTAATATAAACAGTGCCCCTTTAAGGTTACATAATACAAGCTTAACCTGTTTGTCAAATTATATTCAGAAGATGTCGAATTTCTCTCAGAATCACAAATTTATCATTATATGTATATTCGCAATTGTCTCAAATACGGTCTGACATTTTCGCTGAGTCATATGTAGTGTTTCCTATTCCTGGATTTGACTTTTACCTAGACAATGAGTAACTCGACGGTTGTCAAATTAGAGGCAGGCACTGCTTACTCGTCCGGACCTATGGTTTTTGTTGGGTTTGGGTTACTCTCTTTCTGTTTTTTATGTTTTTTATTTTTGTGTTGTGTTTGTCTATATCCGGATTTGTAACTGTCCCTTGGTTTTTGGCTCTTGTTGTTCGGTCGGTTTTCTTTGCTACTTTCGAAATTTGAAGAAAATATTAGGAACCCCAATTCGCCTACCATATAATGTATTTAAAACAAGCGTTTTTTAATTGGAAAACAATTATATCATTCCCATTTTCATTGTATTTTTATTTCATGCTGCAAAATAATGAAACGTTATATAATGTAATTCTTGCTTTTAATAATATGAATTGGGGCGTTTTGGTGGGGGTGGTTTCGAAAACGGGGGCATTCTGGTTGTGGCGTTTTGGAAAACGGCGGCGTTTTTGGTGGGGCGCAATGCGGGCGTTTTGACCTGCACCCATTTACTCGCTTCAACCTTCGTATCAAATATACTATTGTTAGTAAATAGTGTAAAAAAATTTAGTATACCAAAACACATGATGCATCATATCTCTTGTTCAGTGACGATATATTCTCAAGTATTATAGTTAATTTCATCTAAACACATATATACCCTCTAACATATGATAAATGTATAAATCATTCACATAAACTATTATTTACCTTGAATGTCATATTTAATTAATATTAATTTATTTATTTGTGTTACAGATGCCTAACATTTTACTAAGAAATCATCGTGGGAGCCGTGGTGTCCGAGTGGTCTTGGTAGTTAGCTATCTACGAATTATCACCGACGTGTCGACACTGGGGATTGTGTGTTCGAGAAAGGAGGCTTTCAAGGCGTGCTCGACTCTACACTTAATTTAACTGGATTGTCCGTTTTCCTGGCGAAGAACTGGATTCTCATGTTATCGCTATTTTGCAGTATTTTCCTTTGATCATTGTAGGCGGTATTATTCCATCTCACTCTGCTACCTTGAGATAGGCCCATCTCAGCTCGCTGTCAAGACGTCGTTAAGTAAACACTATGACGTCACAATGTTACAAAACAGCGATAAACAGATTATTTACGTTTTATGAAACTCGATGCATTTTCTCGTCATCTCATCTCAGGGCTGTCGCCCTTCCATGAGATATTGACGAGTAAACTCATCTCGTTTCAAAAAACTTAAATAATCTATAAGTATTTCCAGCATTCTCCACCGCTGACGTCATGTCATGATATAGCTGACAAAAACTGTAAAAGTGGTTAAACCCACATTCATTACAAACATAATCAATCATCATCTGTAACTCAACATATTGAATTAATTTTTGTAAATATTTCCCAGTCTAGGCGTTTATCTTTTCAAAGAAGCTAGTCATCAAAATTCAAAAGAATGTCAGGTTCGCCTATTAAGAGGAACACGTGATTTGTACTTTTGACGTCATACATGAAATGACCTAATTGCAACGGAATGGAAAATTTCATATTGTATGACGTCACGGCATTCAAAAACAAAATAATCAACCGAAATAATACATATTAATTTATAAAAATTAGCTTTCATTTGAATTGATTAATGAAAATGATTAAGTGAGCAGCTGTATGGGTATTGGGATGGCTCACAACTTAATCTACTGTCAATGTTAGGCTGATACGGGGATACCATATCAAGTCACGTGACATGTAAACATTAATGGGAGTTGTTTCTAATTGTTCTAACACACCGACGACATACACAGTAAACAATATCAAGTCACGTGACATGTAAACATTAATGGGAGCTGTTTATAACTGTTCTAACACACCGACGACATACACAGTAAACTATATCAAGTCACGTGACATGTAAACATTAAGGGGAGTTGTTTATAACTGTTCTAACATACCTACGACATACACAGTAAACTATATCAAGTCACGTGACATGTAAAAATAAATGGGAATTGTTTATAATTGTTCTAACACACCGACGACATACACAGTAAACTATATCAAGTCACGTGACATGTAAACATTAATGGGAGTTGTTTATAACTGTTCTAACACACCGACGACATACACAGTAAACTATATCAAGTCACGTGACATGTAAATATTAAGGGGAGTTGTTTATAACTGTTCTAACACACCGACGACATACACAGAAAACTATATCAAGTCACGTGATATGTAAACATTAATGCGAGTTGTTTATAACTGCTCTAACATACCGACGACATACACAGTAAACAATATCAAGTCACGTGACATGTAAACTTAAGGGGAGTTGTTTATAACTGTTCTAACACACCGACGACATACACAGTAAACTATATCAAGTCACGTAATATGTAAACATTAATGGGAGTTTTTGATAACTGCTCTAACACACCGACGACATACACAGTAAACAATATCAAGTCACGTGACAGGTAAACATTAATGGGAGTTGTTTGTAACTGTTCTAACACACCGACGGCATACACAGTAAACTATATCAAGTCACGTGACATGTAAACATTAATGGGAGTTGTTTATAACTGTTTTAAAACACCGACGACATACACAGTAAACATAAATAAATGTGGTATATAACACAGAAAATAATAAATAAATTAATAAACTAAAATATCTTTATTAATAGGCCTAGCAATGTTCCACTTCCTTGTACATGTTGTAAGAGATTAGAAGACTGCTCCAATATGGCCGAAAACGTTATGACGACTTGTTTAATCACTGCACGACATACTACAGTTGTCAGGGAGGAACCTTCTTTGGTCACAATTCATGTACCCCAGGTAAGTTATTATGCTGTAACTCCAGTCGGATCACCCCAGTTATTTTCGCCTACGATCGTAAAATAATAGCAGAGATAAGTACATGTTTTTTATGGACGAAAACTCTGTCCAAATATGAGACGGTGCACCTGTTGACACAGAATATAATTTGAGGAAACACTAGTGTTGGTTAGACAAAGGAGGAAACTTTACGACTTTATTATTCAAATATGCAGTTAATATCGGAGCAAAAGTAAAAAAAATCATATGGGTCATTGTATTTTTAAAAAAAATTAAATATGCTAACACTGCCAAAAAAAAATCTTTCTCGACAAAGACTTAGGATTACATCTTCGGCGCATATTCAATTGACAAAAGAAATTCACAAATCATTATATTCGGTAACATATCGTGAATCATAACAAAATACTAAGTATCCATGTAAATGCGAACAATAAGGTGCATGTCCAGTAGGGATTTATTTGGTACCAGTAGACATTATTCGGACACTAACCGAATGAATAAAATATGTATTCGGGCTAACTTGAAAGTACGACACTAACCGAATGAATAAAAAATGTATTCGGGCTAACTTGAAAGTACGTGCAAAGCAATGATTGGATTAAAAAGGTTAATCCAGTGAAAAGCATAATTATATATAATAGTACACGTGTACGCTGAAATTTTTCGTAATGTCTTACAGTTAGACGATTCAGCAATAGTTTGCATTATTATACACACAGATCCGAAAAGCTGTTTTATTTTGAGGTTAATCATTGTTATTCATCAGGTATGCAAGAGCTTGCAACGAGTATACTTATTTTTTGAAAACCTCACCATTTCTTCGGGAAAAACGTATAAACCAAGGTTACAAAAAAATAACGCCTCATCTGCGCCTTTAATACGTTTTATTATAGATACCACTTTCTTGTCAAAATATATTATATCTCGTTTGAAAATATGGTTGCAGATAGTTTTCCCAATTTTAGAATTCAGTGTACAGCCAGTGTGCTGCCATGATTGTTGTATATACGTATTACAAACTAGTGGTATATGATGCCTATCCATTTTACTTCACAAACCAACTAACTTACTACAGTAATAGATGCGTGGGGAATGGCATCCCATAAAACCTGGTTTAACACACCTTTCCTTTTGAAATGCGGTGTAGTTACTATATTTTGGTTGTTGGTTCTGGAGTTTGTGACAATATTGGAATATACCTCAGGTGAAATTTGATTCTAGTTATACAATCTAATTATAATTTAATATTTCACTTACTTCTTGCTCAATCTTTTGTTATTGTCGCCGACAATGGA
Source organism: Limnoperna fortunei (assembly GCA_944474755.1). Classification (NCBI taxonomy): domain Eukaryota; kingdom Metazoa; phylum Mollusca; class Bivalvia; order Mytilida; family Modiolidae; genus Limnoperna; species Limnoperna fortunei. The sequence continues at coordinate 63,469,660 of OX104124.1, forward strand.
AAAAGGGGAGCAAGTGAAAGATTTAATTTAGTTCGATTGCTAATTATATAATGTTCCTGCGATTGTTATGTATAAGGTTCAAGACCTATTGTCATAAATAATAATAAGAAAAAAAGTAAAATGAAAAAAGTGATAACATAGTAAATTATTTTATAAAAAAACTTTAATGATTTTCTTTAATAAAGATTAGTGCATGACTGGTTGGCGGATATGGAAATCTCTCTCTTTTGGGGGAGGGGATGTTGTCAAAATACTACTCTGAAAGAATGGCCGCGGACAGTAGTGGGAGACGTGTTTGGAGAGTGCCTCGCTCCTTTGGTAAAAATAGTAAGATGATTGTTTTTTGTCTTATTTATTTATTTATTTATTTATTTATTTATTTATTTATTTATTTATTTATTTATTTATTTATTTATTTATTTATTTATTTATTTGAGGCAATACTTATAATGTGAAGTTTATGTCAACGGATGAGTTTACAGTGGGTAGTTTATTGAATATAAAATGTTTATATCATTTTATTTATAGGCTTGAGACACATACTAAGCCATGATTAGTGGGGTAGTCTTTTAGGCTTGAGACAGAAGTAGACATAATTAGTGGGGTAGTCTTTTGGGCGTGAGCCACATACTAAGGCATGATTAGTAGTGAAGTCTTTTAAGCTTGAGACACAGACTTTGGCATGATTAGTAGGGTAGTCTTTTAGGCTTGAGCCACAGACAATATGAGCATTAAAGTATAGTATCTAATACGTCTGCATTTGAAAGGTTTTTAATTGTTTTAAGATACATCTATTGAATCGTTAACTATATAATTTAATTAAGATAGATTTGGTTAAAGGGTAACTATTATCATTAGGCATCTTGCTTGTATTACGAATGTAGTTACATTTCAGTTAGGATTGTGTAAAGCATGTTTCATTCAATGTGGTAATTCAAACACGGGATATCTTCATATATAATTGACTAAAATGTTCAAATCTGTTCTTAAATTTTGATATCCAGCATGTTTATTAATTGCTCACAATTAGAAATAAGTTCACTAAGTGCTAAGTCATACACAGTTATTAAAACAGGAAGTCATTTTGTATTGTAATATCTGACATATGTTCTATAATAAAAACAGAAATTGTGTAATTCATACTATAACTAACAATAACAGTAAAGAATAACAAGCTACGCCGAGCGCAGCATGATACGACCGCAACATGTTGAACCCTGTACGTTTGAGGCCCCATATTTAAAGTCAATTGCTTTGGACATATGCAGCCCATAGTGGACTTAAAAAGTTTTTTGACACATGCATTCCTTGGTGGACTATCGACCCATATTTTCATAAGGAATCCATTATATTTTTTGTTCAAAAGTAGACAATAAAAAAATGCATGTTTATCTATTATTTGATTTTTTTAAAATCCCCCTTTTGGCCCCTCATTTCTAACCGGAATAGGCAGAAAAAAGGGGCTAAAAATACTCTTCATTATTTATCCATTATGTGACAAGAATTAATTAGAAAAAAAATCAAAATCGGACAAGAAATGCAAAAGTTACATTTTTGCCCCCTTTGGCCCCTAATTTCTACAGGGGTAAAAAGAGGTGATCTGGAAAAATTCATTCTTCATTTGGTATCACTATTAGACAAAAATTAACTTCCAAGTTTTTTTTCAAAATCGGACTAGAAATAAAAAGTTTCATGTTTGCCCCTTTTGGGCCCCTAATTCCTAAACGGAAAAAAGGAGAAACCCACAAAATCAATCTCTTTCATCCTTTTATGATAAGAAAAATTATTGTAAAATTTCAAAGCAATCTGTAAACCAGAACCAAAGTTATTGTGAAAACAAATAAAAAAAGTAGCATTTTTTGCCCTTTTTGGGCGCCTAATTTTTGAACTAGAAAAGGGGGGACAACAAAAATCAATCCTATCCATCTATTAATGGTAAGGAACAACATTGTAAAAGTTTCAAAGCAATTGGATAACTAGGACAAAAGTTATTGTGAGAACACTTAAGTTAAAAGACAATGACGCAGACGACAGCATCATACCATTATACGTCCGCAATTTTTTTGCGGTGGTATAAAAATAGTAGGCATGCATAGTAAATAAACCAGTTAACATTTTTGGACATTTGAATTATTTAAATTAAAAGAAAGATGCAGGAAAATGCAATTCAGACCTGTATTAAAAGTTAATTAAATAATTTAGTTCTATATGATGCGACAACAACAAAATAACTGGAAAATTAAAAAGTGCATAAAACCAATAATAAGACAATGCTAAAGTAGAAACGTTTTCATCATTTAAATTTTCGACAGGAACTAAAGATTCGTAATAGTTCCCTCATCAAGTCGGTGTGCAATCTTTGTCCCAAATTATTAACATTCATGACATTTGTACCATTTGTTAAATATGCAATCCCAATTGAGATAAAGGACTGGTTATCGTTTGTTTTAAAAATATTCGAAATTCTTAATACATTGATTTATGTGTTATTTTTATTTTGCAAAGATGTACGTGTGAAAATCTTGTTTACTGTTATACATCATGATGATCAGCTGCAGCAGCACAGGCAGTCATTTAATATGAACGGTTTACATCACGAAAATGGTTTAATACACCATTAAAAACAGTAGCAAGAAATTTATTATTGTTGGACATATTTACAAGCGTTAATTATATAATTAAATTCAGATGAGAGCAGATTTAATGTGCATTTATGATAATAGTACGAAATAGTACGAAATATTTATGTGTTAAACACATTTACAATAAATGTTTATGACACATAATCACGTGCACATAATGTAATGAATACAACAGTATGATCGTTCACCTAGCCAGCTTGATCGCGTAAGAATATATGAACAGAATTATATTTTAATTCAAATGCAAAGAACAAAAGTATTACATTTCGAAACACAAAACATACTGTTTTTCACCTGAAAAATAATCAAAACAATATTACAGATAGAAATTACTTACTTCGGTAAATGTAAACATCGAACTATATTTTCGCGCAATATTTCAAGAAACCGTATCCGAAATTAGTTATAACCCCATGTGTGATACAATGCAATGATTTGAGTTATGAATATGGCCCATTAAATTCTGCTTTAGCGACAAGTAATTCGTTTTGTGTTAAATGTATAATAAAGTGTAATTTTCTTCTTCACTATGTTATCATTTTGTGTATATAAATATGACCTTTTTTAAGTTTACAGAATATAAATATGGTTCATTTTATATAAATATGGGTCATGAAAATTGAAATTTTATCTAAATATTGGTGGTATAAATATGGGTATTGATTTCAAACCAAAAATGGCACATCCCAACTCAAAAAATTACCAAGTTACCCCCTCCCCCGGGCTATGTGTTTATCAAGTGTTCTATCTCTAAACACTGGTGTTCAACATTTCCGGCGTAAAATAGTACCAGAATGCACCAGTGAACCACCGGAAGTCTGCCTGTTTCAGTTTTTGGGCGGTGAAATTCAAAGATACAGACGTAAGATATACAAGCATTCCTCGCGGATAATGATGGATTACTTTGAAATCTTTGTTCATTTGCCACTGTTGAAAATTCATTCAAATGACCCCAACTGTGTGAATTGTGGGTTTGGAGCATATAACGTGTGAATGTACAACCCGTGTCATGCCAGATTTACCCAAGGCAAATTCTAAGAAACAGGAAGAATTAGTCTCATCTGTCCAAACTAAAGGAGGAATAGAATAGAGAGACATTAAACATATCAAAATGGGAGAGACTAATTGGGAAGAGCTTCTAAGGAAGAATTGCGAAGAGTGGTGGTGGCTTAATTTACCTGTTTACTGTGAGTTTGTAGCTGTGTGAGTAAAGTGGCATCCTCACAAGTCAGTGTTTCTGTGTCCGCATGTGTACACAAAACACTGACTTGTGAGGATGGGAAAGTGGTGTGTGTTGTGACATTTTTAGACATTTCAAATACAGTTTCTGTATATATTTTGAAGACAGCGGAATGACTTCAATAAAACTCTTACAGGATGGATTGATATATTGTGTATTCAGACATGTACTAAATTTTATCTGACCATTTATTTGGAGTTATGTACATGTATCTTTCATTTATTCTTTGGACAAACTTGTCGACATGTGCCATTTTAGAGTGCATGCATAATCTACCTATACCTGTAGAAATCGTGTTTTTTTTTCTCTTTTAGCATATGATATGTATGTTAAACTCATCAGGAAAATGCAGTTTCATTATGTCTAAATGTATCAATGGTGTATTATTAATGATATTTTACCACTCAATTTCTGTGGGTTTTTTTTAAACAAAGCAATTAACTATATTGAAAATCTTATTTTTGTCATTGTCCGAAATACTCGGATATAAGAAAAAAATTAGAAAATAACATTAAAAATAGTTATGAAAATGATATATATAAATATATAAATATGATGTCTTCTTGGAGTCATTTGCAGTTTGTTGTTCCATTTATTAAAAAGTCTTTAGTACTGAGAAAAGTGGACATGAAGATTGCATGATTCTACTATATGATCGGTTGTTAATTTTTGTTTATGTAAGACTTCAACCCCTCACGGGGTATTCCCTATTTTCGGAATACAAGAGTTACTTCCCATTTTCAAGAGTTATCTTTCATAACAGCAGGTATCTTGCATTGAACAGATAGGGAAAAATCATGTTTTTTAATTTTTTTAAAACAATGCCTGTGGACTGACTCTTCCGGTGCAACTAAAAAAACTCCAGAATTAGTTTGCACATCATAATAAATTTTACCGGATGCTTTAATATATGTGAATAAAAAAATATTGCAGAAAAACTACTTTTTACCCACAGTAGGTACAATAAAGTACCTGCACTAAAGAACAGATAACTCTGCAAATGGGAGATAAATCTTGCCTACCGCAAGTAGGGCACTTTAATTAAATAAAATAAATTAATTAATTAAATGTATCTTAATATGAATGTTACCAATTTTAAAATAAACATATAATGTCTCATTTCTTTTTGCAAGATATTCTGCAGCATCAAGATTTTTATGTTTTTACTAACAGAGACATTTACAAAAAGAATAATATTTATCTTATTTATTTATTTTCATTCTCTATGAAAATATACAAAATTAGTTTCAAGTCATTTTCGCTAGCCAAGTGTTGCGATCCGGTCCCCCCTAACACTTAGATACCGAAAATGGTTTTAAGTATGGGTAAAATATATTTTCTTAACTACATATACATTTGAATAGTATACTTTTATTATTGATTGCAGTACGTCTTCATTTCCAAATCGGCTAGATCCTACTTTGCAATTTGCTTTGTCGGAACATTTTACCCTTTGAACATGTTCGCAATATCATTATTGCGGGGTTCTACTTTTTAACATTTTCCCTTTGAACACTTTAAAAATGGTGTTCCAAATCTTTGCATTTTTTTCTTTGAACATGTTCTGTGTGTTCAAAAAGTGTTACAGGGCTTTAGAACACGTCTTGGCATTAAATTTTTAAACGCATGAATGCGTTCAAAATATTGCACACCAGGTATTCAGAACGTTCAAAAACGACACATTTAGACACGCAACAGCAGTACACCCGTGTTCAAAAACTTAACACTTGGCATAAATATGATGAACAACAGTGTTAATATTGGGAACACCATTACACGTTCAATACGTGTTACAAAAAAGTGTTCATTAGGCGTTATTGGCAACATTGAAACAGTGTGTATGTTTTGTTTTAGGCCAGCAACTGCTTGGTAGATGGTACACTTTAACATGTTTAATTTTTATCATTTTTATTTGTCGGTTCATTTTGTTAGAATGAATGTTTATCATGAAGAAAAGCATTATCTTGTGGAAATTGTTCATGGTTTTATATTGATGAAAAACATTCAACCAATAAATATAGTAAAAGGGAACCTCTAAAAACACAAGCTTAATGTTTTTTTTTTATTTACGGTCGAAAAGAAAATTTCTCTATAAATCGCGTATACGGTTGGTTGATTGATCGATTGGATGTTTGCTGTACGTCCAGCGAGCAGCATTTCAGATATATTCACGCCGAGAACAATTTAACAAACAGAAAATCAATTCGGGAAGTATAGACAAAAAGGGAACAGTGTTTTTAATACCACTGAAAAAGTATGGCGCACTAGCTGTGTAGGGACTGAAAATTTAGCCTTTTGTAGCAGTAGTCCGAGATTCCTCTGTGGGATCACGCTAAAATAATAATAAACAAAAAAATATAATAATGTTGGACGGCAGAGGATTTTCGGACTATTGTAGTAGCTACAACGAGCCTACTCTTGGTGACATCTACAAACGGCTTTTTATCGTGCAAGGAGCGTGGCACTGTTCAAACACTAACTCTGGTCCACGGTCATGCTCTCCCGATGATGTGTTTGTGCCAATAAAGTATTTGTATTTGTATAACCTGACAACCCCACAACGAGTAAGCATCGCCTATCAGTTACCAAAACAGCAATTTACATGAGAAGACAGAAAACAGTGAGTTCAAAAATCGAAAAAACAGATAACAGTGCTCAGAATCTTATCGTTCGAAGGCAATACTATTAACAGCAAACACGGTTTTTATTTCTTATTTAACAGTTATCAACAATGTCAATTTTTAAGAAAACATATAACAGCTATAATTGTTGAAAAACAGTTACAATTGTTTTATTTAGAAAAAAAACAGTTAACACGCCTGTAAAAATGCCCAAGACATTAAGTAAGGAAATCGCTTTTAAATTGTAATTACGACACAGTGATTTTGCTCAAAAATTAAAAACGAAACTAACACATGACCTGGGTCCCACTATTTACTGACAAGAACCGACAAGAAGGTAGAATTACAGACAAGAAGCATTTTTTTACCGACAAGAAGCAGATTTTCACCTACAAAAAAGAAAAAAAAGATTATTTGTTATAATTATTATGAAAAAAAAATTTTTTTTTAATATTTTTGTGATTTAATGTGTAATTTTGTTGTCGTTGTTTTGTTTTATATGTTGTGTGTTATTATTTACAGACAAGAATGGTAAAAACAATGTGTTGAAATTACGATGCAAATTATTTATGTAGAACTCTTAGCCACGCTTATTATTTTATATTCATCGTGTTTCCAGACCTCACGACGGGGACTTGGTTCTACGTAGAGGTCCTAATAAATTTTATTTTATTTCAAAATACTAATAAATTATATTATGTAGTTTTTGTGGAAGCAGATTTGGAATCACGTGTTCCAAAATCATCCGAAAACTCCATTTTTAGACTTTGTTTTACTATTGATATTTAGTGTATGATCAATCACAAAATACACATTTTCTTTAACAGAACGTGGTATACCTCTTTGTGCGATACAGTCTCTTTCACCAAAGAATCTAAAAGTTGATCGATTGATAGAAATTTTCCGTTTAATTTACGAATATTTTCTACCGACTCGGTGACCTTTTCTGGCATATCAATATTGTTTGAATTGGTATCAACCACAGCATCAGTTTCATTTGTCATATTCAAAGAGTTATCTATATTGACTTCATACATGGGATCATGCTTGATACTTGAGTGAATCATCGCATGGAAACGATTTTTCTCTCTCGGACTCAACAGTGGCATCAAAAATAGTTGGGCATACATTTGACTGACCAGTAACTGTGTCGAAACTTTTAAAGCAATTGGACATGCAGAATATGGCTTCATTGGCTTGCCGTAAAACTACTCGAACACGGTAAAATAAATGTAATAAAAACAAAACCTTATACTTTTTTTTCTTCAAATGTTTAGCTATATCATCGCGTCCAGTTTTTATTGGGGGAGGAAGCCGGAGTACCCGGAGAAAACCCCCGACCTGGAAAACGGGCAAAGCATGGAAATGCACAATACAACTGTATTCTAAAGTTAAGGAATAAATTCACTCGCATGCTCCTGACGAGTAAGAAGTGAATGCCTCTATTAAGACATGCCAGGTTACTAATTGTCATGTCTAGGAAGAGGAAAGATTATGTATGACTGCGAAAATGTTCTAACGTTTGTGGATTTCCCAAAGATCAATTAAGTGATGTGAGGGAAATGAGTACCAGGAGAAAACCCCCGACCATGAGTAGAAAAACTGGCAATTCTTGTCAATTAAGATTGGATTCGGAGTCCAGTCACTCCGCAGTGAGATTCGAACAAGCAATTTAAGTGTTGACAGACAAGGCAACGTGATCAATAGTTATCTACCTTAACCACTCGGCCATCCCCCACCCCCTCCACTCGTCGTTTGAATTAATTGTGTATAATCTATGGGTAACTTATTGTCCAATCAGTTTTTTGGGCTTTTATTTGTCCTTCCTTCTGTTTGAAGTTTAGCTATAATAATATACAGATATTTGAAGTTATAAGCTAAATCATAGTTAAATTTGTCATTTGTCTTTTCCGACTCATTGCCTTCCACATGGGGTATCTTCTTGTTTGACTGTCCTTGGTATTGTAAGTCATTATTCTGTAAGGAAGCCAGAGCATCCGGTGAATGGCCGACGTTCAGCAGGAAAAGTAGCAGTTCTTATCAACTTAAAACTCTTGTCGAGCGCACCTTCTCCTTGGGAGAAATTAAATCTTTTACTTGCTCCCCCTTTTTGTGACATAGCGAAAAGGGGGGAGGGGAACAAGAGAAAGTTTAATTTTAATTGTAGCTGACGAAATGTAGCCTGATAGGTTTGTGATGGAAATGACTTTATTGTATAGCACGAGTTTTCATAACATCGATATACAGTGGAATGAGCTGACAGATATATGTTCGAAATCCGCCGGATTGCATATTAAGAGAGTTCCTTGACGTCCCATGCTCCAAGCCACGTGTAAGTGGCGTTTTTTGACGGAATTTTAGTCTCTAATTAGAGGGGATATATTAGTCAGCTACAGACTCTCCTTCAAGAAATACAGATTTTAATGAGAGGGCAATCCAATATAAGTGTAATAGCTTTAATGCAGACAACTCCATTCCGTCGTCCGTCCGTCGTCCGTCGTCTGTCCGTTCAACTTTTCAAAAATCTTCTTCTCTGAAACCACTTGACAGATTGCAACCAAACTTGGTATGGTTGTTGCTTAGCATGTCCTTTACAAAACTAATTTTGGATTTTTGATTCGTAAAAAAACATGGTCGCCATGGCTAAAAATAGAACAGGGGGGTCAAAATACAGTTTTTGGCTTATAGTTCAAAAAGTATTACAGATACAGGAAAACCGAGGAGACCTTACTTCTTCAGCATCAAAAGCTCTACAAAACACTCCATTGGGTCAAAGTCGTATGACGACTCCTTGTAGGAGTTATTGCCCTTTAATTGTCGAAATTGATGATTTTTGCCATTTTTGCCTCAAAATCTTGAAAATTATTAGAACTAGAGTAAAAAGTTAGCATTGTTTAATTGTTCTGCTCTATGAGAGCTACAAAAATTTCTTTAGGGTAAAGATTGTCTGATAAACCATTTAAGAGTTATTCCACTTGAACTGTTTTTTTTAATCGGTTTTAATTGATTTTTAAAAATCTTCTCTGAAACCACTGAAAGTACTGCTTTGAAACTTTGTACACATTATCCGTCAAATGTTTTCAACCAAGTGTGCACAAACCATGGCCACAGGTTAACCAACATGACTGACATGGCTAAAAAAAACGTCTATCTCGGTTACGTTTCTGTAGTTTTAAATTAATGGGACCTTTCAAAGTAGTATTTAATTAAAGTAATCACAAAATACCGAACACTGATGAAACTGTCAAAAAATAAAATCCACAATTTAAAGTCCGGTCATTCAACAAATAGAAAATCTTTATCGTTTTCTTTAAACACGATACATTAAACGTGTTTATACACACAGATATATACTTCACCAATGTATTAATGGTTCAATACTACATTGAAAATTAAACGCTAATTTTATACACACTTTATTCTTATATTGATTATTTAATCGGATCTATTTATATGTTTCGGGCGGCACATCCGTATTACCCCATATAAACCAAGTTACCCCATATAAACCAAGTTACCCCCCCCCCCCCCCGTGTTAATTCTATACACTCGGTGTAAATTCAAACACAAAAGTAACGTTCTGTACTGTGAAAGTAATATTGACCTTGAAATGTGATTATAATAAATACAAACAACTGGTTCGACAATTTTAATGTACACATTCATTTGGTGCAACGATGTTAGTATTTACATTACGTGTTTTACAAGAAAGTGGTAACCATTTTAGATTAGATGAAATGTCCTCAATGACATATTAATCATTTTTAAGTTAAATTTATTTAAATGCAAGTATAAAAAATTCATATATTCCACGGAAAGTGAAGATACGAGCATTTAAGACCTGAACATTTCAGACGTAGTAGAATCCACAATGACTTAAAATTAAAACGACGGGATATGAAGTTTGGTGACTTGAGGGATTTGGGATCGATTAATAACAAAGGCAACTTGTTTTATCTGTATGCATTTGTTTTGTGAATTGTGTTATCTGTCTATATATTATCTAGCTAGCGTAAGCAAAGAAACAACTTTAGAAAGTTTTAAATGTCCAATGTGCCGGGCAGATTATCGAATTCCTGATATGTCGATACTACGCTGAGTAGCGATTGTCGGGTCGTGTACGTTGAGTAGCGACTGTCGGGTCGTCTACGTTTTTGTCACTCGTAAGTCGTTCATCCGATCACACACGAGACGAAAATGACTGGCAAGGCAAAGTATTCAGACAGGGACGGCAGTAAAAGTAAAACCTTCTATCACGCATGGCAGCACGTATTCATGTCATGTCTGTCATTAGGTCTAACTTTCATTGGAATAGAAAGCTGACAGTACACTGTCAACTACCTGAATGGTTTATATGGGAATGCAAAAACGAATAAAGACTAAAACTACAGAAATACCTTGCTATAATCAAGGAAGTGTTAAAATGTAATGTAAATAACTAATAATGCGGATTCATTTTGGATGACGTGTTTGTAGGTCTATTTTCTCTAATTATCCGAATAACAAGCGTTTATAGGTCCCCACTAGGGAGTTCATTTATCAATAGGTACTGAGGTCATTACATAGTCCATTTTCAGATAATCTTGGTGCTTGAACGGTATCCAGGGTTCGATCCTGAAAGCTTCCTGGCCTGTCCGCCGATTGTATGGGTAACGGATGACCGCTTGACGGATATTCAGACGTGTCCGCCGATCTGGGTATCAGATGATATTTAGACCAAGTGCGTTACTTTTTTCTGGATACTACAATATATTAATATATGTTTTGTGTATTAAACGTACTTTAAATACATATTTAGCTCAAAGCTTTCTTTTGACCGGGGCCTCGGTGGCCGAGTGGTCAAGGTAGTTCGTTTACTATTGATCACGTGGTCTGTCAACACTGAGATTGCGGGTTCGATTCTCACTGCAGGCAGGGTGTACTCGACTCCAATCTTAATTGACAAGGATTGCCAGTTTTCCTACCGCAGGTCGGGGGTTCTCTCCGGGTACTCCGGCTTCCTCCCCCAATAAAAACTGGACGCCATGAAATAGCTGAAAAATTGCTGAAAGTGGCGTTAAAACACCATTCAAACAAAAAAAAAAAATCTTTTGACCGGCATACCATTAATATCGTGTAGAAGCGACACTTTTCATAATATTCTTTGTATTTCCGTTCAAAATGTATATCTGATTGTTTTTCTGCCCTTTATGTTCTGTGTTGGTTTCTAAGAAAGTTGAACAGTTTTGACACTTGGAAAACAACACATGTAATACCAAACATAAAAAGTTGGATGTTCTTTGTGATGGACACTATTCGCTTTTCGTGGATTATGAATTTCCGCTACAATTGAAACATCAAATATAACTTATTCTATTTATATTAACGGCGCCATTTTATTAATTCATATTGAAATTTAATCGGGTAAAAATTCCAACGCATAGTTGATGATTACACAATCCACATGTAAATAATAAGGTAGCAAGACACGGTTTTGTAGTTTAGTTTCGAATGTCCACCTGTGAAATTTGTTAATATAGTAGTATGGTCCAGTTGAAGTTTACTCACACCTATGATGAATGAAATGCGATACATTTTGAAGTGTCAGTAGAAAGTGTCATGTTTATAGAAAAGAAATATATATAATATGTGGGTGTCATCCTTGTTATAGTAGTAAAACCCCGAGACTGCCTATAAGACCATTTGACTCCTAGCTTTAGCTCTCTCTAATGCATTAAAATGGCAGGTTCCTTGTCAACAAAATTGTGTGAAATTGAGGTGGATGACATGTATTTTGCCAGCGTTTTTCTGCTTGGAAATTGATTTAAATAAACAAATATATTTGTCATATTGATGTTCTGTTAGGCGTTACAGTGTCAGAATTCTTCAAATGAAGGTAAATTTTAATGATTTGTCCGATTTTCTCACACGAAACAGCTGATTTTTATCGATGATTTTTCTAAAAATCTTATCAAATTACCAGGAAACTGAAAATGCAGGGCACAAATGAAATATATGTACCACATTTTCATTACATTTGAATCTATGAAAAAATGTCACAAATGTTTTATTTGAAAAAACAAGACCACGACCTCTGTTGATAATATTTTAGGCAAAAAAACTGTGTATTGCACCCTAAGTAGTTGTTTTATAGTATGCAAATCGATACGGGGCGCTTATTATAAGATATTCGAGCGCCACTTTACAGTAGTGATCAGACGGAACGCGCGTGTAGCGCAGTTTAAATCAGGAAATTAATGCATAAAGTAAGACCTTCCTATCTTCCTACTTAGATGCATTTAAACGTATACAACTTTCTTCTACATACTTTCTGTCTATATTTTGTTAACAAATTGTTAGGGACAGACCATTTAACTTAAAGGGGGGGCCTTGTTTTTTTGTTTTGGTCAGAAAATTTTTTTCCGCGCACAGCGCGTATAAAATATTTATTTTTTGAAGGCGTCGCGACAGAATTTTTTTTTTTCATTATTAGCATTATTTTATACAGCAGAAATCCTTCTTCAGAATATTTTTTTTCTTACCCTCTGCTTCCAAAATATTTTTTTCATCAAAAATCATTTTCAAAATATTTTTTTAGGAAAAACCAAGCCCCCCCCCCCCTGCAAGTTAAAGGGTCGGTCCCTTAAAGTAACTTTATAAAATATGTTCACATTATATTTCATCATGTAGTGTTCCCGCCGAAGGTTGGGGGTTTTCTCCGGGTACTCCGACTTCCTCCCCCAATAAACTCTGGACGCCATGATATAGCTGAAAAATTGCTGAAACATTATTCAAACAAAAAACAAAAACATCATACAGTGATGTCATATTTTTTTAATTTGTTTATTTACGGTTTTATCACAAAAAATAACCAAAGAGCGAACGGTGTTAACATCCTTTGCTGTCACTTTGGAACAATTCAATTCATTTGAACAATTCAATTCATTTACAATTCAATTCATTTGAACAATTCAATTCATTTGAAGTCTTAAACTAAAACCTGTTTGTACATTCACATTCTTTATTAGCGAAAGTTACACCCGTAAGGGTCAAAGCAAACATAAACTGTTACATAATAAACAATAAGTAAACAAAAACTAAACCAACACAAGTATCGACCAATATTGTACGGAAGCCAGTTGGTGCTACATGATCACCAACGTCCCAGTATCTACCAATATTGTACGGAAGCCAGTTGGTGCTGCATGTTCACGAACGTCCCAGTATCGACCAATATTGTACGGAAGCCAGTTGGTGCTACATGATCACCAACGTCCCAGTATCTACCAATATTGTACGGAAGCCAGTTGGTGCTACATGTTCACTAACGTCCCAGTATCGACCAATATTGTACGGAAGCCAGTTGGTGCTACATGATCACGAACGTCCCAGTATCTACCAATATTGTACGGAAGCCAGTTGGTGCTACATGTTCACTAACGTCCCAGTATCGACCAATATTGTACGGAAGCCAGTTGGTGCTGCATGTTCACCAACGTCCCAGTATCTACCAATATTGTACGGAAGCCAGTTGGTGCTACATGTTCACTAACGTCCCAGTATCGACCAATATTGTACGGAAGCCAGTTGGTGCTGCATGTTCACTAACGTCCCAGTATCGACCAATATTGTACGGAAGCCAGTTGGTGCTGCATGTTCACTAACGTCCCAGTATCTACCAATATTATTGTACGGAAGAAAGTTGGTGCTGCATGTTCAATAACGTACCAGTATCTACCAATATTGTACGGAAGCCAGTTGGTGCTGCATGTTCACTAACGTCCCAGTATCTACCAATATTGTACGGAAGCCAGTTGGTGCTACATGATCACGAACGTCCCAGTATCTACCAATATTGTACGGAAGCCATTTGGTTCTGCATGTTCACGAACGTCCCAGTATCTACCAATATTGTACGGAAGCCAGTTGGTGCTGCATGTTCACTAACGTCCCAGTATCTACCAATATTGTACGGAAGCCAGTTGGTGCTGCATGTTCACTAACGTCCCAGTATCTACCAATATTGTACGGAAGCCAGTTGGTGCTACATGATCACGAACGTCCCAGTATCTACCAATATTGTACGGAAGCCAGTTGGTGCTGCATGTTCACTAACGTCCCAGTATCTACCAATATTGTACGGAAGCCAGTTGGTGCTGCATGTTCACTAACGTCCCAGTATCTACCAATATTGTACGGAAGCCAGTTGGTGCTGCATGTTCACTAACGTCCCAGTATCTACCAATATTGTACGGAAGCCAGTTGGTGCTGCATGTTCACTAACGTCCCAGTATCGACCAATATCGTACGGAAGCCAGTTGGTTCTGCATGTTCACGAACGTCCCAGTATCGACCAATATTTTACGGAAGCCAGTTGGTGCTGCATGTTCACTAACGTCCCAGTACCGACCAATATCGTACGGAAGCCAGTTGGTTCTGCATGTTCACGAACGTCCCAGTATCGACCAATATTTTACGGAAGCCAGTTGGTGCTGCATGATCACGAACGTCCCAGTATCTACCAATATTGTACGGAAGCCAGTTGGTGCTGCATGTTCACTAACGTCCCAGTATCGACCAATATTGCTGCATATTTATTCTTGAGCACTGGCACTTGAGCTAATATTGTATATCACCTTGTAAGAAGCCATTCTGACATGCCCTGTGGGACGAAATTTATTCATTTAACCTTGGGAAGTAATTACAACAACAGTTCAGGCTATATTCTGGTAAATGAGAAGTACTTTGAGTTAATTGATAGAAAGCCGTCAGTTATTACCAATGCATTTATGTATATTAAAACGCATTTGGAACATGGAGTTCTTTGATTTTGGTTTAAAGATTATTTCGATTAGAGAAGAATTTAGTATATAAACGGATGCTTTACCGACCAAAGTAAAGTTTTGTGTATCGACGCCGAGCCGTTACCATGAATACTGGTAAGATACAGAAGAAGCAAGAGACAGAAGAGTAGATAAAGGTAAGGAGCCCAGGTAGTTCTGAATAAGAATTATTAAAGAGCACCTGTATAAGGTGCAAAGCGTAGCTGCAGCTGCTGAAGAAGCAGGGGACATTGGTAGAGCCGTGGCTCATTAATAAAGCAGTGGCTACAGACAAAGTAAAAAATGTCCTGTAAAGCGGAGATATATGCTGAAGAGTAATAGTTGGTTGCTCCTTCATTGAATATTAGCAAGGGTGGAAGGAACCATCACCTGACATTATATAAGCCGAGGTCTGAAAAAGCATTGGCTTAAGCGAGGACACAAAGCATTGGTTTAAACACTGCCCTGTAGTCCTTTGCATCGGTCGATAATACTTGGAAAAGCCTACCGTATCCAGGGGTATAACTCTGGTACGATCCCAGACATGTGACACTTACTGCTAAATATTAATTTCATCAAAGTAATCGGTTTCTCTATTACAATACTACACCTTGATCATATTTCTGACTATGCTGACGGCAATATTTTGCATGTTTGAGTACTCTACTACCAGTAGCCAGGCCTTGATTACCTGCTTTTTGTGATTGATTTGAGTACTCTACCACCAGTAGGACCGTGATTACCTGTGTTTTGTGATTGATTTAAGTACTCTACTACCAGTAGGACCGTGATTACCTGTTAGTACTCTACTACTAGTAGGACCGTGATTACCTGTGAGTACTCTACTACCAGTAGGACCTTGATTATCTGTGAGTACTCTACTACCAGTAGGACAGTGATTACCTGTAAGTACTCTACTACCAGTAGGACCTTGATTACCTGTGAGTTCTCTACTACCAGTAGGACCGCGATTACCTGTGAGTACTCTACTACCAGTAGGACCGTGATTACCTGTGAGTACTCTACTACCAGTAGGGCCTTGATTACCTGTGAATACTCTACTACCAGTAGGACCGTGATTACCTATGTTTTGTGATTGATTTGAGTACTCTACTACCAGCAGGACCGTGATTACCTATGTTTTGTGATTGATTTGAGTACTCTACTACCAGCAGGACCGTGATTACCTATGTTTTGTGATTGATTTGAGTATTCTACTACCAGTAGGGCCTTGATTACCTGTTTTTTGTGAATGTGTCATTAGTTAAATGGACGATAAAATTTTCAGCTGTATCAGGGCGTCCACCAGTTACTATTGGAGAAATAAGCGTGAGTACGCAGAGAAAACCCTCGACCTTAAGGAAAACTGGAAATTCATGTCAACTAAGAAATGATGAGTATTTTTATTTTCTGACGCAAAACTGTTAATTTTGTCTAAAATGGTTATTCAAGTTCAATAACTTACAAGGAGTCATCTGGCAATTTCAGACCAAAGAAGTAATTTGTCAGAATTGTATTTGCTGTATATTACAGTTTCACTCAGCTATCATAGCTTTTGAGTTACAGGGCAAAACATGAAATTTTCATTGAAATCTGTTGGTAAGGGCAATAACTCCTAGAAGAAGCGATGAAACTTACTATGCATTGCTTTGGAGATTATTTTTTTGCAATTAAGAATGTCAATCTGTCTCTTATAGTTTACAAACTTAAAATTTTGAGAAAAATGTCATTAAGGGTAATAACCCCAACAGGAATTTATTAGCCAAATCCGGGCTGATTAGATAATTTATAGACATTAATGTTCTAATCAAAACAATCAAAACAATCTTCCTTCAATAACCACAGATAGACCAAGATAAATATATTACCACAGATATACCAAGATAAATATATGACCACAGATATACCAAGATAAATATATGACCACAGATATGCCAGGAAAAACATATAACCACAGATAGGCCGAGATAAATATATAACAACAGAAAGACCGGGATAAATACATAACCACAGATATACCAGGATAAATATATAACCACAGATAGGCCGGGATAAATATATAACCACAGATAGGCCGGGATAAATATATAACCACAGATATACCAGGATAAATATATAACCACAGATATACCAGGATAAATATATAACCACAGATATACCAGGATAAATATATAACTACAGATAGGCCGGGATAAATATATAACCACAGATAGGCCGGGATAAATATATAACCACAGATAGGCCGGGATAAATATATAACCACAGATAGGCCTGGATAAATATATAACCACAGATAGGCCGGGATAAATATATAACCACAGATAGGCCGGGATAAATATATAACCACAGATAGGCCTGGATAAATATATAACCACAGATAGGCCGGAATAAATATATATAACATCCGATAGGCCGGGATAAGTATATAACCACAGATATACCAGGATAAATATATAACCACAGATAGGCCGGGATAAATATATAACCACAGATAGGCCGGGATAAATATATAACCACAGATAGGCCGGGATAAATATATAACCACAGATAGGCCGGGATAAATATATAACCACAGATATACCAGGATAAATATATAACCACAGATATACCAGGATAAATACATAACCACAGATATACCAGGATAAATATATAACCACAGATAGGCCTGGATAAATATATAACCACAGGTAGGCCGGGATAAATATATAACCACAGATATACCAGGATAAATATATAACCACAGATAGGCCGGGATAAATATATAACCACAGATAGGCCGGGATAAATATATAACCACAGATATACCAGGATAAATATATAACCACAGATATACCAGGATAAATATATAACCACAGATAGGCCGGGATAAATATATAACCACAGATAGGCCGGGATAAATATATAACCACAGATATGCTGGGATAAATATATAACAATAAACGCTTGAGTATGTTTTATTCTTTACACAAAAAGACTGCTCCCTAGTATTTGTTGGACATTTTTCCGCCTCTTGTCAGTCAAGTTACACATTATAACCTAAGAAATAATGATGAATACATTCATAAAATTCCACAATTTAGACTATCTATTACTGCTAAATCTTTTCTCATATGCTCTTATATTTGATTGACAAGTGTAACAGGAGGAGTTACGGAATAGTTTTTGAGTGAAAATTGTTTGGTCTTATTTTACTTATGTTGTTGCTGTTCAGCTTTTAAAGAAGTAAATCCAACCAAGACAACCCAACCTAAATGAACCAGACAACCATTTTATTAACCTTGACATGAAAATCTATGAACGGACACCAAGTGGATTTGTTTGCCAAGTGATTCCTCTAGGCTGCACTAAGTTCCATTTTATTCCTCCTATAAAGTAATGAGTTCGTTCACAGGACCTGCGTCTCTGCCAACGTAAGTAATACAAAATAAAGTTTTGATAGTTTAATAAATAATAAATAATATATACATCAGTTTCTTATAAAAACATGAATATACTTTAAACATGTAAAGTATTTAAAATTTAAACTTTAAAACTCTCAATTTAAATTGGTATGTGGCATTTTCCAGGTATAAATCCTATTTTCAATCGAAAAGGTGACTTTCTTACTTTTAGGTAACAAAAATTATTTCTAAAACATAATTTAGACCTTAACTTTTCAGTTTGTAAATACTTTAGGTTTTAGCTTAACATTTTGAAAAGAACCGTAAAAGTGGAAAACTTATCTCCCTTTAAAAATTACAAAGAAGCCCTATTGTCACGGCAGGCACGCTGGATATAAATACAGACAAACAGGCACGTAAGTTGCACACTACCGTAAGTAGTCTACAAAGACTGTGGTTCTTGCAATGGAAAACCGCTATAATGAAAAACTCACGGCGAAAAAAGTTGTTGATCTGCTAAAAATAGTAAGCTCAATCAAAAGTACTTTAACAAAATTTAAGCCAATTAAAACAAAGTTAAGAAAGCTTCTATGAAAAAGAGGCTTTACAAAGTAACGTAAAGATGCTCTCATAGCAAATAAAGAAAAAGCCCGAGTAAACGAAAAACTCGGAACACACACTGGTTGAATTTAACAAATTTCCCTACAGGACCAGTGGAAATAACGAAAACACGAGCAAACATGGAAGCACTGAAAAATATCTCAAAAATATGAGAAACTAAGTTAATAAACAGGTAAAAACCCAAAAATATGAGAAACTAAGTTAATAAACAGGTAAAAACCCAAAAACATGAGAAACTAAGTTAATAAACAGGTAAAAACCCAAAAATATGAGAAACTAAGTTAATAAGCAGGTAAAAACAAAAAAATATGAGAAATATAGGATCTTACATTGGTACGAGTGGATTATCGGATTTCTCCAATCGAGATAGTTAAATTATGAAATTTTAAGTCCGAGCCTTGGCGAGGACTTAAATTTCCATAATTTAACTATCGAGATTGAAGAAATCCGATAATCCAAGAGTACTAATGTAAGATTATGTTTCTCTAATTTTAAAAAGTAGTAAATTTGCGAAACGAAGTACAAATTCTCCCAACCCCAATTTTAGGTTCATGACTTGAATACGCGGTAAATGGAAGGTGTTTTGTTTATGACGTCAGGAGTTCTTATTGTGACGTTATTATTTTTAACCAATCAACTGCTGAGAACAACAAATTCACTAGTGACGAGAATTATAGATTATTTACGTTTTTTGAAATGAGATGCGTTTTCTCGTCCATATCTCATCGAAGGGCGACAGCCCTGAGATGAGATGACGAGAAAATGCATCGAGTTTCATAAAACGTAAATAATCTGTTTATCGCTGTTTTGTAACATTGTGACGTCACAGTGTTTACATAACGACGTCTTGACAGCGAGCTGAGATGGGCCTATCTCACGCTAGTAGAGTGAGATGGAATAATATCGCACACAACGATCAAAGGAAAATACTGCAAAATAGCGATAAATATTTTTTCCACACCGGTCAAGCGGTTGAAATATTACGTCAAAATTAGAGAAACTAAGTTAATAAACAGGTAAAAACCCAAAAATATGAGAAACTAAGTTAATAAACAGGTAAAAACCCAAAAATATGAGAAACTTAGTTAATAAACAGGTAAAAACCCAAAAATATGAGAAACTAAGTTAATAAAAAGGTAAAACCCCAAAAATATGAGAAACTAAGTTAATAAACAGGTAAAAACCCAAAAATATGAGAAACTAAGTTAATAAACAGGTAAAAACCCAAAAATATGAGAAACTAAGTTAATAAACAGGTAAAAACCCAAAAATATGAGAAATTAAGTTAATAAACAGGTAAAAACCCAAAAATATGAGAAACTAAGTTAATAAACAGGTAAAAACCCAAAAATATGAAATAATCTGAATGTATAAAAACTGAAATCTGCCACACAAGACTATATAAGTTTTATTGGCTGGTGAAGAAAGTTTATATATCTTTTCCTGTGTTTAGTCCTATATAAAACGAACTAGTCGTTATAGTAATAATTATAACTAGAATATAATCTTTTTAACTAATCCAGTCGCACTTTGCTTTATAAATGTCTGTATTCATTATATGTAACCGTTAGAATTCACTTTTTCTCTTCTGTTGTATCAATCTTAACTGGCTCTTACTATGTCGTCATTGTATGTTCTTCGCATAATTATTTTGTGTTGGGAGAGGACTTTCCGCCATGTTGTAAATACTAGTGTCCAGTCACATTGCTTATTTGCAAATAAATATGTTGAAACTATCATCAATAATGTGATACGAAATTTCCAGTAATCAGGTGTTTAGTTTGTTACATCTGACATATTGTCTGACAGTCTGCATCTCCGGAAAGCCGTACGCGATGATCGTATAAGTCATCATTGTTGAAATGTTTAGTAAACCTTTAAAAATTACATTTAGTTTCTCATTTTATTCATACTGAATTCCCTGCTAAATGGAATTCGGCCATAGTTATCTCGCTTTTCAAGAAAGGGGAGAAATCTAACCCAAATATTTACTTACTGATAGAAATTCAGATACAATTTGCTATTCAAAAATTATTTATTATATAAATATCACAGATATATCAAATTTCGTGCAAAAACAGTCTACTTTTCATCAGCTCTTAGAAATATTCATCCATATTTGTCACTGAAAAATAAAAACAAATTGTATATTCATTTTTTGGTGATATTTCTTACCCATTTGAACGTGTTTGGAAGAAAAGATTAATTAAAAATAATGAAGCATTTGGAATTTCAGGGAAAATTTGGCTTTTCAAGAGAAAAGAAAGTTTTCATTGGTAATTTTTATTCATATGGTGGCGTGATCAAAAGTGAGTGCTTCACGGATTAGTATTAGTTTGGTAAGACCATTAACCGATGACACATGTGTATTATGTTTCACTAACAATGCTTCTATCTATCTATCTATCTATCTATCTATCTATCTATCTATCTATCTATCTATCTATCTATCTATCTATCTATCTATCTATCTATCTATCTATCTATCTATCTATCTATCTATCTATCTATCTATCTATCTATCTATCTATCTATCTATCTATCTATCTATCTATCTATCTATCTATCTATCTATCTATCTATCTATCTATCTATCTATCTATCTATCTATCTCTCTATCTCTCTCTCTCTCTCTCTCTCTCTCTCTCTCTCTCTCTCGTTGGTCTTTTGTTAGTCACCATGGATATTAATTAAGGTTTCTGGATATTTTTGTGACTCCTACTGCATTCTTCACAAAAACCGTCCTGACATTCGGTACACCACTTGCTCGCAGATTTATTAACCTGTTCATAACGACAAGTCTAATGGCAATTCGACAGATTCAGTCTAGTCGTCGTAAAACATCAATTAAATTATAAATGCATGACATTTGTTTATGTTTACTCCATTGTAAATAATTACAGACATAATATGGAAATGTTCAGCTATCACGAAAGAAACTATATATTGTCTATATAAGACAAATACTAGAGTATTCGTGTGAGCTTTGGGATAACTGTGGCATAGTATATTCAAATAAACTCGAAAGTGTTCAATTAGAAGCAGCCAGAATTGTTACAGGCGTGCCCATTTTTACTAATAAAGAACAGATCTATCATGAAGTAGGATGGGAAAACCTGAAAGCCAGACGCGATCGTAGAAAATTACAAATGATGTATACCATGGTGAACAATCTTGCTCCCTCATTTCTCCGTAGACTGACTCCCCCAAGTATTAGTATCTTATCAGACTATCCATTAAGAAATAGAGATGATCTTGTTATTCCTTTTTGCAGACTATCGTTAACTACAGAATCATTTGTTCCGTCAACTATCAGATTATGGAACAAATTAGATCCCGCTATCAGAAACATACCTACTATTTCAAAATTCAAAAAGGCTTTAAAAAGCAGAATTTAAAGCACAGTTCCTCTCAATTTCACTCTTATGGGCCGAGAAAGTTAAACATTATCTTAACACAAATAAGATGTGGCGCCACCTTCCTTAATTATGACCTCAGCAGAGTAGGCATTATACAAGATCCCTCATGCAAATGTGGGAATCAGCAAGAAACTCTATTTCATTTCTTTTTCGAATGCCCTCAATATGCGACAATTAGGCGAACATTATTTGAAAATCTATTGTTCTTGTCCCCTCAAATACCACGAAACTTGTCATTATTTCTAACAGGTGACAAGTATCTTTCCGAAATAGATAACTTGAAAGTACTTGATCATGTATTCGAATTCATCCTGCACTCGAAACGTTTCACCATATAGTTAAAATCACACATACACAAACACACACACACACAGACTCATTCTTAGCATGATTCACGATTTTATCTTAACTATTTTTATTTTTATTTCTGTTTGCTCCTTATCATCATACTTGTATTTACATGTGCATGTTCATTGGTATTATTGTATTGTATTGTTAACGGGAGAGGACTTCATAAATACTTTGTACTTGTGTCCAATTCCCTTTTGAAATTGTTTCAAATAAAATATGTTTAAACTAAAGAAGCTTGTCGTACATGTATTTGCTTTTATAGTGGAATAATTCTTATATGACTTGCATACGTTGGTTAAAATGGAAGGTATTGATTCGCTACCTGAACTACTTTCAACGACAATGAGGCGTAATAATTTTGTGCAAAATAAACGCACAATTGTAAAAAGGATGAATTAATTGCACTTTCAGAATTAAAAAGAATTATAGGTATTAAACAAACATGACGCTTAAATTAATAAAAACTTTTTTATCCACCAATCGTCATATTAAAACAGCTTACATGCATTGACAGTATATTTTTGTAATATATAGTGAATGACGTTAACAAAACTAAAAAGCGGGTGGGTGAGGGATGAACGAAGGAGACCAAATTTTGACTGCAATTGTATGCCGTATTGGATAGAGCACTGGGAACATTCTTACACAGTACAAGAAATGAAAACTGCAGTATCTAAATATCAACATTGATTACCTCCCTTTCAACATGTGATAATCTAGCGGAAACACTATAATAAACTAATTAGAAATTGATTGCATAATACTTGGAATGAAAGAAAATAACATTTTAATTCGTTGTCCATTCTCTGAATTCCTCCTCGCTTGCTGACGCCTGGATATCATATGTTTTCGTTCAATTTATCCCTCATTTCGATGCTCCCATGTCCTCTCCAAAACCAAACAAAAACTTCTGCTTCTCCATATTTGATGAAAGTCGGACTGATGTATTTTGTTTTGTACACTTGAAATCTTTGTGAATTTTGGAATAGAGTACACCTGACCCGAAGTCAGGCTCGAACTCATAAGCGCCAGAGATCAATAGTTAATGTAAAGTACAGGAAGGATTGATTCCTGGTTAATGTTGTTGGACCGAATGTTGTCGCCAACAAGTTATATGTCCTGTTCTTGGTAGACAGCGTTGTAAAGAAATTCCGGAATGCAGCAAGGTCAAACCACCTGAAGTCTAGTTGCTCATCGGTAATAATGACGATTACAAATTTTAATAAGGGTGTTGTCGATTGCTTCTTTTAAACTGTAAGCGATCTTCAGCTAATTGTTTAGCTTCATAATGACCGTCAGCGGTAATCTAATAAATCAGCCCTCAAATAGAGCATGTCTCACAATAAGACAAACTCAAGCACACCGCCAAATTCTATACACTCCTACCTGCCCCCTATATTATAGAGCATGTCTAACCATAAGACAAACTCGAACACACCACCCAAATGTTGACACTCCTACCAGGCCCCTATATTATAGAGCATGTCTAATAATAAGACAAACTCGAACACACCACCCAAATGTTGACACTCCTACCAGGCCCCTATATTTTAGAGCATGTCTAACCATAAGACAAACTCGAACACACCACCCAAATGTTGACACTCCTACCAGGCCCCTATATTATAGAGCATGTCTAACCATAAGACAAACTCGAGCATACTGCCCAAATGTTGACACTCCTACCAGGCCCCTATATTATAGAGCATGTCTAACCATTAGACAAACTCGAGCACACTGCCCAAATGTTGACACTCCTACCAGGCCCCTATATTATAGAGCATGTCTAACCATAAGACAAACTCGAGCACACTGCCCAAATGTTGACACTCCTACCAGGCCCCTATATTATAGAGCATGTCTAACCATAAGACAAACTCGAGCACACTGCCCAAATGTTGACACTCCTACCAGGCCCCTATATTATAGAGCATGTCTCACTATAAGGAACCAGTCAATATTTATTGGGGTCTTGGGACCGGTGCAAAATGCCATAGGACACATAGTTTTTTATGGCTGCATTTACATGGGACTTCAAGTATTTTTTACAACACTGATGGGACAATATGTTTATAACAATATAATGAATGATAAAAAATAAATATATTTTTCTGACATGCTGTAAATAAATAATTTATTTGAAAAACATAAACACTGAATTGTTTATGGTTATAACCATGGAAATTATTGACTATAGGACACTCATATTTTTTTATATGAAATCTTTTATTTTGTCAATTGTTTTCTTATTTATTGTCATTATTCTAATGCTGAAGATCGCCGTCAAAATCATCTTGAAATGACGATCATTATCATTAAAATTCTTATTAGTATGAGGTTAATCTATACACCAAACGCCTTCTTTAATACAGTTAGATTATTTCAAAACACGGAAACTGTCAATCAATCAGATTTGTTCTATAGGTGGGTGGTGGAAAACTATTAACCGCACTATTAAATGAATAAGTAAGTAATTAAGTAAAATTTTATTTGAATTCGGCATAAATAAATACAAAGTAACACAAGTTCTGAAGAGCTTTTGACCGAATATAAACATACAAAAATATTGACATAAAAACAAGACACATGATAACAATATGGACAAAACACAGATAAAATGTTTACTTCATTAAAACTTGCAGATATATTTAAGATTAATGCCTTTTAAAACTGGTGTTATTAACATTTAAAAGTCGAAAAGTATTGAAATCAATAAGCTAAAATGAATAAAAATTTAAGAGATATTTGTAAGCTAAAAAATTAAATTATTTTAAGTCACATCAGTAGAAACTTGGAAACGAAATCTATTGAAGGTAAGAACAGTAACAGGAACGTGGAAACAAGTAAATACATGAAAATCTCTGGATTTGCCGAAATAACGGCACTGAGCGGCGACTCATGTGGCAAATGCCTCGTTAAACCCTCGCTCAGAACCAGCAATTAAGGCAGCTCTAATCATAATTTAAAATGGTCAAACGTTCACAACAAGCCGAGCACCGACAGTTTGAACCACTCCAGTCCTGAAATGGTTCGGAAAACTGTTCCATAAAGAATGATTTTAATATGCCTAATTTGTACCTACTCTACAATCTAAACAATATGTTTTTGTTATAAAAAGTATCATGATAGCATTTTTTCATAAAAAATAGACTTGAAAAAAAAACTTTTGATATACGAGTCAATATCACGCTCTTTGTGCGTTATGCGGCAAAGATAATAAAGGGGGTGGTAAGATCTTTTCTGTTGATGTGTTTTTGCCATTTTTACAGGTCTGTTAACTGTTTTTCTTTTTTAAACATGGAAATTTGAATGCACCGGTCCCAACCACCCACTAATATTGACTGGTCCCAAAGACTAACTCGAGCACACCGCCCAAATGTACATTCGACTAAAAACCAAAACATTTAACTAGAAAAACAAACACTCATCATATTGATCTTGTATAGAAACGTTAACGATTGGGGAACTGAAAATTGATTTCCGTTCAAAATACCCAGATGAAAGTATCGCAGCAGAAAGAGCAGTAAAACATTTGTCAAAATCAGATGAAGAAAAAACGATTTTCCTAATCCACGCATGTCTGTTTTGTCTGTTTGGAGTTTAATGAACTTTTTTCAGCGATATCATGGAGCCCAGTTTTTATTGCAGGATGGAGCTGGAATACACACTGACAGCTTTGATCTTAAGGTATCTGACCCATAATTTAAATTACCGTTTAATTTTATATTTCGACCAAGAAATGTGGCTTTATTAAATAAATATATTGCTAATTAATGATGCAAATTATATATATTGTGCTACTTTGAGTCAATGTTAACATTTTTAAACAAAAAATTCAGTTACTCAAATAGTATTTCCGATGTTTGCCGAAGATTACCGAGGTCTGCTCCATTGAAATACAATGGACATCCGGGACACCAAATATGATCACGTGGTCAATTATGGTCCGGATACCTTAAGCAGGAAAATTGTCTTTTGAAGTATTTTTGGAAAGTATGGTACGTGTATCCTCATATGATTCAAACAGTATTCGTAAAGTGTAGAAAATACAGGTTTTTTATGATCACCGCAAAACGTACGAATTGAAAACTATGTTTTCTTACATTTTTTGTTTCAGTTCGTTTACAACAAACACAGGGGACCTCCTCGGCCGAGTGGTCAAGGTAGTTCGTCTACTATTGATCACGTGATCTGTCAACACTGAGATTGCGGGTTCGATTCTCACTGCAGTACTCGACTCCAATCTTAATTGACAAGGATTGCCAGTTTTTCTACCGCAGGTCGGGGGTTTTCTCCGGGTACTCCGACTTCCTCCCCCAATAAAAACTGGACGCCATGATATAGCTGAAATATTGCTGAAAGTGGCGTTAAACACCATCAAACAAACAAACAAACAAACAACAAACACATGTGAAATAATTTCTTTACTTTTACTTATTGGTAATTTACAGACTTGAAATAAGTTTTACATGATAAAATGAAACCACTTTATTCCTATTAATGGAGTTACTTTGGTATTCGGCAATTGGAATTGACATGACTAATGGCGTTGATCGCTAAACATGTATATTATGAACGTATATTGTTCCAAATAGATTTTATTTCGCCCAATACCTAGATTATTTAGAAAAAAAACTTTTGTAAGTATCTTCATTCCAAAGTTTTATATTTCGGGAACCTCAATGCTCTGAAACAGACGTCTACTACATGTATATTAAGCATTATTACTCGGTAGCTGCATTATTCCAAAGGTTTATTATGCATAATGTGTTTTGTTTCGAAGTTTATACTAGTTTCTAAATACTATAGTTATTAATAAAGAATGATGTAGGTATAACGGTAGTAAATGTGTACCAGTAACAGATTACCAGACTGTGTACCAGTAACAGGTTACCAGATTAAGTACCAGAAACAGGTTACCAGATTGTGTACCAGTAACAGATTACCAGACTGTGTAACATTAACAGGATACCAGATTGTGTACCAGTAACATGTTACTAGATTGTGTACCCCCAAACATGAAAGTATAACACTGAATACTACGTTGTGTTCTTGCTGGGTCAATAGTGGTTGCATGTGTACATGTGTTACCAGATTGTGTACCAGTAACAGGTTACCAGATTGTGTACCAGTAACAGGTTACCATATTGTGTACCAGTAACAGGTTACCAGATTGTGTACCAGTAACAGGTTACCAGATTGTGTACCAGTAACATGTTACCAGATTGTGTACCAGTAACAGGTTACCAGATTGTGTACCAGTAACAGGTTACCAGATTGTGTACCAGTAACATGTTACCAGATTGTGTACCCCCACACATTTAAGTAACACTGAATACTACGTTGTGTTCTTGCTGGGTCAATAGTGGTTGCATGTGTACATGTGTTACCAGATTGTGTACCAGTAACAGGTTACCAGATTGTGTACCAGTAACAGGTTACCAGATTGTGTACCAGTAACAGGTTACCAGATTGTGTACCAGTAACATGTTACCAGATTGTGTACCAGTAACAGGTTACCAGATTGTGTACCAGTAACAGGTTACCAGATTGTGTACCAGTAACAGGTTACCAGATTGTGTACCAGTAACAGGTTACCAGATTGTGTACCAGTAACAGGTTACCAGATTGTGTACCAGTAACATGTTACCAGATTGTGTACCCCCACACATTTAAGTATAACACTGAATACTACGTTGTGTTCTTGCTGGGTCAATAGTGGTTGCATGTGTACATGTGTTACCAGATTGTGTACCAGTAACAGGTTACCAGATTGTGTACCAGTAACAGGTTACCAGATTGTGTACCAGTAACAGGTTACCAGATTGTGTACCAGTAACATGTTACCAGATTGTGTACCAGTAACAGGTTACCAGATTGTGTACCAGTAACAGGTTACCAGATTGTGTACCAGTAACATATTACCAGATTGTGTACCAGTAACAGGTTACCAGATTGTGTACCAGTAACAGGTTACCAGATTGTGTACCAGTAACATGTTACCAGATTGTGTACCCCCACACATTTAAGTATAACACTGAATACTACCACGTTGTGTTCTTGCTGGGTCAATAGTGGTTGCATGTGTACATGTGTTACCAGATTGTGTACCAGTAACAGGTTACCAGATTGTGTACCAGTAACAGGTTACCAGATTGTGTACCAGTAACATATTACCAGATTGTGTACCAGTAACAGGTTACCAGATTGTTTACCAGTAACATATTACCAGATTGTGTACCAGTAACAGGTTACCAGATTGTGTACCAGAAACAGGTTACAGATTGTGTACCAGTAACAGGTTACCAGATTGTGTACCAGTAACAGGTTACCAGATTGTGTACCAGTAACAGGTTACCAGATTGTGTACCAGTAACATGTTACCAGATTGTGTACCCCCACACATTTAAGTATAACACTGAATACTACGTTGTGTTCTTGCTGGGTCAACAGTGGTTGCATGTGTACATGTGTTACCAGATTGTGTACCAGAAACAGGTTACCAGATTGTGTACCAGTAACAGATTACCAGATTGTGTACCAGTAACAGGTTACCAGATTGTGTACCAAAAACAGGTTACCAGATTGCGTACCAGTAACAGGTTACCAAATTGTGTACCAGTATAACAGGTTACCAGATTGTGTACCAGTAACATGTTACCAGATTGTGTACCAGTAACAGGTTACCAGATTGTGTACCAGTAACAGGTTACCAGATTGTGTACCAGTAACATATTACCAGATTGTGTACCAGTAACAGGTTACCAGATTGTTTACCAGTAACATATTACCAGATTGTGTACCAGTAACAGGTTACCAGATTGTGTACCAGAAACAGGTTACAGATTGTGTACCAGTAACAGGTTACCAGATTGTGTACCAGTAACAGGTTACCAGATTGTGTACCAGTAACAGGTTACCAGATTGTGTACCAGTAACATGTTACCAGATTGTGTACCCCCACACATTTAAGTATAACACTGAATACTACGTTGTGTTCTTGCTGGGTCAACAGTGGTTGCATGTGTACATGTGTTACCAGATTGTGTACCAGAAACAGGTTACCAGATTGTGTACCAGTAACAGATTACCAGATTGTGTACCAGTAACAGGTTACCAGATTGTGTACCAAAAACAGGTTACCAGATTGCGTACCAGTAACAGGTTACCAAATTGTGTACCAGTATAACAGGTTACCAGATTGTGTACCTCACACATTGAAGTACAGCGCTGAATACTACGTTGTGTTCTTGTTGGGTCAATAGTGGTTACCTTTTTTTTCTGTATGAATTAAGGTTAAAAGAAGTGGTAACAGTTGATGTAAAATATAATTTCTGTAATTTTTTTAGAAAACAACTTAGTATTTTTACTTTCAATGTGTGATAGGCAAGGTTTTACAAATGTTGATTTTTCTACGTTTTTAAGAGTACAAGGCATAATTTTCCCTTAAAATTTACTAGAACTTCACGGACATCTCACCTTTATGGTTCTTACAAAATTTAATGGCTAAAATATGTTCATTAATTCGTAAAAGTATATATTTTAAGTATTTCTTCTCCAACTTGTTCCATGTTTAAAGCGGAAGTGGTTTTCTAGCTCGTGCATTGGCGCGGATTTTTTTACGGATTTATAAATAAATTTTTTCATTCGTTAATATAAGGGCCTTCGTTATTTTTAATTCGAAACTTTTTATACTTATCCCCTTTATAAATGATAACTCTTGAGTAAATTTCGAATTTATAATCATTGAACTGCAAAGGGTTCATTTAAGTCAAAGGTTAACTTGCATTTTATTATATAAGCCGGTCAATTTATTAAATACATTGGTACACTGCCAATGTTACCCGAGGGAACTCTCGTAGTTCCGTTGGTTTAGAAACATTTATGAGGGATTGTTATCAATCCATGGTTGTTTTTCTGTATTTCCTAGTGTTCTGGTACGTACTTTAGGTACATATAGATCTTTGGTAAGTCTTGAGTTTACATGTAATTTGAATTTTAGCATAGTCTTGGATTGTTCGCAATTTGATTGTTGTGGGATAGATTTATTGAATATTGTTATTTAAATGTATTAAAATAACTGTTAAATAAAAGTTACGTTTGCACTTTATTTTTGTAACATGTTATCAATTAGCCTAAAGTATCCAGTGATCCGAATCTTGACGCAGGTACATCCACTACACGGACCCAGAAGACCTCCAACCGTACCCTTATTCCGTGTACTGGGACCTGCTTCATATTACAATTGCATTAGAAAGTGCATGTATAAGTGGGAACGTATCATAATTTTCTGAAAAAGGTGATTGGCCACGGTCGGATATATACGGCATGTGTTTTTTTAATGTTAAATGAAAGTTTACTAATTTCCTAGTAGATGCTAAGGAGTGTTAGAAAGGCATACAAATCGTAGTATTTTTGTCATTGACCAAAACATTTACTACTGTTCAACCTGTAGGAAAGGGGCCTTCTGAGTGATTCAGATTATTATTGTACGACACGGTTTACTACAGAAATGACAAGGTTTAACACGTGTCAGGTTGTCTGCACAGCTGACGAAAATGGTTTGCAAGAGAATAAGAAAAGTTTAGAAAGATTTCGTACGAATAAGGAAGGTCTGTTACGGAAACGTACGAACTACAACGGAGTGACACGAACCGATCAAGATAAGACACGGATCTATTACGATAAGCAGTCCGTGCATCGACCTTCAATAAGAACTCAATGAAGACGGATTTGATACCAACCAGTACCTTTAATACGGTTTATTAAGGTTGTACTATACGGTTGTTGCTTCATAATTCATAGTCAAATCTTGAATCTGTTCGAAAATTGTCAAGATATTCATCACTTGTAGGAAAACTACGGACCAATACACATCAATACAGCAGATTGCAGCGAATATCCTGTCCTTAGCTAATCAGATCTCAAACCTTGAATGTGTGACCTAGACATTATAAACTATGAACCAGTCAAGCAATAAATCTAAGAAACAATTGATGTTAATTTGGTGCAAAACATTACACTACTCTTCTTTTTCAGATTTCTGGGAAGTCTTTCTAGATTCGAAATAAATCGACTTTATGATTCATATTATAGCTAAAACGTGCATGTGACATTTGTATTTGTATTCTCTAGCTTATGTTCAATATTGGAATCAGCTGGATAACAAAAGAAGCCTACCTTTGGAACGGGGAGGGGGTTGTCAGGAGATTTAGAGACACCATACCTGCACAGGGTGCCATACATATACCAGAGGCTCTTAAGAGCCTGTATCGCTCACCTGATTTATATAGGCAATGAAGATGGCATTTCCCTGATGTTAAAGTCCTGTAATTTTCAATAAACTTTAAATAGGACCATCCAAACAATATTACTAGAAAGCTTTGTTTCCATTGGTTAACCGGTTGTATATAGAAGATTTTTTTTATTTGCCCATAGGGTCCTATGTTAAACTAAGTCCTGCGGCGGTGGCGGCCATTTTGAATTCCAATTGCAATAGAAAACATAAACTTTATAGAGGACAATCCAAACAATATTTCTAGTAAGTTTTTGTTTCCATTGCTTAACCGGTTTCAGAGAAAGCCTTTTAAAACTTTTTCCCATAGGGTCCTATGTTAAACTAAGTCCTGC
This sequence comes from Limnoperna fortunei, assembly GCA_944474755.1. Lineage (NCBI taxonomy): Eukaryota > Metazoa > Mollusca > Bivalvia > Mytilida > Modiolidae > Limnoperna > Limnoperna fortunei. The sequence goes on from OX104124.1 coordinate 63,502,365, forward strand.
GGTAGCGGCCATTTTGAATTTCCAATTGCCATGAAAAACACAAACTTTATAGAGGACCATCCAAACAATATTACTAGTACGTTTCGTTTTGATTGGTTAAACGGTTTCAGAGAAGAAGCCCTTTTAAACTTTTTTCTCATAGGGTCCAATGTTAAACCAAGTCCTGTGGTGGCGGCCATTTTGAATTTCCGATTGGGATAAAAAAAACATGAACTTTATAGAAGACCGTCCAAACAATATTGCTAGTAAGTTTTGTTTCGATTGGTTAACCGATTTCAGAGAAGAAGCCTTTTTAACTTTTTCCCATAGTGTTCAATGTTAAACTACGTCCTGCGTTGGTGGCCATTCTGAATTTCCAACTGTCATAAAAAAACATAAACTTTTTTAAGGACCATCCAAATAATATTGGTAGTAAGTATTGTTTACATTGGTTAACCGGTTTCAGAGAAGACGCCTTGTTAACTTTTCCCCATAGGGTCCTATGTTAAACTAAGTCCTGCGGTGGCATCCACTTTGATTTTCCAATAGACATAAAAAACCTTAACTTTATAAAGGACCATCCAAACAATATTGGTAGTAAGTTTTGATTCGATTGGTTAACTAGTTTCAGAGAAAAAGCCATTTAAAACTTTTTTCCCATAGTGTTCAATGTTAAACAAAGTCCTGCGGTGGTGGCCATTTTGAATTTCCTATAGGGATGAAAACACATACTTTATAGAGGACCATTTAAACAATATTGCTAGTAAGTTTTGTTTCCATTGGTTGACCGGTTTCAGAGAAGAAGCCTTTAAAACTTTTTCCTGTAGGGTCCAATGTTAAATTAAGTCCTGCGGTGGCAGCCATTTTGAATTTCCAATTGCCATAAAAAGCACAAACTTTATAGAGGACCATCCAAACAATATTGCTAGTAAGTTTTTGTTTACATTGATTAACCGGTTTCAGAGAAGAAGCCTTTAAAAACTTCTTCCCATAGGGTCCTATGTTAAACTAAGTCCTGCGGCGGTGGCGGCCATTTTGAATTCCAATTGCAATAGAAAACATAAACTTTATAGAGGACAATCCAAACAATATTTCTAGTAAGTTTTTGTTTCCATTGCTTAACCGGTTTCAGAGAAAGCCTTTTAAAACTTTTTCCCATAGGGTCCTATGTTAAACTAAGTCCTGCGGTAGCGGCCATTTTGAATTTCCAATTGCCATGAAAAACACAAACTTTATAGAGGACCATCCAAACAATATTACTAGTACGTTTCGTTTTGATTGGTTAAACGGTTTCAGAGAAGAAGCCCTTTTAAACTTTTTTCTCATAGGGTCCAATGTTAAACCAAGTCCTGTGGTGGCGGCCATTTTGAATTTCCGATTGGGATAAAAAAAACATGAACTTTATAGAAGACCGTCCAAACAATATTGCTAGTAAGTTTTGTTTCGATTGGTTAACCGATTTCAGAGAAGAAGCCTTTTTAACTTTTTCCCATAGTGTTCAATGTTAAACTACGTCCTGCGTTGGTGGCCATTCTGAATTTCCAACTGTCATAAAAAAACATAAACTTTTTTAAGGACCATCCAAATAATATTGGTAGTAAGTATTGTTTACATTGGTTAACCGGTTTCAGAGAAGACGCCTTGTTAACTTTTCCCCATAGGGTCCTATGTTAAACTAAGTCCTGCGGTGGCATCCACTTTGATTTTCCAATAGACATAAAAAACCTTAACTTTATAAAGGACCATCCAAACAATATTGGTAGTAAGTTTTGATTCGATTGGTTAACTAGTTTCAGAGAAAAAGCCATTTAAAACTTTTTTCCCATAGTGTTCAATGTTAAACAAAGTCCTGCGGTGGTGGCCATTTTGAATTTCCTATAGGGATGAAAACACATACTTTATAGAGGACCATTTAAACAATATTGCTAGTAAGTTTTGTTTCCATTGGTTGACCGGTTTCAGAGAAGAAGCCTTTAAAACTTTTTCCTGTAGGGTCCAATGTTAAATTAAGTCCTGCGGTGGCAGCCATTTTGAATTTCCAATTGCCATAAAAAGCACAAACTTTATAGAGGACCATCCAAACAATATTGCTAGTAAGTTTTTGTTTACATTGATTAACCGGTTTCAGAGAAGAAGCCTTTAAAAACTTCTTCCCATAGGGTCCTATGTTAAACTAAGTCCTGCGGTGGCGGTCATTTGAATTTCCAATTCCCATCAAAAACACAAACTTCATAGAGGACTATCCAAACAATATTGCTAGTAAGTTTTGTTTTGATTGGTTAAACGGTTTCAGAGAAGAAGGCCTTTTAAACATTTTTCCTATAGGGTCCTATGTTAAATTAAGTCTTGAGGTGGCGGCCATATTGGTTTACCAATCAAATAAAAAACACAAACTTTGTAAAGGTCCATCCAATGAACATTATGGCCAAGTTTGGTTTCAATTGGCCAAGTGGTTTCAGAGAAGAAGATTAAAATGTAAAAAGTTTACAGACGACGACGACAACGACGACGCCGACGACAACGCCGACGAACGCAAAGTGATAACAATAGCTCACATGACCCTTTGGGCAGGTGAGCTAAAAAGGCACGTTTCTTGCAAGAAACATACCTATTTGGCAGATTTTGAAACAAAAATGTAGCTTCATTTTAGCTATAATTTTCCGTCCATACCCAACTGTTCATCGTAAAGGTTTCTAGTCATTTGGTTATTAACACAATTGATCTTTTATTAGTTAACATGTTCTGGTTCTCGTCCTGAATAATTGCAATTTATCCTGAAATCAGTACATTTACTGTCTAATAAAGGTAGCCGAATAAATTTTTGCTTTATTCGGCAGTGCCGAATAAAATCTCCTGGTACCCTTGACCTCACCACTTCTTACGATATTTAGTATTCTGTTCTGGTTTACGACGTTTGTGACGTCAGTATCACTAGAATACGCGTCGAAAATTTTAACTCACAAATTGGCTAAAAGTGAACGTTTTACAGTATTATAAAATGTATTTTAGGGTTGCATGATAAAAACAATATTCGTACAGTGTCAGAAAATATAAAGTTTATTTGTACTCGCCGCGAAACAGGTTAGAAATGCTCGACAGAGCCTCGCATTTCTACCTGTTTCTAAGGCTCCTACATTTCTGACACTGTACGAATATTGTATATTTATGTTTAAGATATAGGTTTAGTGAATTAAAGTGTCAAGAAATTCATCTGCTATTAATAACCGATGACTCAACACTTGGGTGAATTTAGCCTTGTTAGACTTTTTCGAAACTTTTACTGCAGACTGTGCTTTTCAACAAATATTATATAAGTTATCCAATGAAGCATGGGTGTCAAGATATAGCGAAAAGTAACGTTAAAATAAATATTTAAACAAACAAGTTTCACTCAATCCAACTAAAATATACCTCAGGAGACTACGCAAATAAATCAAGTTCGTCGCGACACGTTCTTTGATAAGTACATTTTTAATGCAACATGCTTGTCGAGTTTCTCTAATTATTCCAAGACCCTAATATAAACTTACATTTGCACTAGATTGTGTAATATTTCTTGAATAAACTTTACCACTACTCTGTGTAATATTCCTTGTATAAGCCTTACCACTACTCCATGTAATATTCCTTGTATAAGCCTTACCACTACTCCGTGTAATATCTCTTGTATAAGCCTAACCACTACTCTGTGTAATATTCCTTGTATAAGCCTAACCACTACTCCGTGTAATTTCTATGGTATAAGCGTAACCACTACTCCGTGTAATATTCCTTGTATAAGCCTAACCACTACTCCGTGTAATTTCTATGGTATAAGCGTAACCACTACTCCGTGTAATATTCCTTGCATAAGCCTTACCACTACTCCATGTAATATCCCTTGTATAAGCCTTACCACTACTCCATGTAATATCTCTTGTATAAGCCTTACCACTACTCCATGTAATATCTCTTGTATAAGCCTAAACACTACTCCGTGTAATATCTCTTGTATAAGCCTAAACACTACTCTGTGTAATATCTCTTGTATAAGCCTAAACACTACTCTGTGTAATATCTCTTGTATAAGCCTTAACACTACTCCATGTAATATTCCTTGTATAAGCCTTACCACTACTCCATGTAATATCTCTTGTATAAGCCTTAACACTACTCTGTGTAATATTCCTTGTATAAGCCTTACCACTACTCCGTGTAATATTCCTTGTATAAGCCTTACCACTGTTCTGTGTAATATTCCTTGTTTAAGCCTTACCACTACCAGTGGCGGATCCAGGGGGGGGGGGCGTTGCGGCGTACGCCCCCCTTTAAAAAAAAGAAAAGAAAAAAAAAGAGAAAAGGGAGGGTAAAAACCAGCGCCAAAGGCAAAAATGTACTCCCCGCTCGTCCTCGCCATAAATTAATGCATTAACGGTACTAATTCGTTTATTATGATATCTCTGTTGTATATACTGTACCAAATAAAGGTTACTGAACACTATAAAAACCTTGTTCGTGGCCTTCCTATTCCGATATCCCCTTTTTACGCCCCCCCCCCCCTTTCGAAAATCCTGTATCCGCCCCTGACTACTCCATGTAATATTCCTTGTATAAGCCATACCACTACTCCGTGTAATATCTCTTGTATAAGCCTTACCACTACTCCATGTAATATTCCTTGTATAAGCCTTACCACTACTCCATGTAATATTCCTTGTATAAGCCTTACCACTACTCCATGTAATATTCCTTGTTTTAACCTTATCACTACTCCGTGTAATATCTCTTTTATAAGTATCTTGTAGAGAGAATATCTATTAAGGAAGTTCGTGAACTTTAAGAAAGTACAAATAAGTCATTTGGTCTCCAATTATATAGTGTACCAACAATAAGAAAAAAGAATAAAAACTGCAACACGTGAAAAGATAACATTTACTTCAAATTATTGACATTAATTAAATACAGAAATTAGCATCGCGATACAATAAGGTTTGGGATACAGGTTGTTCAAAATGTAAATGTTGATTAAAAGTTTATTAAATTAAAGTTCAGATTGCTCAGATGACGTCACTTCATAATATTTGTTGAAACCAACAGAAGCCTGTAACACGGCACTGACCCCTATCGGTATAGATTTAATCAATCAGCCAGACATGTGCAAGTTCTATTGTATTGTATTTAAATCATGTGATACGGACGACCAGGAGAGAACTGTTTTGTTCTGGTTATCCATTAGCACGACTGTTGTACTGGTTTCCTAAGAAAATTCGTCATCGAGGAATAAATGAGTGGTGTCTGTGTATAGATCAGCTGGTATATCAGTTGACTGGCGTGCCACATCGTTTGGATTAGTCTATAAACCAACACAACGCCTAATAAAATGTTCATCTACGTCATTTCATGAACCTTTTTTCTGTTTTATTTTATTTTTGTTTTTTAGTTAATGCAGTTTTAATGACGGATCTGTAATATGATATGATTTAGAACGAGGACTGTCTTTAAATAGCCCGTTTTTGTTGATGCAGAAGGGACATACAACAATGATATTGTAAACAAATTAAAAGCCCGACGACAACGACGACGTGTTATAATTTATTGTATTTATACGCCACAATGGCTGAGAGGTTAAGGTAATTAGTTAACTAATGATAACGTGCCTGACAACAATGACATTGTGGTATTGAGTCTCACTGCGGGCAGTGAGTACTGGACCGGGATTACCATTTTTACTAACGATATTCAGGGCTTTCTCCGGGTATTCCGGCTTCCTCTCAAAATAAAAATTGGACTCGATGATATAGCTGAAAAAACTGCTGAAAGTGGCGTTAAGCACTATTCAAAGCAGAACAATGTTGTTGACGTTGCTATGTCCAATGGTTTTGATGCGTCATTCAAGAATTAAAAGATCACGTGCTATGAACTTAACCAATGAAAATGAAGATTTCGATGAAATGCATGCATACTATGATTATGTCATAACAACAACTAACATGTTCCCTAATTAGAAAAACAATGAAAGCCTTTGAATAACATCAGGTGCATTCGACTGGTAATTGTCATGTATTTCATTATTAAAGTATAAAGTATAAAGTATTTTATTTAACCAATCATCGGCCCGTTAGGGCATATATAATCAAATTTGATACATACAATGTATAATAGTCAAATTAATAATAATATAAGAAGAACATTTATTGATTTTATACAAGCAAAATATGTTAATTTTAACCAGTTTGATGCCATTGATAAATTAATTTTTGTTCTTAACCCAAATATGGATGTTTTACCCATGGTTGTTGATTTTGTAAAGCAATCATTTGAGTTGCGACAATGAGATCCACATTGGTCAAATTCATACATATTTGTAAATACTATATTATCTTAGGTTGTATATGTACAGTAACATGTTCATTGTTTTTGTATGTTTGTGTATGCTTAACCTCTTGGGGTTTATTATGCAATAAAGTAAAGTATAATATCAGGTAACTTTCACACACATGTTCTCTCTTTCACTTTCGTACCTCTCATACTGATTGAAGTGATTTCTTTTTTACATACAATACAAATAAAATAAAAGACAAAATTGAGACCTTGGTCGATGCTACGGTATGAAGAAGAGAGTCAAATCAGAGCAATTATATTACACAGATATATGTGACAAAATTCAATATTTCAGACATGTATTAAAAACGTATGCAAGTATGTAATAATTATATTTTACAAAAATATGACATATATGTGATATAGTTTGATAAGTAATACAGTATACTAAAAGTAAAATAGGACTTATAACCTAATTTTTAGTTACAACATACATAGTCTATAAATATATTTTACATACTTGTGTAATCTTTTTTCTATATGTAAGTGTTTTTATTTATCCTTAGTATTATGATTCTTTCTAATCTCGAAGCATGTTTGTAAAAATATGCTTAGTTTATTGAGAACATAGAAGTCTTCGTTGTTTAGTAACCAGATGAGTTTATTTTTCTCATTAAGTGTTGAGAAGTTTTTATATAATATTGATATGTTCTTAAAAAAAACTTCTCTCTGTATGTTATATCTTGGACAACTATTTAAGAAGTGACACTCATCTTCAACCTGATTTAGATTGCAATATTGACATATTCTGCCTTCCCTTTCGAGCATTTTATATTTTCCCGTTGTTAGCCGGACACGTTCATATCGGCCGGTCTCTATTCTTAAGCCGTGAGCGCTTGTCCTAAATCTTGTTAGAATTTGTCTATCTCTAAAAACTTTCATGTCAAGATAAGCTTCTGGTCTAAAGCAATCTTTCAAAAGAAAATAGGTTGTTAGCTTTCCCGAGTTTTCCCATGTTTCGCTCATGTTTTTCCAAATTGATAAAAAATATTTTGTCAAAATACGTTTAATCTCTACTTTAAATTTGTTTTTACCAAAATTTTTGAAAGTATCTAAATTAATATTTAGTTTATTACTGATAAAAACTATTGTAGAATATAAACAGGATCAAACTGTGATAGATTGCATTGACATGAAAAAAGTCATGGTAGATAACATTATAAAATTTATGACTTTAAAAAGGAAATATGTCAAAGTCACTGAGCTGCTATGTACATGTTTAAGGGTTTAGAAATCCTGATAGCGACCGCATATCAAAGTCAGTAAATGCATAGTAGAAATCCGAATTATAAAGGCATATATCAATGCCGCAGTGTAAAGATCGCGGGAGGTAACTCCAGTTAACTTGACAGCATGTTATGAAAGAATTTACTAGTTATCTCCCATTAACGACATTTTTACGAGGCAAATTATAATTGAAAGAATAATATTTATATTAACTTCAGAAAAAAGAAGAACCACAGCATTAAGTATATAGTGTTAATAATGTATATTAATTGCCCTGGAGTGAAAGTTAAATTTTGAAATACAATTAAATATCTTAAATCTTAAATGCGCTATAAATAGTAAGTTAAACGATCTCGACATCGAGTATGAAAATATTACACTTGTCAACAGTTGGTAGATAACTATAACACGTAATGTAACCATTACGCTTGTTCTAACTATGACGATTGTTTACATTTCTATTAAACAATTACACATGTCGACATCAGGTAGGTAACTATGACGACTGTTTACATCTATAGTAAACAATTACACTTGTCGACATAATGTAGGTAACTATGACGATTGTTTACATTTTCTACTCCATGCAATAACATTATTAAAGTCTTTTTCAAGACAAAACTTGAACAATGAAAGACGTATCGTTTTTTCATCTGCATATAAGTCCGATTCTGAATATTCCAGAGAAAATAGTAGATCATTGATGTAGAATGATGAGAAATAGTAAAGGACCAAATATTGATCCTTGTGGAACCCCGAAGTTTATATTGTTGTATTTTGATGTTACTGTGCCAAGACAAACTTCTTGTGTTCGCTCTGTCATATAAGATGAAAACCATTTTATTGGGTGCTCATCACACTTATATAAATTTAGTCTTGACAATTTAAATAATTTTAACAGTATGAAAAGCTTTTATTAAATCTAAACATAGGATAGCATTAAATTACCTTTGTCCTCGGTAATGTCCTGAAACCATTTATCAACTATTTTTATAAGTGCTGTATGACATAAATCCTTTTGTCTAAAGACACACTGTTGGTGTAACAATAAATCATGTTTGTTTAAAAATGAATAAAGTTGTTTAAAACGGCTTTTTCAAACAATTTTGACACAGTAGGTAGTATTGATATAGGGCGGTAGTTACCAGTCGTAATTCGCAATATCCGGTGGTCGTTGATAATGGTTATTCAAGAAACAATTTTATTTAGACATCAAGTATTTTTATTACCGAATGTTTTTGTTTAGCGGAAAAATAATTTATGTTCTCAAATTTTGACGTAATATTTCAACCGCTTGACCGGTGTGGAAAAAAATTTCTCGTCACTAGTGAATTTGTTGTTCTCAGCAGTTGATTGTTTAAAAAATAATAACGTCACAATAAGAACTCATGACGTCATAAACAAAACACCTTCCATTTACCGCGTATTCAAGTCATGAACGTAAAATTGGGGTTGGGAGAATTTGAACTTCGTTTCGCAAATTTACTACTTTTTAAAATTAGAGAAACAGAATCTTACATTAGTACTCTTGGATTATCGGATTTCTCCAATCTCGATAGTTAAATTATGGAATTTTAAATCCTCGCCAAGGCTCGGACTTATAATTCCATAATTCAACTATCTCGATTGGAGAAATCCGATAATCCACTCGTACCAATGTAAGATCCTATATTTAAATAATATATCCAGGATGTTGAGCAGTGCTTAGTTCGAGTTAAAATATTTTGTTTGCCCGGTATTAAAAACCTTTTAAGTGCCAAAGATCAACTGAATACAACAATTGGCAGATGGGTACCAAATTAATGTGGTACCTACGATAATATATTTTTAATATTTAATAAATATACAAATGTGACAATCTTATGTACTCTGAAAAGGGAGGGCTGACCCCAACAAGAAAATAGCTTTTACACTATTGGTTATGGTGAATAATGTGATTTGTAACGAGTCGTTCTTATCACAAATTTTGCATTTTTAATTATCTACATGTATGCATTATAATCAGATATGAGAAATTTTAATATAGATACACTGCAATTTAATTGTCAGACTCACCTGTTTACGTCATTCCGAGTCTTTCTGTCCAGCAACAGACATATATACAGATGCAGCCTTTTTCGCGCGAATCTTATAGCAATTAAATCAAATAAGTATGTCGACATAGACATTTATTCAGCTTTTATCAAATTAGAAAAAAATCGACAACTACTTATGTTTGCAAAATGTCGATATATTTATGTCGAGAAAACCGTGTAATCGTATTAAAATTAGTCGCAATCGAGATTTTTTCCGCGCTTTGTCGATTTCTTTCTTATCGACATCTGTACTTGTTTTATAATGTTAATATAAAATATATCGATTTGTTTCATAAGCATATAATAAAAATCTATAATACTCATATCAACATACTTTAATGAATTTTATCATTGCGACATAAATTATATCGAAAAAGACACATTTAATGCATTTTATCGTATTTTTAAAACTACAGTTCTTGCGACAGATGTAGATATGTCGAGATAAAAATGCTGAATTATGTCGAAAACAACAATAAGTAAATGTCCTAAATACGTTTTCATAGTTTCCTACCTAATGTCGACAAATGCAATCGTTTACTATTAGATGTATACACGTGTAATATACTATTAATTATCTATATAAACGACATTGCAGATAAACTGAAATCCATGTGCAGACGTTTTGCAGACAATACGTCGTTCACTATTCGCATGAAGTTCCAGAAAAAATACAAAATTTAATTTACCACGACATAAGTGAACTCGCAAACTGGTACAATAAATGGCTTATGTCCTTCAACCCTAGTAACACTGAGATCATGTTATTCTGAAGTATACAGAATCCGCATCTTAGCTTTTCATTTAACAAGCAACCGATACCAATAAGTACATCACAAAAGCATTTGGGTCGACACGTGATATAGTTACCTACCTGATGTCGACCTGTGCAATATAGTTACCTACCTGATGTCGATTAAAGTTATAGTTACCTACTTCATGTCGACAAGTATAATAGTTGCCTACCTGATGTCGAAAATGTTTTAGTTGCCTACCTGATGTCGACAAGTGTAATAGTTACTTATGCGGTATAGACATGTGCAATCTTTTACTATAGATGTGGACACGTGTAATAGTTACTTACCTAATTTCGACAAGTATAATATTTACTTACACGATATAGACATGTTTAATCGCTTTCTATAGATGTGGTGGATACGTGTAATAGTTGCCTTCCTGGTGTCGACGAGAGCAATACTTTCTTGCTTGATGTCGAATAGTGTTTTAGTTTCTCATCTGATGTCGACAGTAGTTATCGTTTACTATACATATGAACACGTGTAATAGTTACCTACCTGATGTCAACAAGTGTAGCAGTTACCTTCACGATGTGGACAAGTGTAATAGTTACCTACACGATGTCGACAAGTGTAATAGTTACCTACTTGATGTCGACAGGTGTAATAGTTACCTACACGATGTCGACAAGTGTAATAGTTACCTACCTGATGTCCACAAGTGTAATAGTTACCTACACGATGTCGACAAGTGTAATAGTTACCTACTTTATGTCGACAGGTGTAATCGTTTACTACTGATGTGTACAAGTGTTATAGTTACCAATCCAATGTCGACAGGTGTGGACGTCTGTAATAGTTACCTACCGATGTCGACAAGTGTAATCTTATACTATAGATGTGGACACGTGTAATAGTTACCTACTTGATGTCGACAGGTGTAATAGTTACCTACACGATGTTGACAAGTGCAATAGTTACCTACATGATGTGGACAAGCGTAAAAGTTAACTACCTGATGTCGATAGGTGTAATCTTTTACTATAGATGTGGACACGTGTAATAGTTACCTACATGATGTCGAAAAGCGTAATAGTTACCTTCACGATGTGAATGCGTGTAAAAGTTCCCTACATTATGTCGACAGGTGTAATCTTTACTATAGATGTGGACACTTGTCATAGTTGCTGATGCCAACAATGCACATGTACCACCTCCAAGACGGTCAGTGTGGGGAAACGCTTCTACCTATATCTGGTACAGGGGTAGGCCAACGCTACATCGTAACAGTCCGGCTGCTAGTTGGAAACGTGCTGCCGAGTTTTTCGACCAGGTATCTCGAGGTCCGGGCTTCGACAAAAAGCACCATGGTGGAGTCCTTGGATTACTAACATCTGACAAGCGTCCGACCAATAAGAACCCGCAAAATTAAGACGATTTACTGTTAAAGTAAAATTGTACAGTACACTTTAAACGTGTATTTTGTTAACTATATTACGTTGGTACACGAGTACAATATATATATTAACACACTGAAATGCTTGTCTAATCTTTATTTATCTGTCTGTTACTAGAGGTTATTTACTAAGAATTTATTTTGGAATACGAACCTAAACCCCAAAGATGACTTTTGCATTTTATAATTGCTGAAAAAACAGACTGCAACATAAAAACAGTTACAGATACCCGAGTGTATGACAAAAGGGCCACCCCTCCCCACCCCCGGACAAAATCTTCCGTATAATTTGGCATAGGTAGACGAAATTCCTCACAAGGCGGAAAAAATCCCACTTGTACAATTTCAAGGCGGACAAAATCCCTTTCGAATGGGACTTTTTTAAGATGCATTTTTAATAATGTTCACACCGTAGAGTCCCATACATTTAGAGATGACCATTGAAACATGACCTTATATTCTAAAGATGTTTTAAATTAAATAATAATAATTGTTTGTCTCATTTGCAGTGCTTGATTGATGACACATGTAATTATTGTGTTTGACGTCATGAATATTTATAGATTATTTGCGTTTTTTGAAACGAGATGCGTTTTCTCGTCCATATCTCATCGAAGGGCGACAGCCCTGAGATGAGATGACGAGAAAATGCATCGAGTTTCAAAATACGTAAATAATCTGTTTATCGCTGTTTTGTGACATTGTGACGTCACAGTGTTTACTTAACGACGTCTTGACAGCGAGCTGAGATAGGCCTATCTCACGTTAGTAGAGTGAGATGGAATAATATCGCACACAAAGATCAAAGGAAAATACTGCAAAATAGCGATAAAAGTGAAATATCGCTTTGCTGGACGTAAAAAAACAAACAATCAATCAATCTATTAGTGTGTTTGTATAGACTGGCATTGACCAACGAATATCGCTTAATTTGTACATCTTGTGGAAAATGAAAGGCGAATGGCTTTTATTACTTAGTTATAATTTAATAAAATAATGCAAAGGATCAAATGGCGCGGATCTTTAATCTTTTGATTGATTGATTGATTGATTGATTCATTGATTGATTGATTGATTGATTGATTGATTGATTGATTGATTGATTGATTTACGTCCAGCGAGTAGTCTTTCAGCTTAATTCAGGTCGGTAACAAGTGAACAAACAATAAATCAATAGAAAAAGGGGAGGGATGGGACACGGTTAAGACAATTTTGACTGCAACTGGAAAACTACTCTTGTTGTGTAGAGTCGGATAATTAAGCCCTTTGTAGCGGCTACAAAGAGCCTACTCTTTTTCAAAATATACAATAGGGGTCTTTTTTGTGCAAGGAGCGTTGCACTCTCTAAAACAAGTTACCCACTATGGTGCGCGGCCAGGCTTTCGTATTATGACCTTGCAACCCCCCAACGTGAGGGTCTCCCCTATCCGCCACCCGGGGACGCGCTATGATGCTAAATTAGTAGCATATATGGTAAACAAACAACACAAACAATTTTATTTATTTACCGATGTCCAGTAAAAAAAACCAAAAAAACACTTTTTATCTTTGTCTCATTCATCATTTCAAGTACCACATATCTAGAGAACAATCGAACTAGACAAGTACGATAATTTTCGGTATTATCATAATCTTATGCTAAATTATACCGAAGGGATTTTGTCCTGTGGGGAATTTTGTCCGTACCCCAGGAGCCCATCTAGGCCTAAAAATGTACTTAGGCGGGAAAGCGGAGGAATATACAAAACATACTACCGAAGGAATCTCGGTTCTGTAGAAAAAACCACAAAGTCAAAAAAAGTTTTATTTATATTATATTTTCTTTGAAAGTTCAGTCAATTTAAATAGAAATTATTACGACCGACAAAATATAGTTCCCTCCCGCCTACGATAAGCCAGCAACTACTTGGACTCCATCTGGTTTTATCAATTTAAATCAAAGCACTTAATAAAATAAATAGACAGCATTAATATAATTATTTAAAAATGGCTACCCATGAAAACAAGCTACCGCATCACCTATAATAACATTCATCTTCATTATACTGTAAAACAAAACAATTTTGGGTTTAGGTGTGGCCAGACGAAACTACCTATTAAAATGGTTATTTAAAAATAAAGTTTAAATATTGCATTTACTCTACATATGCATAAAGTGACTTTTGTCGTAAAAACATTCCATAAACAATGAGATTTAAAATGCCATATGTTATGAGCACAAACATTGTTTGGATTTTGTCTTCGGGTATATCTTTTCTTCGTGCTTTTCTTATACTTATCTTATAGTTTAGCAACGTAATTCATATTTATTGATAAAAATTAATTACTAAAAATCGCGTTCATTGTGACAGGTATACATAAGATTATATAGTCCTTTTATCACCAGCGAGCGGAAGGATGCGCGCTCACAATCTCTTTTGTGGGATCAAATTTTGAAATCAAATTTTACAAAATAAGAAGGATGAATAATAAAAATTTTTGGATAAAGAAGGGGTTTAAAGTTGTTTTGGCATTTTTCGAAAAGGAGGGCTTAGAATATATGATGTCTGAGTTAAAGAGGAGTTTCGGATATTATAACATTAAAAACATAAACTTTGTGCATTGCTTTCTTTATATTTGTTATTCATTTGGCAAAAAACTTGATCCATATATCCCTGTATATCTTTTTATTTGTTCATATTTTCTTCGTTTCACATCCGAATTAGTCTTGGTTTTATTACCTGTCTTGAATCGTACACATTCTTTGGATGTTTCTAGTTTCTGTTGAATATCATTAAAATCTGATAGCTTTTGTCGACGAATAACACCTGTTTGAATACTGTAGTTACATTGTTGCTCCGAATTTAATAATAGCCACTATTTTGATTGGCTACATCATACCTGCATGTAGCCAATCAAAAACACGCTTTCATTCACGACTTGGTTATGGGATATCCCGATCTCGATTTAGACTGGTCCCACTGCCGTATTTATAACTCGTACCTCGTCATATGAAGCGATTCGTAGATTCGCAAAGGATCACGGGAACCAGATTAGATCTCGATTGTAAATAAACAAAATGGATGTGTTGCATCAACCATGTGAAAATCAGTGTATTTTTGTACAGTACTGTTAATAGTTAACAGTAGTGTTATTACCGCGTTATTTATTAGATGCATTACGTTTTCTTCCCACTCAAGAATGAGTAAGAATGACTACTGCCAAACACATGCTTCTTTCAATAAGTTTCATTGGTTGATATTTTGAAGAATTGACGTCATATGAACAACTTGTAGCCCGGGACACATGTGGACACAGAAACCCTGACTTGTGAGGATGGGTTTAGACCTGAACGTAGAGGACGGCATTGACCTGACTGGCATGGACCTGACCGGAGTGGACTTGACCGGTGTGACTAGGTGTGGAAATGACCGGTGTGGACCTGACCGCTGTGGACCTGACTGGAGTGGACCTGACAGGTGTGACCAGGTTTGACTTGACCGGAGTGGACCTGACAGGTGTGACCAGGTGTGACTTGACCGGAGTGACCGTTGTGGACCTGACCACTTTTACCGGTGTGGGCTGGCCACTGACAGGTGTGGACCTAACCGGCGTGGCCCTGACCAGGTGTGCACCTGATCGATCTGAACGATGTGGACCTGACCGGTGTGGACTGACCGCTGGATGGTGTGGACCTGACCGTTTTAGACCTTGACGGTGTGGACGGTGTGGACCTGACCGGTGTGGACTTGACAGGGTGTGGACCTGACCGGTGTAAAACCTGACCGGTGTGGACCTGACCGCGTGTAGCTACAATAATTTAGCTCATTTTTATGGACAGCCAAAAAGGAGCTACATAATTGTAGCTAGACCGCGTGGAACTGACCGTTTTGGACCTGATCGAGTCTGGATCTAACCGGTGTGGCCCTGACCGGGTCTGGACCTGACCAGTGTGGACCTTGCCGGTTTGGACCTGACCGGTGTGGACTGACCGGTGTGTCAAATAATCAAGTTTTAAATAACGATTACAGATAACAGCAATCTACATGAGAAAATAGAAAACAGCGAGTTCACAAATGAAAAAAGGAATATCTTATCTTATGTATATTCCTCCCTTCATTGAGAAACTCATTTACATTAAAAAGGTATTGAATAAAATGAGTTAACAGATAACAGAGAACAAATCTGTAAAACAGGTAACAGTATTCTGACTATTAACAGTAAACAGGGATTTTATTTTCATTTGTAACAGTTAACAACAATTTAAATGTTTAAGAAAACAGATAACAGCTAATGGTTGAAAAACAGTTAAAATTTGTTAGCCCCCCCCCCCCCCCCCTTCCCCCAACCACAATCTAAACATTTTTTTAAAATGTTAATTGAGGAAAATGAAAACTGGGTGATTATTATCGCAACATACAGGGACGGAAATATGTTTCCGTTTAACAAATCTGACATCCTGTTCAATATCAAGTACCATTATTCTAACTATCATACATATCTATGTTGATATAAAACATAAGGCGCGCCGTATAGCTCGTTCCTGAATATATTACAGCTTGACTGATATCTTGAGAAGACCATGTTCTATTCCTGATTTTAGGAACATTATAAACGTACTACCTGCATAAAAACAAGCAGGAAGTTCTGTATGACCGTCAGCAAAAGAAAATAAGCTGGGGGTTTTGTGTAATCGTCAGCTAAGGATAGTAAACAGGGAGTTGTGTGTGATCGTCAGCTAAAGACAGTAAGCAGGTAGGTTTTTTATATATATGAAGGGTGTAGTAACCCTTGAATTGTCTTTTCTGTAATGTAACGAAATTTCATGTAAATGAGCTTTGAGATGTAAATATATATTTGAATAATTTCAGCGTTTTGTACGAAAAAACGGGGGGGGGGGGAGGCAGGGGAGGGGGATACAGGTGTTGTGATTAAAACAGAAGTTAACAAGTTATTCCATGAATAATAGTATTTGGAATATTTACTAATTTTACTCCAAATTCTTTCAAAAACAAAAATATGAAATTCCAACAGTTTAAAAATTGTCACATGTAAAAGGCCGCTTCGGGAAGACAGCCACTAATATTCAGTGCTTGTTGCACTTCTTGAAAAAAAAATCTTCATTATCATAAAAGTATTTGTTCTAACTATTGTGAGTATAAGACGTATTCTCACTAGCTTAATTTTTCCGGTTTCAAACGCATCGTGTTGTCTGATTGGAACTATAATCGGTTCAAGAATCTCGATGCCATAACACTACAGTATGGCCTTCATAGCACTAAAGTACGGCCGCCATAACACTCAATGACGGCCTTCCTCAATGCCATAACACTACGCTATTGAGACGCTCCCTTTCTATTACGGCAACAGCAACCTCTTATGGTCAGCACAAGTTCATGCGGTCTACACTAATCAACGGCTTACACTTAGTTGGTCTACAGTAATCAACGGCTTACACTTCTTGGTCTACAGTAATCAACGGCTTACACTTGTTGGTCTACAGTAATCAACAGCTTTACACTTAGTTGATGTACAGTAATCAACGGCTTTACACTTGTTGGTCAACAGTAATCAACGGCTTACACTTCTTGGTCTACAGTAATCAACGGCTTTACACTTGTTGGTCAACAGTAATCAACGGCTTACACTTCTTGGTCTACAGTAATCAACGGCTTACACTTCTTGGTCTACAGTAATCAACGGCTTTACACTTGTTGGTCAACAGTAATCAACGGCTTACACTTCTTGGTCTACAGTAATCAATGGCTTACACTTGTTGGTCTACAGTAATCAACGGCTTACACTTGTTGGTCAACAGTAATCAACGGCTTACACTTCTTGGTCAACAGTAATCAATGGCTTACACTTGTTGGTCTACAGTAATCAACAGCTTTACAGTAGTTGGTCTACAGTAATCAACGGCTTTACAGTAGTTGGTGTACAGTAATCAACGGCTTTACAGTAGTTCGTCTACAGTAATCAACGGCTTACACTTGTTGGTGTACAGTAATCAACGGCTTTACACTTGTTGGTCTACAGTAATCAACTGCTTACACTTGTTGGTCTACAGTAATCAACGGCTTACACTAATTGGTCTACAGTAATCAACAGCTTTACACTTAGTTGGTCTACAGTAATCAACGGCTTTACAGTAGTTCGTCTACAGTAATCAACGGCTTACACTTGTTGGTGTACAGTAATCAACGGCTTTACACTTGTTGGTCTACAGTAATCAACTGCTTACACTTGTTGGTCTACAGTAATCAACGGCTTACACTAATTGGTCTACAGTAATCAACAGCTTTACACTTAGTTGGTCTACAGTAATCAACGGCTTTACAGTAGTTGGTCTACAGTAATCAACGGCTTTACAGTTGTTGGTCTACAGTAATCAACGGCTTACACTTGTTGGTCTACAGTAATCAACTGCTTACACTTGTTGGTCTACAGTAATCAACTGCTTACACTTGTTGGTCTACAGTAATCAACAGCTTACACTTGTTGGTCTACAGTAATCAACTGCTTACACTTGTTGGTCTACAGCAATCAACAGCTTACACTTGTTGGTCTACAGTAATCAACTGCTTACACTTGTTGGTCTACAGTAATCAACGGCTTACACTAATTGGTCTACAGTAATCAACAGCTTTACACTTAGTTGGTCTACAGTAATCAACGGCTTACACTAATTGGTCTACAGTAATCAACAGCTTTACACTTAGTTGGTCTACAGTAATCAACGGCTTTACAGTAGTTGGTTCACAGTAATCAACGGCTTTACACTTGTTGGTCTACAGTAATCAACGGCTTTACAGTAGTTGGTCTACAGTAATCAATGGCTTTACAGTAGTTGGTCTACAGTAACCAACGGCTTTACAGTAGTTGGTCTACAGTAATCAATGGCTTTACAGTAGTTGGTCTACAGTAATCAACGGCTTTACAGTAGTTGGTCTACAGTAATCAACGGCTTTACAGTTGTTGGTCTACAGTAATCAACGGGTTTACAGTTGTTGTTCTACAGTAATCAACAGCTTTACAGTAGTTGGTCTACAGTAATCAACGGCTTTACAGTTGTTGGTCTACAGTAATCAACGGCTTTAAACTTGTTGGTCTACAGTAATCAACGGCTTTACAGTAGTTGGTCTACAGTAATCAACGGCTTTACAGTTGTTGGTCTACAGTAATCAACGGCTTTACAGTAGTTGGTCTACAGTAATCAACGGCTTTACAGTAGTTGGTCTACAGTAATCAACGGCTTACACTTGTTGGTCTACAGTAATCAACAGCTTTACAGTAGTTGGTCTACAGTAATCAACGGCTTACACTTGTTGGTCTACAGTAATCAACAGCTTTACAGTAGTTGGTCTACAGTAATCAACGGCTTACACTTATTGGTCTACAGTAATCAACGGCTTTACAGTAGTTGGCCTACAGTAATCAACGACTTTACAGTAGTTGGTCTACAGTAATCAACGGCTTTACAGTAGTTGGTCTACAGTAATCAACGGCTTTACAGTAGTTGGTCTACAGTAATCAACGGCTTTACAGTAGTTGGTCTACAGTAATCAACGGCTTTACAGTTGTTGGTCTACAGTAATCAACAGCTTTACAGTAGTTGGTCTACAGTAATCAACGGCTTTACAGTTGTTGGTCTACAGTAATCAACGGCTTTAAACTTGTTGGTCTACAGTAATCAACGGCTTTACAGTAGTTGGTCTACAGTAATCAACGGCTTTACAGTTGTTGGTCTACAGTAATCAACGGCTTACACTTGTTGGTCTACAGTAATCAACAGCTTTACAGTAGTTGGTCTACAGTAATCAACGGCTTTACAGTAGTTGGTCTACAGTAATCAACAGCTTTACAGTAGTCGGTCTACAGTAATCAACAGCTTTACAGTAGTTGGTCTACAGTAATCAACGGCTTACATTTAGTTGGTCTACAGTAATCAACAGCTTTACAGTTGTTGGTCTTCAGTAGTCAACGGCTTTACAGTTGTTGGTCTACAGTAATCAACGGCTTTACAGTAGTTGGTCTACAGTAATCAACGGCTTACACTTGTTGGTCTACAGTAATCAACAGCTTTACAGTAGTTGGTCTACAGTAATCAACGGCTTACACTTGTTGGTCTACAGTAATCAACAGCTTTACAGTAGTTGGTCTACAGTAATCAACGGCTTACACTTATTGGTCTACAGTAATCAACGGCTTTACAGTAGTTGGCCTACAGTAATCAACGACTTTACAGTAGTTGGTCTACAGTAATCAACGGCTTTACAGTAGTTGGTCTACAGTAATCAACGGCTTTACAGTAGTTGGTCTACAGTAATCAACGGCTTTACAGTAGTTGGTCTACAGTAATCAACGGCTTTACAGTTGTTGGTCTACAGTAATCAACAGCTTTACAGTAGTTGGTCTACAGTAATCAACTGCTTTACAGTAGTTGGCCTACAGTAATCAACGGCTTTACAGTAGTTGGTCAACAGTAATCAACGGCTTTACAGTTGTTGGTCTACAGTAATCAACGGCTTTACAGTAGTTGGCCTACAGTAATCAACGGCTTTACAGTAGTTGGTCTACAGTAATCAATGGCTTTACAGTAGTTGGTCTACAGTAATCAACGGCTTTACAGTAGTTGGTCTACAGTAATCAACGGCTTTACAGTAGTTGGTCTACAGTAATCAATGGCTTTACAGTAGTTGGTCTACAGTAATCAACGGCTTTACAGTTGTTGGTCTACAGTAATCAACGGCTTTACAGTAGTTGGTCTACAGTAATCAATGGCTTTACAGTAGTTGGTCTACAGTAATCAACGGCTTTACAGTAGTTGGTCTACAGTAATCAACGGCTTTACAGTAGTTGGTCTACAGTAATCAACGGCTTTACAGTAGTTGGTCTACAGTAATCAATGGCTTTACAGTAGTTGGTCTACAGTAATCAACGGCTTTACAGTAGTTGGTCTACAGTAATCAACAGCTTTACAGTAGTTGGTCTACAGTAATCAACGGCTTTACAGTAGTTGGTCTACAGTAATCAACGTCTTACACTTGTTGGCCTACAGTAATCAACAGCTTTACAGTAGTTGGTCTACAGTAATCAACCGCTTTACAGTAGTTCGTCTACAGTAATCAACGGCTTTACAGTAGTTGGTCTACAGTAATCAACGGCTTTACAGTAGTTGGTCTACAGTAATCAACGGCTTTCAGTAGATGGTCTACAGTAATCAACGGCTTTACACTTGTTGGTCAACTGTAATCAACGGCTTTACAGTTGTTGGTCAACAGTAATCAACGGCTTTACAGTTGTGGTCTACAGTAATCAACGGCTTTACAGTAGTTGGTCTACAGTAATCAACGACTTTACAGTTGTTGGTCTAAAGTAATCAACGGCTTTACAGTAGTTGGTCTACAGTAATCAACAGCTTTACAGTAGTTGGTCTACAATAATCAACAGCTTTACAGTTGTTGGTCTACAGTAATCAACGGCTTTACAGTAGTTGGTCTACAGTAATCAACGGCTTTACAGTAGTTGGTCTACAGTAATCAACAGCTTTACAGTAGTTGGTCAACAATAATAAACAGCTTTACAGTTGTTGGTCTACAGTAATCAACGGCTTTACAGTAGTTGGTCTACAGTAATCAACGTCTTACACTTGTTGGCCTACAGTAATCAACAGCTTTACATTAGTTGGTCTACAGTAATCAACCGCTTTACAGTTGTTGGTCTACAGTAATCAACGGCTTTACAGTAGTTGGTCTACAGTAATCAACGGCTTTACAGTAGTTGGTCTACAGAATTCAACGGCTTTCAGTAGATGGTCTACAGTAATCAACGGCTTTACACTTGTTGGTCAACAGTAATCAACGGCTTTACAGTTGTTGGTCAACAGTAATCAACGGCTTTACAGTTGTTGGTCTACAGTAATCAACGGCTTTACAGTAGTTGGTCTACAGTAATCAACGACTTTACAGTTGTTGGTCTACAGTAATCAACGGCTTACACTTGTTGGTCTACAGTAATCAACGGCTTACACTTGTTGGTCAACAGTAATCAACGGCTTTACAGTAGTTTGTCTACAGTAATCAACGGCTTTACAGTTGTTGGTCTACAGTAATCAACGGCTTACACTTGTTGTTCCACAGTAATCAACGGCTTTACAGTAGTTGGTGTACAGTAATCAACTGCTTTACACTTAGTTGGTCAACAGTAATCAACGGCTTTACACTTAGTTGGTCTACAGTAATCAACGGCTTACACTTGTTGGTCTACAGTAATCAACGGCTTACACTTGTTGTTCCACAGTAATCAACAGCTTTACAGTAGTTGGTCTACAGTAATCAACGGCTTTACAGTAGTTGGCCTACAGTAATCAACGGCTTTACAGTAGTTGGTCTACAGTAATCAACGGCTTACACTTGTTGTTCCACAGTAATCAACGGCTTTACAGTAGTTGGTCAACAGTAATCAACGTCTTACACTTGTTGGTCTACAATAATCAACTGCTTTACAGTTGTTGGTCTACAGTAATCAACGGCTTTCAGTAGATGGTCTACAGTAATCAACGGCTTTACACTTGTTGGTCTACAGTAATCAACGGCTTACAATTAGTTGGTCTACAGTAATCAACAGCTTACACTTGTTGTTCCACAGTAATCAACAGCTTTACAGTAGTTGGTCTACAGTAATCAACGGCTTTACAGTAGTTGGCCTACAGTAATCAACGGCTTTACAGTAGTTGGTCTACAGTAATCAACGGCTTACACTTGTTGTTCCACAGTAATCAACTGCTTTACAGTAGCTGGTCTACAATAATCAACAGCTTTACATTAGTTGGTCTACAGTAATCAACGGCTTTACAGTAGTTGGTCTACAGTAATCAACTGCTCTACACTTGTTGGTCTACAGTAATCAACTGCTTTACAGTAGTTGGTCTACAGTAATCAACTGCTTTACAGTAGTTGGTCTACAGTAATCAACGGCTTTACAGTAGTTGGTCTACAGTAATGAACGGCTTACACTTGTTGGTCTACAGTAATCAACGGCTTTACAGTTAGTTGGTCTACAGTATTAAACGGCTTACACTAATTGGTCTACAGTAATCAATGGCTTACACTTAGTTGGTCTACAGTAATCAACGGCTTTACAGTAGCTGGTCTACAGTTATCAACGGATCACACTAGTCGGTCTACAGTAATCAACGGCTTACACTAATTTACCTAGAGTAATCAACGGCTTACACTAATTTGCCTAGAGTAATCAACGGCTTACACTAATTTGCCTAGAGTAATCAACGGCTTACACTAATTTGCCTAGAGTAATCAACGGCTTACACTAATTTGCCTAGAGTAATCAACGGCTTACACTAATTTGCCTGGAGTAATCAACGGCTTTCACTAATTTGCCTACAGTAATCAACGTCTCGCACTAGTCGGTCTACAGTAATCAACGGCTTACACTAATTTGCCTAGAGTAATCGACGTCTAACACTAGTCGCATACAGTGACTGTTTGTCTGCAATAAATGCCGTGCAGTGACCTGCGAGCTACATTGTTACATTGTATTTATGTAAAAAAGTGCTTTGCGTCTATTAAACATACATGTACTAACTTTCTGCAGATATTTAGTTTTCTTAACACGTGTAATTCAAATCAAAACACTTCGTTCATTTAAAAAATCCAGGACGACTTGATCAGAATTGCAAAAGAATTGTCTATATATGTAATTTTGTGTTGCTTTTTTAAAGTATACTGCATTAACTAGCTGCACGAAATGTCATCTTTTATCACCATTAAAATTCATTAAAAATTAAAATGTATTTATTAGGTAAACAATCGTACATTCAGTCAGTGAAATTTTCCTCCATGACGTTACATTAGGGACCGACCATTTAACTTGCAGGGGGGGGGGGGGGCTTGTTTTTTTCCTAAAAAAATATTTTGAAAATGATTTTTGATGAAAAAAATATTTTGGAAGCAGAGGGCAAGAAAAAAAATATTCTGAAGAAGGATTTCTGCTATATAAATTAATGCTAATAATGAAAAAAAATATTCTGTCGCGACGCTTTCAAAAAATAAATATTTTGTCCGCGCAAAAACAAAAAACAAAGGCCCCCCCTTCAAGTTAAATGGTCTGTCCCTTAATCAAGCACGAAGTTCTAATTCCCAACTACGATTTTAGTTGTCCATGCCAGATGTCACACTGGCCATTTGTGTTCTGCTTTATTTGAATCAAAGATAACATGGCCGTTTTTTTCCTCACAGGTGCAATAGCGTTTCGTACAATCACCAGTAATTAAGCTTAAAGTTTTTTGCTTGTTGGATTGTGTTTAAAGCCACTTTCGGCACTTTTCAGTTATATCAAAGTTCATTTTTGTAAAAAAAAATACTGAGTACAAACACATCCAACATTCGGTACCTTTGGAATTAAAACTGGCAATAATTGTTAATTAATTTGAGGGTCGAGCACACCCTGTCCGCATTGACACTCAAACTCACTGTCAACACTCACGCGAGCAAAGTACATGACTAACTTCATTTATCACTCGGACACTCAGGCTCCCACGATAGTAATTCTTATGTTATGCAGAACAAATGATTTAAAATGCTTTAAACTCAGACTAGACAATAAAGTAATTGCGTTTGTCTAATTTTCAACAAATCCGTAACTTGTACATTTCCGTGTATAATGGGGTCTCATGCGATCGTTTTCACTAGTAAGTAAATTATGCTAAAAGTTCTTTTACTTTAAGATTAAAAGTGACTTGACAAGTTTACAGGTGCGTAATTTTAAATAAAATTAGTGTATTGTATATCTAGCTGTATTGAAAAACAAAAAAGTAATCTTACAACATAGGGAAAGAATCTGTAAAAAATCCTCTTTACACTGTATCGAAGATGAGGCACATTTTATATGCCCAGTTTAATATGGAACAATAGTGGAGGCGTGTCTGGCCCCTTTATCCACATCTATCTCTTCCTCTGTGTTGCTCGTCCTTGTGTAACTTAGGGTTTTGGTTTGTAATGTGATGTCTTTGGTATAGTCATATATTAATTCTTTATTTTCCCAATATTTGTCTAGTCTAACTTCAAGTTGCAGAATATTTTTAGCGTTTACCACTACTTTAGACAAGTTGTTCTGAAATATTTGTTTTTCTCACTTACAGATATTCTGTATTCAAATTAAAACGAAACCGATATTTCTTTAATAATTTTATATTCCTTAAAATGTATGTTCTTACTAGTACTAAAATTCAATATCTATACATTCAAACATAATTTCTAGAATCTCTTCTAGACTACATGTGTGTCCCTTATCTAATCTAATTAAACATTCACTACCAAAATGATCAAATGAGCTTAATGGAACACTTTGTTTGTAAAATAACTGTGATTTACATTAGGCTTACCATGCTTAAGATGATAATTTCGGCTTTTATTTAGATAATTTACAACCATACCCAATAATATAGTGTTCAATGAAAAAAGCTACCCTTTCATATATTTTGGAGAAGTAAAAAAGTGACCCATTCGGGCCGAACATTCGTATTACCCTATTTATACCAAGTTACACCCCCCACCCCCCCCCCCCCCCGCCAGTGAAAATTGTATTATTCAATTATTATTGAAGTAATAGTATAAAATTTTGTGCAAATTTGTATTGAACATATCCTAGTCTTAGAAATCTTGATTATAACTTTTAGCATGTTTAGTTTGGATTATGAGCAATGAAGATACTAATTTTGCAACTGTAGTTGCAGACAACCTAGAATCAAACTTTAATTTTTATGAAATTCTGTAAGAAAATAAAGATTCTATTTGTTCTGTTCTGTTCTGTTCTGTTCTGTCCTGTCCTGTCCTGTCTGTTCTGTTCTGTACTGTTAAAAACAGTAGGTAATAAATACACTTTAAAACCCATGTTTATAATCGTGAGCTTACAAGACAGTTGTGACAAGGGCGGGACCAGCAGTACTGTTTTTAAGGCATTCTCCGAAATTGTGCACATACTTCAAAAATGGAAACGAAGGACTTAAAGAAACGTTTTATATGTAGACAATTTATGTGCTGAATGTGAACTCCATGAGACTGAAGTCTGAATGTTTCTAGCACGATATCGCAGCTAGATTTAAATGTCACCGAGTTCAGCCTCTGATATCGGTCATTCTGCCCCCAAATTTGGCTAAATATTCTCAGTCAGCCAGTGCAAGCCATTAGTTCTATAACATAAAACCTCCCATTTAACGTTTATATTTATCATTTTCATCTGATTTTTACATTTTTTTATTATTTGAAATGTGAGGTTTTATCTGTCTCGGAGCAAAATTTTTTCAGAAGTTCTGCATATTTTTACATTTGAAATATAATGAAACTAACATAAACACAAAGACTATACCTGTTTTCAATGAATTAAACTATGTTCAATTAAGTAATCCATGTTTGAAATATCAAGACGAAATTTTTCTGCGAGCTGACATTTTGAATTTAACAGTTTATCAACATTACGGAATCAAGTTATATTTAATGGCGGAACGAATACATGTTGTCGCATTTGTAACACATGGAAAATTCGTTTCGTCAAAAACGGATCCATAAGATAGATTTAATTGGGGTCAGCCATTGAATGTAATGGGAGTTAAGGGACACCTCAAATAAAGCTTCAAACAGGACTTAAAAAGTCCATGATATACTAAGGTAAGACAATTTTTAGAAAATTTAGATATTTCTCTTTAAGTTTAGTGCAGTTTGCATGGTTCTACAAACTTTTTTCATATCAAACTTAACTGAAACATTCCGCACGATTTTCTTGCGGAATTTTTTGCACGGGAAAATGCGTTTAAAGATGAAACCTCGAATTTCACTAAAAACATAAAATATCAATATCCGATAAAAAATGTTGAAAATAAACATGAAATGAGAGGTTTTATTAATGGAACTATGCAAGCCATGTGCTCATCATAAGCATGATAAGGAATCAGGCTGTTCCACTCTTGTTGTTGACTTTAATTGATGACCAATTTAAAAAACGCCACATACACTTTCGATACTAAAAACTGCGGCTATAGGCTTTAATAAATTTTCACGCTAAGTTCAGGTGAATAACGGGTGTCAATATCCGAGTGAAGATGATATTAGGACCTCACGGTATCGATCTATTTATTAATCCACTTATTTTCGTCAACCATAAACAACATATAAATAGACAAACTTATCTCGATTGCCTTCTTTGTTATATCCACTGATATTACTAGTCTCTCTATCTCGCCAATTCTGATCGTTATCATATTTCATCATGTTTTTAAAATTCAAAATTTTTTAGGCCATGTTAAAATTAAGTAGATCGATACAACCGGGTTCCTATATACAACTCCATGCTGTGTAAACATGATCGTTAATTAATTAGTTTATTTGCCCACTTACCTGTTGTTAATAAAAGGTAGAGCCCCAGCTGTTTTATCACAGGCACTTGTATCAGAAAAAAAATTATATTAGGACAGGAGTAATTTTTTTTCTGAAACAAGTGTCTGTGTGTTTTATAGCTGGATTAAACAAATTTACCAGTGACATCCGTGTTCTAAGATTCAAACTCACCTGTTGCCTATGGCTATATAAGTAACATTCTGCCAATTCAGGGATGAAACTTAACAGTCGCCCAGTCGCCAATGCGAGTAAAATTTTTGTTGGGCGACCAAATACCTGTGTCAAGATCGCCCAGTTGGCGAACGTAACAAGTGTAGTACGATGCACCCACCAACGAACGCTTAGACGCATTTTGCGTTTACATTTCAAGTTTTGTCCCTTAAAAATGTTATTGGAAATATTTCGCGCGTGTAGGATATTTGGTGAAGTGGCGTAATTATAATCCAGATCGGGAATAGATAGCAGGGCTTGAAATAGCACTCGCCCACTCGCCATTGGCGAGTAGATTTGATTGTGGGCCACTAAAATTCATTTTTCTGTCGCCCACTTGGCGAGTGGTTGAATGTGGGCAATCTTAAATCTTTTTCTCCGTCGCCCACGATGTCAATGTTTATTATTTCACATTTAATCAACATTGTTTACTTATTATTGCACATGCTTTGTTTGAAAGGGCGCTTTCGGAGTTATGGCTGTTACGTTAATTTAGCAGCTGTTCCGCTAAATTGGTTGCGCGATTTTAGGACATTATCTACTGTTTCGACAATCGATTTTTTTAACTTTTTAAACTTAACATGGAAATGGAACATTTGTTATCATTGGTAGCATCCCCCCATTGCATTTACTTAAATCGGGTTGACGACTCATGTCGCCAACCGGATATTATTGTGATAACTTAAAGACAGCTCAGTCGGAATGGTAGTGTGTCCATTTCTGTATGGTCTACGTGTGATTCGCAACAATAATATTGTTTTACAGTATAATATAAAAAATATGAACTTGAATAAGAATTTGAATAGCTTAACATAATAACATAAATTAACAAGTAACATAAATAAAACTATAGCTGAATAAATCTTGACTTCCATGTCGACTAAAAAATTTGGTATGAAAAGCATTATTCATGTTATTCCCTTGAAGTTGAGCATAAAAAAACACAACCAAGAAAACCAAAGATGCTGTAGGTCATAAAAACATTCAGGCAACCAAGCAACACACCACAAAATGATTTAATAATACATGTGTTTTAATTCTTAAACAAAACCACAAGAAATCTGAGAATTTAAAAGAATTACTTGGACATCACATTGAAAAAAAGTGGAGCACACTAAACACACCAGTTGGGTGAACAAACATCCATTAAAAACATGAATAATAATTTGCCTCTAATAATATGTAATTGAGGTCTTCAATTTTTATTTTAAATTGGTTCATTGGATTAGGTACATAACACGGATCAACTTACATTCCCCCTTCCCGTTAAAATTGTTAAAATTTCTCTTAAAAATATATAAATTAAGTAAGGACAATATGCCCTCAGGAAATAACCAGAATGCAGGATGTTTCACCATTAACCCCATACCCCCGGCCGTAAGGCGCCTCGCTGTGCGAGGCGGCAGGTGCGCTTACCTGTGGGCCCCTACTTTCTGATGTGGGCTACTAAATTTCTTTTTTTGGGAGCCCACATGGCCCCTACACACATTATTTAAGCTTCAAACCATGGATAGAACAATTTAATTGACATTTGCGTCAGGAATCGTTTTGAAATATTTTACGTGACATTTTTTTTTGTCAAAGGGGAATAATCAAAACTGCCTTAGCTGGTTCCCGCCTGACTTATCTTTGTCAATACCACCATGGAGTTATACTGGCGGAAACCAGTACAAAGCAAATAAATTACGAAAATCACCGGGAGTAAATATGATTTCGATTCCTGAGGTTTTAAATACGATGTTTCCTATTAAGTGTCAAGATTAAAGCACAATAATAATAATTAGTATTTTGGAAGTAACTTTTAGTCATTTTCTACTTCTTGTTCAACACAAAGAAAGATTAAATTTATTGTACATTTTAAATATAGAAAACATTCATTGTTTTTTTTTAATGCAAAACAAGACAGAAAACACATAAACTTAAATGGGATTATCCTACTCATTATCATCATGATCATAGCAAGTTTATAGTTTAAATATCAATTATTTATGAAAAAAACATAAAACAAATGCAATAGCACTCTATAGATTGTAGCTATTTCAATCATACATTTGTCATGTTTGTGTGTGCATTGTTAGCATCTGTGGCAGTCTTTTCTTTCTTACAAATCTTAAATCTAGAATGAAAATGGGTGGACATTTTCCTGCATACTTAAAATGGAAATAAGTTAATTTGTTTTATAAATTCCTAATATTGAAGAATAAAGGTAGCTAAAAATGTCAGAAATGTAGGATTTTGAGTCAAATAGCCGGTAGCTTTGGGGGGAGGTTCCTACATTCTAAGAGATAATCCTAATTTCTGGAAACAAAATACAAGCGTCCAACAGACTCAAATATCTAATTATGTATGTAGTGATCCAAGGTAGGTAGTAACAATATCAAAACAATACAATAACTTCTGAATTCATGTACATAAGCAAATTTGTTCACATGATCATATAATTTATAGTTAAAACACACTTGTGCTGAAAAAAGGTGGGCCCCTAACTATATTGTTGGGCTCCTGGATTTTTTCATGCTCAGCTGCTTACTCAAGGAAAAAAGTTAAGCTCTATCCCTGGCCATGATGTTAATTAGATGAAAATTTAATTGGCATAGGCAAACAATAAAAAAATAATACAAAGTCTTTATTTCTAATACCATGGTCTGTTTAGTGGTGATGACAGCCGCAGTTTTTTTAACCAGAAATAAAAGGGGAGATAAATCATGTAAAACTGGAAATGGGTCAATACAATGTGGTATTTAGGTTATTTCAATGGGTATGTAGGTAAATCAGGGTATCTTTATGCCACTTGTTATGAGCTTTGCTATGAACTTTATTTAGACAGGTAAGCAAACAATAAGGGTTGACAACTTGTCTACTTCCAGTATGTGATATTCTAGTGTTTAATTGAGCTGTCATAGTATAGTATTCTATTGTAAGCCGTCTTCACTAAGGTTGTAAATAATGTACAGAGTATACTAAAGGTCACGGTGTCTGTGCTGTGTTTTTTTTGGCTGGACAAATGTAAACTGTTTACTGCGTTTATCCAGCTTATGCTCCTGTTTTAGATCCAAAAATGCGTAAATTGAAATTGGCAATTATTTTCCTCGCATAATAAGAGTTTTAAAATGAGGCAGTTTTTTTTTCTTTTTGATAGAGCCATTTTCTATTGTACATTTTGACCTAAACTACACTGAAAATGTAAGTTAAAATTAGTCCATTGTTGTATATTTGAAGCTGGGGTGTGACTTTTAGTATAGTCCAGTTTTTCCAGTTTTATAAAAATATTTATTCAAGAAAGTTAAATGTTTTATCTTTGAGTATATTGTTTTTTTAAAAATTAAACCCAATTTTTAAAAGTTTGTCGGTAAAGTGTTTAATTTTGTCATTATGTTCAGCAAGACCTGGTTGTATGTAAACAATAGTATATCCGGTGATATCATCCTTTTGCATAAAAATCAATACAGGATTAAATTAAGGAAAGATTTGTATATGTTGTATTTAACAATTCTAAGGTTAAACAGTGATGAAACAGCTAACTTTTTACAAAAAAAGAAATCTATCAGTTATTAATAAACTCCAGATTGACTGAAGTTTTAAAGATCGTGTCTTTCTGCTTAGCTTTTTATGATATCTAAGAAATTATTGTTTAAAAAATATGACCATGATTATGCAGGAGAATTCAACTGTCCAAAAATGTAATATGAAGACCACAATTTGTCCAGGGAAGATTAAATAAAATATATATTTTTGTAAATAATAAATTGTAAGATACTTAACATGCACGGAATCACTGGACACACGATAATTATTTCCTAGACTGTACATGTACCTAACATTCGGTCAGGCCAGACAGGTCCACCTGCCTAAAGCAACACAATTGTGCCTGACCAAAATTTTCAATAAAGCAATGCAACAGTTACACCTATGAAAAATTCAGTTATCAAGTCTTTGTGTTACAGATCATAAATTATTTTTAAATCACTGCATTTTTATAATCATATATAGATTGAAGAATTTAATCAGAATCTTTATATATTGATTACAATTGAGTTTGATTAATATATTATAAAAAAGTCAATGTTTCAGTTAGCATTTGCGATCAAATTTATTCTGCCGGAACTATTTCTCAATTTAAATTTTTAAAATAAATAAATATTTTTGTAAATACATTTAGAGTTTCTGAGTAGAATAAGACTAATGTTAATTTCTACTTTATTCAACATTTTTTTTCAATATTCAAAATCTATTTTTGAAAATCAAGACGGTCATGACTGTCTTTAACATCTTCATTATCAGAAACTTTTCAATAAGTAGATCAACTGCTGATACCAGACCTAATTTTGTACGACACCGGTTGATGTAGTTAGAACAATGTTTTGCACAATCAAAAAGTGCAATTTGAAGGTATCAATGTACTATTGCATAACGGCAGGGCTTTCAACCAATTTTAGAGTAGGTGTCTCCAAAAGAAAAAGTAGGCAACCACACAAGACGACCGGCAACGCCGGCCGTTGCGCCGAGCTTGCTCGGTGCCTATTTCGGCCAGGGGTCTGGGAGTAAATAAGCTCTGGAGTAAATAACGCAAAATCCTGCATTCTGGCAGTCTCCTGGAACTAAACTTTAGTTTTTCAAATGACCCTTTTTTACTTAAAATTTTTAACTTTTTGCCTATCTTCTTAGAAATTTGTACTTACGTCTCATATCAACAAATGAGATGCCAAGTTTAGGTTGTATTTTCAATTTATTATGATTTCAAATTTTGACATGTTCATTGTTGCTTTTTCTTTCAGTGCTTGATGTTTTGAGACAAGTAGACAACATTTTGAGAATTAAGTTGTATTAAAGTGTATTAATTCAAAATTGTTTGGTTTCTTTTCTTTATCATGTTTATCAAAACATTTTTTTCATGTTCTGTTCTATTGACATGATTGTGATGTTATTGACCTGTATTAGCATTCATGAAATAAAAGTTGACTGTCAGCAGTTTTCACGTTTTTGCAATAGAGCAAGCAGCAAATTCAATGCAAATTATTTTATTTTATTTTTTTCAATTTGGGCAGATACAGTGTACCAAATAGATATATTTTGGGGTGCATCCCCCTTTTCAACCAAGTTGACATGAAAGACAAGTCCTTCAGATGGACATCTTTTTCTCACATTTTACGAGAGTTTCATATTTTTACTTTGTAGTACATTTTCTGTCTCGCTGAAATTATATTTTGGGCCACGTGGGCCGGGCTTTATAAAAAAGACAACAAGTAACAAGTGTCAACTGTTCTTCTATTTAATTTATTACATCATATTTCCGTTTGTTACTTGGAGATTTTCTTTAGTGCACATATTAGTCGACGCAAGTCAGCTTATATTACTTTTAGTCTTCTGAGGATTTTATAAGGATTAGGACCGAAACATCCGTTGTGGAAGTGGTTCGCCTGATAAAGGCGGTTTTTACAGATTTGGTAACTGGTAACATAAAAATATAAACTTCATATTCAATGTTTCTGTTGATTTGAAACATACCCGTGTGATCTCTTCGGGTTTTCTTAAAACCAAAACCAAACAGGGTTGTATTTGATCGTTTCATGAAAACATCTCGTGTTTTTTATTAATTTTTCGGAACACCTCAAGGTCTTTTCGTTTTATAAACGTCCATATCTGATGAAACCTTCCGAGTAATCAACCCTAATTATAGACGACCAATCAGCGACCGGTAAATCTCTCATCTAAATTTAGCGTAAATAAACATCATGTTTTACTTCCTCAATGCTAATGATATTTACCGGCATCGATAAATTAAAATAAGGAGAATTACGACACATATTTTTTGTAACTTTTATTACTTTTCTGGACATTAAAGTAGCCGGCGCTTTTGGTGAGAGTAGGCGGCGGAATTCCGCCGCCTACCGCCTACTTTTGGAAAGCCCTGATTAACGGTATGGGCGCGGCCATTTTATGAGCACAAAGTAAAGCGTGAAAAAACTGTCAGGTTAAACGCGATTGGTCAATAATGATTGTTAAAGTAAATATATTTTGGAAAGAAATGCAATCTTTGGTATGAAAATAGACAAAAAATGAGTTTTATACACATTTAGGAGGAAGAAATCAAATTTCGAATACGTAGGGGCACATCGAGGAAATTTGAAAAAAATGAGACTCCCCCTTTTTGACCTTCATAATGCGAACCTATATTTTTAATAACACCAAATAAACCCCCTATTCTTTAACATAAATAATCTCTCTTAATTTAACATTAAATTAACTTTGTCTTTCAACGAAATAATAATCGAAATGGAAAATAACATAGAAAGGCCATTGGTCCATTGTATTCTGAATTACAGGGGAATAATAATGGAATACCGGTGTTCAGTAAAATTAACTCTAATTTGAGGCGACTTAGTCAATTAAAATTAATTAAGATGACAAAATGAGAAAAGGTCAGTTGCAAAACAAACAATCATCAGACTACATGATATGACATTTTTTTGCGTTTCATTTTGGCCAGAAACAGATAAATAGACTGCACTTTTACCGAAGACCAGCATATGTCGTGACGATTGGGAAAGGAAAAAGGTAAAAATTGCTTCAAAAATATTGACATGAAATTAAAATGACAACACAAACAATTTTGTAACAAAATTTTATTTGCTCATGCAAAATAAAAATAATACAGTTGATAGGTCTCAAACCACACGTTGAGTAAAAATGATATGTACTAGTATTCTACTGCTCTCGCCTCGTCTGATGTCAAGCAATCTTTAGATACATAAGTATAGATCCTATAAAGTTTCAGCCTATCAATAAAACAGCAAAGGCCCCGATTTGACAGATAAAGGTCAATTAAACGCCGTAAAAGTTACCCATGTATGTAAAACAAAAATTTCTTAACAGCGCCATCTATAAAAATTATTTAAGTCAGGAGAATTTGGTGAGGTAAAGTTTTTTTTCCTATGTATGCGACACAGATATAATCAAGAGATTGCGTAAGATTGACAATTGACGTCTTTCCAATTTAAAAAAAAACGCCACCTAGTGTCCACTTCCGGTACTAAAAACTGCTGCAGTAGCTGCAATTTGTCATGTTGAAACTTTTGAAATGGACAATTGTCTTTGATAAATGTTCACGCTTCAGGTGAATGACAGGTGTCAATATCTAAGGATGTTATTATAGCTCCCTGCTGTGTATACATGATATACATGATAGCTAAGGTAGCACATAAACTTAAATGGGATTATCCTACTCATTATCATCATGATCATAGCAAGTTTATAGTTTAAATATCAATTATTTATGAAAAAAACATAAAACAAATGCAATAGCACTCTATAGATTGTAGCTATTTCAATCATACATTTGTCATGTTTGTGTGTGCATTGTTAGCATCTTTGGCAGTCTTTTCTTTCTTACAAATCTTAAATCTAGAATGAAAATGGGTGGACATTTTCCTGCATACTTAAAATGGAAATAAGTTAATTTGTTTTATAAATTCCTAATATTGAAGAATAAAGGTAGCTAAAAATGTCAGAAATGTAGGATTTTGAGTCAAATAGCCGGTAGCTTTGGGGGGGGGAGGTTCCTACATTCTAAGAGATAATCCTAATTTCTGGAAACAAAATACAAGCGTCCAACAGACTCAAATATCTAATTATGTATGTAGTGATCCAAGGTAGGTAGTAACAATATCAAAACAATACAATAACTTCTGAATTCATGTACATAAGCAAATTTGTTCACATGATCATATAATTTATAGTTAAAACACACTTGTGCTGAAAAAAGGTGGGCCCCTAACTATATTGTTGGGCTCCTGGATTTTTTCATGCTCAGCTGCTTACTCAAGGAAAAAAGTTAAGCTCTATCCCTGGCCATGATGTTAATTAGATGAAAATTTAATTGGCATAGGCAAACAATAAAAAAATAATACAAAGTCTTTATTTCTAATACCATGGTCTGTTTAGTGGTGATGACAGCCGCAGTTTTTTTAACCAGAAATAAAAGGGGAGATAAATCATGTAAAACTGGAAATGGGTCAATACAATGTGGTATTTAGGTTATTTCAATGGGTATGTAGGTAAATCAGGGTATCTTTATGCCACTTGTTATGAGCTTTGCTATGAACTTTATTTAGACAGGTAAGCAAACAATAAGGGTTGACAACTTGTCTACTTCCAGTATGTGATATTCTAGTGTTTAATTGAGCTGTCATAGTATAGTATTCTATTGTAAGCCGTCTTCACTAAGGTTGTAAATAATGTACAGAGTATACTAAAGGTCACGGTGTCTGTGCTGTGTTTTTTTTGGCTGGACAAATGTAAACTGTTTACTGCGTTTATCCAGCTTATGCTCCTGTTTTAGATCCAAAAATGCGTAAATTGAAATTGGCAATTATTTTCCTCGCATAATAAGAGTTTTAAAATGAGGCAGTTTTTTTTTCTTTTTGATAGAGCCATTTTCTATTGTACATTTTGACCTAAACTACACTGAAAATGTAAGTTAAAATTAGTCCATTGTTGTATATTTGAAGCTGGGGTGTGACTTTTAGTATAGTCCAGTTTTTCCAGTTTTATAAAAATATTTATTCAAGAAAGTTAAATGTTTTATCTTTGAGTATATTGTTTTTTTAAAAATTAAACCCAATTTTTAAAAGTTTGTCGGTAAAGTGTTTAATTTTGTCATTATGTTCAGCAAGACCTGGTTGTATGTAAACAATAGTATATCCGGTGATATCATCCTTTTGCATAAAAATCAATACAGGATTAAATTAAGGAAAGATTTGTATATGTTGTATTTAACAATTCTAAGGTTAAACAGTGATGAAACAGCTAACTTTTTACAAAAAAAGAAATCTATCAGTTATTAATAAACTCCAGATTGACTGAAGTTTTAAAGATCGTGTCTTTCTGCTTAGCTTTTTATGATATCTAAGAAATTATTGTTTAAAAAATATGACCATGATTATGCAGGAGAATTCAACTGTCCAAAAATGTAATATGAAGACCACAATTTGTCCAGGGAAGATTAAATAAAATATATATTTTTGTAAATAATAAATTGTAAGATACTTAACATGCACGGAATCACTGGACACACGATAATTATTTCCTAGACTGTACATGTACCTAACATTCGGTCAGGCCAGACAGGTCCACCTGCCTAAAGCAACACAATTGTGCCTGACCAAAATTTTCAATAAAGCAATGCAACAGTTACACCTATGAAAAATTCAGTTATCAAGTCTTTGTGTTACAGATCATAAATTATTTTTAAATCACTGCATTTTTATAATCATATATAGATTGAAGAATTTAATCAGAATCTTTATATATTGATTACAATTGAGTTTGATTAATATATTATAAAAAAGTCAATGTTTCAGTTAGCATTTGCGATCAAATTTATTCTGCCGGAACTATTTCTCAATTTAAATTTTTAAAATAAATAAATATTTTTGTAAATACATTTAGAGTTTCTGAGTAGAATAAGACTAATGTTAATTTCTACTTTATTCAACATTTTTTTTCAATATTCAAAATCTATTTTTGAAAATCAAGACGGTCATGACTGTCTTTAACATCTTCATTATCAGAAACTTTTCAATAAGTAGATCAACTGCTGATACCAGACCTAATTTTGTACGACACCGGTTGATGTAGTTAGAACAATGTTTTGCACAATCAAAAAGTGCAATTTGAAGGTATCAATGTACTATTGCATAACGGCAGGGCTTTCAACCAATTTTAGAGTAGGTGTCTCCAAAAGAAAAAGTAGGCAACCACACAAGACGACCGGCAACGCCGGCCGTTGCGCCGAGCTTGCTCGGTGCCTATTTCGGCCAGGGGTCTGGGAGTAAATAAGCTCTGGAGTAAATAACGCAAAATCCTGCATTCTGGCAGTCTCCTGGAACTAAACTTTAGTTTTTCAAATGACCCTTTTTTACTTAAAATTTTTAACTTTTTGCCTATCTTCTTAGAAATTTGTACTTACGTCTCATATCAACAAATGAGATGCCAAGTTTAGGTTGTATTTTCAATTTATTATGATTTCAAATTTTGACATGTTCATTGTTGCTTTTTCTTTCAGTGCTTGATGTTTTGAGACAAGTAGACAACATTTTGAGAATTAAGTTGTATTAAAGTGTATTAATTCAAAATTGTTTGGTTTCTTTTCTTTATCATGTTTATCAAAACATTTTTTTCATGTTCTGTTCTATTGACATGATTGTGATGTTATTGACCTGTATTAGCATTCATGAAATAAAAGTTGACTGTCAGCAGTTTTCACGTTTTTGCAATAGAGCAAGCAGCAAATTCAATGCAAATTATTTTATTTTATTTTTTTCAATTTGGGCAGATACAGTGTACCAAATAGATATATTTTGGGGTGCATCCCCCTTTTCAACCAAGTTGACATGAAAGACAAGTCCTTCAGATGGACATCTTTTTCTCACATTTTACGAGAGTTTCATATTTTTACTTTGTAGTACATTTTCTGTCTCGCTGAAATTATATTTTGGGCCACGTGGGCCGGGCTTTATAAAAAAGACAACAAGTAACAAGTGTCAACTGTTCTTCTATTTAATTTATTACATCATATTTCCGTTTGTTACTTGGAGATTTTCTTTAGTGCACATATTAGTCGACGCAAGTCAGCTTATATTACTTTTAGTCTTCTGAGGATTTTATAAGGATTAGGACCGAAACATCCGTTGTGGAAGTGGTTCGCCTGATAAAGGCGGTTTTTACAGATTTGGTAACTGGTAACATAAAAATATAAACTTCATATTCAATGTTTCTGTTGATTTGAAACATACCCGTGTGATCTCTTCGGGTTTTCTTAAAACCAAAACCAAACAGGGTTGTATTTGATCGTTTCATGAAAACATCTCGTGTTTTTTATTAATTTTTCGGAACACCTCAAGGTCTTTTCGTTTTATAAACGTCCATATCTGATGAAACCTTCCGAGTAATCAACCCTAATTATAGACGACCAATCAGCGACCGGTAAATCTCTCATCTAAATTTAGCGTAAATAAACATCATGTTTTACTTCCTCAATGCTAATGATATTTACCGGCATCGATAAATTAAAATAAGGAGAATTACGACACATATTTTTTGTAACTTTTATTACTTTTCTGGACATTAAAGTAGCCGGCGCTTTTGGTGAGAGTAGGCGGCGGAATTCCGCCGCCTACCGCCTACTTTTGGAAAGCCCTGATTAACGGTATGGGCGCGGCCATTTTATGAGCACAAAGTAAAGCGTGAAAAAACTGTCAGGTTAAACGCGATTGGTCAATAATGATTGTTAAAGTAAATATATTTTGGAAAGAAATGCAATCTTTGGTATGAAAATAGACAAAAAATGAGTTTTATACACATTTAGGAGGAAGAAATCAAATTTCGAATACGTAGGGGCACATCGAGGAAATTTGAAAAAAATGAGACTCCCCCTTTTTGACCTTCATAATGCGAACCTATATTTTTAATAACACCAAATAAACCCCCTATTCTTTAACATAAATAATCTCTCTTAATTTAACATTAAATTAACTTTGTCTTTCAACGAAATAATAATCGAAATGGAAAATAACATAGAAAGGCCATTGGTCCATTGTATTCTGAATTACAGGGGAATAATAATGGAATACCGGTGTTCAGTAAAATTAACTCTAATTTGAGGCGACTTAGTCAATTAAAATTAATTAAGATGACAAAATGAGAAAAGGTCAGTTGCAAAACAAACAATCATCAGACTACATGATATGACATTTGTTTGCGTTTCATTTTGGCCAGAAACAGATAAATAGACTGCACTTTTACCGAAGACCAGCATATGTCGTGACGATTGGGAAAGGAAAAAGGTAAAAATTGCTTCAAAAATATTGACATGAAATTAAAATGACAACACAAACAATTTTGTAACAAAATTTTATTTGCTCATGCAAAATAAAAATAATACAGTTGATAGGTCTCAAACCACACGTTGAGTAAAAATGATATGTACTAGTATTCTACTGCTCTCGCCTCGTCTGATGTCAAGCAATCTTTAGATACATAAGTATAGATCCTATAAAGTTTCAGCCTATCAATAAAACAGCAAAGGCCCCGATTTGACAGATAAAGGTCAATTAAACGCCGTAAAAGTTACCCATGTATGTAAAACAAAAATTTCTTAACAGCGCCATCTATAAAAATTATTTAAGTCAGGAGAATTTGGTGAGGTAAAGTTTTTTTTCCTATGTATGCGACACAGATATAATCAAGAGATTGCGTAAGATTGACAATTGACGTCTTTCCAATTTAAAAAAAAACGCCACCTAGTGTCCACTTCCGGTACTAAAAACTGCTGCAGTAGCTGCAATTTGTCATGTTGAAACTTTTGAAATGGACAATTGTCTTTGATAAATGTTCACGCTTCAGGTGAATGACAGGTGTCAATATCTAAGGATGTTATTATAGCTCCCTGCTGTGTATACATGATATACATGATAGCTAAGGTAGCACATAAACTTAAATGGGATTATCCTACTCATTATCATCATGATCATAGCAAGTTTATAGTTTAAATATCAATTATTTATGAAAAAAACATAAAACAAATGCAATAGCACTCTATAGATTGTAGCTATTTCAATCATACATTTGTCATGTTTGTGTGTGCATTGTTAGCATCTTTGGCAGTCTTTTCTTTCTTACAAATCTTAAATCTAGAATGAAAATGGGTGGACATTTTCCTGCATACTTAAAATGGAAATAAGTTAATTTGTTTTATAAATTCCTAATATTGAAGAATAAAGGTAGCTAAAAATGTCAGAAATGTAGGATTTTGAGTCAAATAGCCGGTAGCTTTGGGGGGGAGGTTCCTACATTCTAAGAGATAATCCTAATTTCTGGAAACAAAATACAAGCGTCCAACAGACTCAAATATCTAATTATGTATGTAGTGATCCAAGGTAGGTAGTAACAATATCAAAACAATACAATAACTTCTGAATTCATGTACATAAGCAAATTTGTTCACATGATCATATAATTTATAGTTAAAACACACTTGTGCTGAAAAAAGGTGGGCCCCTAACTATATTGTTGGGCTCCTGGATTTTTTCATGCTCAGCTGCTTACTCAAGGAAAAAAGTTAAGCTCTATCCCTGGCCATGATGTTAATTAGATGAAAATTTAATTGGCATAGGCAAACAATAAAAAAATAATACAAAGTCTTTATTTCTAATACCATGGTCTGTTTAGTGGTGATGACAGCCGCAGTTTTTTTAACCAGAAATAAAAGGGGAGATAAATCATGTAAAACTGGAAATGGGTCAATACAATGTGGTATTTAGGTTATTTCAATGGGTATGTAGGTAAATCAGGGTATCTTTATGCCACTTGTTATGAGCTTTGCTATGAACTTTATTTAGACAGGTAAGCAAACAATAAGGGTTGACAACTTGTCTACTTCCAGTATGTGATATTCTAGTGTTTAATTGAGCTGTCATAGTATAGTATTCTATTGTAAGCCGTCTTCACTAAGGTTGTAAATAATGTACAGAGTATACTAAAGGTCACGGTGTCTGTGCTGTGTTTTTTTTGGCTGGACAAATGTAAACTGTTTACTGCGTTTATCCAGCTTATGCTCCTGTTTTAGATCCAAAAATGCGTAAATTGAAATTGGCAATTATTTTCCTCGCATAATAAGAGTTTTAAAATGAGGCAGTTTTTTTTTCTTTTTGATAGAGCCATTTTCTATTGTACATTTTGACCTAAACTACACTGAAAATGTAAGTTAAAATTAGTCCATTGTTGTATATTTGAAGCTGGGGTGTGACTTTTAGTATAGTCCAGTTTTTCCAGTTTTATAAAAATATTTATTCAAGAAAGTTAAATGTTTTATCTTTGAGTATATTGTTTTTTTAAAAATTAAACCCAATTTTTAAAAGTTTGTCGGTAAAGTGTTTCATTTTGTCATTATGTTCAGCAAGACCTGGTTGTATGTAAACAATAGTATATCCGGTGATATCATCCTTTTGCATAAAAATCAATACAGGATTAAATTAAGGAAAGATTTGTATATGTTGTATTTAACAATTCTAAGGTTAAACAGTGATGAAACAGCTAACTTTTTACAAAAAAAGAAATCTATCAGTTATTAATAAACTCCAGATTGACTGAAGTTTTAAAGATCGTGTCTTTCTGCTTAGCTTTTTATGATATCTAAGAAATTATTGTTTAAAAAATATGACCATGATTATGCAGGAGAATTCAACTGTCCAAAAATGTAATATGAAGACCACAATTTGTCCAGGGAAGGTTAAATAAAATATATATTTTTGTAAATAATAAATTGTAAGATACTTAACATGCACGGAATCACTGGACACACGATAATTATTTCCTAGACTGTACATGTACCTAACATTCGGTCAGGCCAGACAGGTCCACCTGCCTAAAGCAACACAATTGTGCCTGACCAAAATTTTCAATAAAGCAATGCAACAGTTACACCTATGAAAAATTCAGTTATCAAGTCTTTGTGTTACAGATCATAAATTATTTTTAAATCACTGCATTTTTATAATCATATATAGATTGAAGAATTTAATCAGAATCTTTATATATTGATTACAATTGAGTTTGATTAATATATTATAAAAAAGTCAATGTTTCAGTTAGCATTTGCGATCAAATTTATTCTGCCGGAACTATTTCTCAATTTAAATTTTTAAAATAAATAAATATTTTTGTAAATACATTTAGAGTTTCTGAGTAGAATAAGACTAATGTTAATTTCTACTTTATTCAACATTTTTTTCAATATTCAAAATCTATTTTTGAAAAGCAAGACGGTCATGACTGTCTTTAACATCTTCATTATCAGAAACTTTTCAATAAGTAGATCAACTGCTGATACCAGACCTAATTTTGTACGACACCGGTTGATGTAGTTAGAACAATGTTTTGCACAATCAAAAAGTGCAATTTGAAGGTATCAATGTACTATTGCATAACGCCGCAGGGCTTTCAACCAATTTTAGAGTAGGTGTCTCCAAAAGAAAAAGTAGGCAACCACACAAGACGACCGGCAACGCCGGCCGTTGCGCCGAGCTTGCTCGGTGCCTATTTCGGCCAGGGGTCTGGGAGTAAATAAGCTCTGGAGTAAATAACGCAAAATCCTGCATTCTGGCAGTCTCCTGGAACTAAACTTTAGTTTTTCAAATGACCCTTTTTTACTTAAAATTTTTAACTTTTTGCCTATCTTCTTAGAAATTTGTACTTACGTCTCATATCAACTAATGAGATGCCAAGTTTAGGTTGTATTTTCAATTTATTATGATTTCAAATTTTGACATGTTCATTGTTGCTTTTTCTTTCAGTGCTTGATGTTTTGAGACAAGTAGACAACATTTTGAGAATTAAGTTGTATTAAAGTGTATTAATTCAAAATTGTTTGGTTTCTTTTCTTTATCATGTTTATCAAAACATTTTTTTCATGTTCTGTTCTATTGACATGATTGTGATGTTATTGACCTGTATTAGCATTTATGAAATAAAAGTTGACTGTCAGCAGTTTTCACGTTTTTGCAATAGAGCAAGCAGCAAATTCAATGCAAATTATTTTATTTTATTTTTTTCAATTTGGGCAGATACAGTGTACCAAATAGATATATTTTGGGGTGCATCCCCCTTTTCAACCAAGTTGACATGAAAGACAAGTCCTTCAGATGGACATCTTTTTCTCACATTTTACGAGAGTTTCATATTTTTACTTTGTAGTACATTTTCTGTCTCGCTGAAATTATATTTTGGGCCACGTGGGCCGGGCTTTATAAAAAAGACAACAAGTAACAAGTGTCAACTGTTCTTCTATTTAATTTATTACATCATATTTCCGTTTGTTACTTGGAGATTTTCTTTAGTGCACATATTAGTCGACGCAAGTCAGCTTATATTACTTTTAGTCTTCTGAGGATTTTATAAGGATTAGGACCGAAACATCCGTTGTGGAAGTGGTTCGCCTGATAAAGGCGGTTTTTACAGATTTGGTAACTGGTAACATAAAAATATAAACTTCATATTCAATGTTTCTGTTGATTTGAAACATACCCGTGTGATCTCTTCGGGTTTTCTTAAAACCAAAACCAAACAGGGTTGTATTTGATCGTTTCATGAAAACATCTCGTGTTTTTTATTAATTTTTCGGAACACCTCAAGGTCTTTTCGTTTTATAAACGTCCATATCTGATGAAACCTTCCGAGTAATCAACCCTAATTATAGACGACCAATCAGCGACCGGTAAATCTCTCATCTAAATTTAGCGTAAATAAACATCATGTTTTACTTCCTCAATGCTAATGATATTTACCGGCATCGATAAATTAAAATAAGGAGAATTACGACACATATTTTTTGTAACTTTTATTACTTTTCTGGACATTAAAGTAGCCGGCGCTTTTGGTGAGAGTAGGCGGCGGAATTCCGCCGCCTACCGCCTACTTTTGGAAAGCCCTGATTAACGGTATGGGCGCGGCCATTTTATGAGCACAAAGTAAAGCGTGAA
Source organism: Limnoperna fortunei (assembly GCA_944474755.1). Classification (NCBI taxonomy): domain Eukaryota; kingdom Metazoa; phylum Mollusca; class Bivalvia; order Mytilida; family Modiolidae; genus Limnoperna; species Limnoperna fortunei. The sequence goes on from OX104124.1 coordinate 63,546,336, forward strand.
AAAACTGTCAGGTTAAACGCGATTGGTCAATAATGATTGTTAAAGTAAATATATTTTGGAAAGAAATGCAATCTTTGGTATGAAAATAGACAAAAAATGAGTTTTATACACATTTAGGAGGAAGAAATCAAATTTCGAATACGTAGGGGCACATCGAGGAAATTTGAAAAAAATGAGACTCCCCCTTTTTGACCTTCATAATGCGAACCTATATTTTTAATAACACCAAATAAACCCCCTATTCTTTAACATAAATAATCTCTCTTAATTTAACATTAAATTAACTTTGTCTTTCAACGAAATAATAATCGAAATGGAAAATAACATAGAAAGGCCATTGGTCCATTGTATTCTGAATTACAGGGGAATAATAATGGAATACCGGTGTTCAGTAAAATTAACTCTAATTTGAGGCGACTTAGTCAATTAAAATTAATTAAGATGACAAAATGAGAAAAGGTCAGTTGCAAAACAAACAATCATCAGACTACATGATATGACATTTTTTTGCGTTTCATTTTGGCCAGAAACAGATAAATAGACTGCACTTTTACCGAAGACCAGCATATGTCGTGACGATTGGGAAAGGAAAAAGGTAAAAATTGCTTCAAAAATATTGACATGAAATTAAAATGACAACACAAACAATTTTGTAACAAAATTTTATTTGCTCATGCAAAATAAAAATAATACAGTTGATAGGTCTCAAACCACACGTTGAGTAAAAATGATATGTACTAGTATTCTACTGCTCTCGCCTCGTCTGATGTCAAGCAATCTTTAGATACATAAGTATAGATCCTATAAAGTTTCAGCCTATCAATAAAACAGCAAAGGCCCCGATTTGACAGATAAAGGTCAATTAAACGCCGTAAAAGTTACCCATGTATGTAAAACAAAAATTTCTTAACAGCGCCATCTATAAAAATTATTTAAGTCAGGAGAATTTGGTGAGGTAAAGTTTTTTTTCCTATGTATGCGACACAGATATAATCAAGAGATTGCGTAAGATTGACAATTGACGTCTTTCCAATTTAAAAAAAACGCCACCTAGTGTCCACTTCCGGTACTAAAAACTGCTGCAGTAGCTGCAATTTGTCATGTTGAAACTTTTGAAATGGACAATTGTCTTTGATAAATGTTCACGCTTCAGGTGAATGACAGGTGTCAATATCTAAGGATGTTATTATAGCTCCCTGCTGTGTATACATGATATACATGATAGCTAAGGTAGCACATAAACTTAAATGGGATTATCCTACTCATTATCATCATGATCATAGCAAGTTTATAGTTTAAATATCAATTATTTATGAAAAAAACATAAAACAAATGCAATAGCACTCTATAGATTGTAGCTATTTCAATCATACATTTGTCATGTTTGTGTGTGCATTGTTAGCATCTTTGGCAGTCTTTTCTTTCTTACAAATCTTAAATCTAGAATGAAAATGGGTGGACATTTTCCTGCATACTTAAAATGGAAATAAGTTAATTTGTTTTATAAATTCCTAATATTGAAGAATAAAGGTAGCTAAAAATGTCAGAAATGTAGGATTTTGAGTCAAATAGCCGGTAGCTTTGGGGGGAGGTTCCTACATTCTAAGAGATAATCCTAATTTCTGGAAACAAAATACAAGCGTCCAACAGACTCAAATATCTAATTATGTATGTAGTGATCCAAGGTAGGTAGTAACAATATCAAAACAATACAATAACTTCTGAATTCATGTACATAAGCAAATTTGTTCACATGATCATATAATTTATAGTTAAAACACACTTGTGCTGAAAAAAGGTGGGCCCCTAACTATATTGTTGGGCTCCTGGATTTTTTCATGCTCAGCTGCTTACTCAAGGAAAAAAGTTAAGCTCTATCCCTGGCCATGATGTTAATTAGATGAAAATTTAATTGGCATAGGCAAACAATAAAAAAATAATACAAAGTCTTTATTTCTAATACCATGGTCTGTTTAGTGGTGATGACAGCCGCAGTTTTTTTAACCAGAAATAAAAGGGGAGATAAATCATGTAAAACTGGAAATGGGTCAATACAATGTGGTATTTAGGTTATTTCAATGGGTATGTAGGTAAATCAGGGTATCTTTATGCCACTTGTTATGAGCTTTGCTATGAACTTTATTTAGACAGGTAAGCAAACAATAAGGGTTGACAACTTGTCTACTTCCAGTATGTGATATTCTAGTGTTTAATTGAGCTGTCATAGTATAGTATTCTATTGTAAGCCGTCTTCACTAAGGTTGTAAATAATGTACAGAGTATACTAAAGGTCACGGTGTCTGTGCTGTGTTTTTTTTGGCTGGACAAATGTAAACTGTTTACTGCGTTTATCCAGCTTATGCTCCTGTTTTAGATCCAAAAATGCGTAAATTGAAATTGGCAATTATTTTCCTCGCATAATAAGAGTTTTAAAATGAGGCAGTTTTTTTTTCTTTTTGATAGAGCCATTTTCTATTGTACATTTTGACCTAAACTACACTGAAAATGTAAGTTAAAATTAGTCCATTGTTGTATATTTGAAGCTGGGGTGTGACTTTTAGTATAGTCCAGTTTTTCCAGTTTTATAAAAATATTTATTCAAGAAAGTTAAATGTTTTATCTTTGAGTATATTGTTTTTTTAAAAATTAAACCCAATTTTTAAAAGTTTGTCGGTAAAGTGTTTAATTTTGTCATTATGTTCAGCAAGACCTGGTTGTATGTAAACAATAGTATATCCGGTGATATCATCCTTTTGCATAAAAATCAATACAGGATTAAATTAAGGAAAGATTTGTATATGTTGTATTTAACAATTATAAGGTTAAACAGTGATGAAACAGCTAACTTTTTACAAAAAAAGAAATCTATCAGTTATTAATAAACTCCAGATTGACTGAAGTTTTAAAGATCGTGTCTTTCTGCTTAGCTTTTTATGATATCTAAGAAATTATTGTTTAAAAAATATGACCATGATTATGCAGGAGAATTCAACTGTCCAAAAATGTAATATGAAGACCACAATTTGTCCAGGGAAGGTTAAATAAAATATATATTTTTGTAAATAATAAATTGTAAGATACTTAACATGCACGGAATCACTGGACACACGATAATTATTTCCTAGACTGTACATGTACCTAACATTCGGTCAGGCCAGACAGGTCCACCTGCCTAAAGCAACACAATTGTGCCTGACCAAAATTTTCAATAAAGCAATGCAACAGTTACACCTATGAAAAATTCAGTTATCAAGTCTTTGTGTTACAGATCATAAATTATTTTTAAATCACTGCATTTTTATAATCATATATAGATTGAAGAATTTAATCAGAATCTTTATATATTGATTACAATTGAGTTTGATTAATATATTATAAAAAAGTCAATGTTTCAGTTAGCATTTGCGATCAAATTTATTCTGCCGGAACTATTTCTCAATTTAAATTTTTAAAATAAATAAATATTTTTGTAAATACATTTAGAGTTTCTGAGTAGAATAAGACTAATGTTAATTTCTACTTTATTCAACATTTTTTTCAATATTCAAAATCTATTTTTGAAAATCAAGACGGTCATGACTGTCTTTAACATCTTCATTATCAGAAACTTTTCAATAAGTAGATCAACTGCTGATACCAGACCTAATTTTGTACGACACCGGTTGATGTAGTTAGAACAATGTTTTGCACAATCAAAAAGTGCAATTTGAAGGTATCAATGTACTATTGCATAACGGCAGGGCTTTCAACCAATTTTAGAGTAGGTGTCTCCAAAAGAAAAAGTAGGCAACCACACAAGACGACCGGCAACGCCGGCCGTTGCGCCGAGCTTGCTCGGTGCCTATTTCGGCCAGGGGTCTGGGAGTAAATAAGCTCTGGAGTAAATAACGCAAAATCCTGCATTCTGGCAGTCTCCTGGAACTAAACTTTAGTTTTTCAAATGACCCTTTTTTACTTAAAATTTTTAACTTTTTGCCTATCTTCTTAGAAATTTGTACTTACGTCTCATATCAACAAATGAGATGTCAAGTTTAGGTTGTATTTTCAATTTATTATGATTTCAAATTTTGACATGTTCATTGTTGCTTTTTCTTTCAGTGCTTGATGTTTTGAGACAAGTAGACAACATTTTGAGAATTAAGTTGTATTAAAGTGTATTAATTCAAAATTGTTTGGTTTCTTTTCTTTATCATGTTTATCAAAACATTTTTTTCATGTTCTGTTCTATTGACATGATTGTGATGTTATTGACCTGTATTAGCATTTATGAAATAAAAGTTGACTGTCAGCAGTTTTCACGTTTTTGCAATAGAGCAAGCAGCAAATTCAATGCAAATTATTTTATTTTATTTTTTTCAATTTGGGCAGATACAGTGTACCAAATAGATATATTTTGGGGTGCATCCCCCTTTTCAACCAAGTTGACATGAAAGACAAGTCCTTCAGATGGACATCTTTTTCTCACATTTTACGAGAGTTTCATATTTTTACTTTGTAGTACATTTTCTGTCTCGCTGAAATTATATTTTGGGCCACGTGGGCCGGGCTTTATAAAAAAGACAACAAGTAACAAGTGTCAACTGTTCTTCTATTTAATTTATTACATCATATTTCCGTTTGTTACTTGGAGATTTTCTTTAGTGCACATATAGGTCGACGCAAGTCAGCTTATATTACTTTTAGTCTTCTGAGGATTTTATAAGGATTAGGACCGAAACATCCGTTGTGGAAGTGGTTCGCCTGATAAAGGCGGTTTTTACAGATTTGGTAACTGGTAACATAAAAATATAAACTTCATATTCAATGTTTCTGTTGATTTGAAACATACCCGTGTGATCTCTTCGGGTTTTCTTAAAACCAAAACCAAACAGGGTTGTATTTGATCGTTTCATGAAAACATCTCGTGTTTTTTATTAATTTTTCGGAACACCTCAAGGTCTTTTCGTTTTATAAACGTCCATATCTGATGAAACCTTCCGAGTAATCAACCCTAATTATAGACGACCAATCAGCGACCGGTAAATCTCTCATCTAAATTTAGCGTAAATAAACATCATGTTTTACTTCCTCAATGCTAATGATATTTACCGGCATCGATAAATTAAAATAAGGAGAATTACGACACATATTATTTGTAACTTTTATTACTTTTCTGGACATTAAAGTAGCCGGCGCTTTTGGTGAGAGTAGGCGGCGGAATTCCGCCGCCTACCGCCTACTTTTGGAAAGCCCTGATTAACGGTATGGGCGCGGCCATTTTATGAGCACAAAGTAAAGCGTGAAAAAACTGTCAGGTTAAACGCGATTGGTCAATAATGATTGTTAAAGTAAATATATTTTGGAAAGAAATGCAATCTTTGGTATGAAAATAGACAAAAAATGAGTTTTATACACATTTAGGAGGAAGAAATCAAATTTCGAATACGTAGGGGCACATCGAGGAAATTTGAAAAAAATGAGACTCCCCCTTTTTGACCTTCATAATGCGAACCTATATTTTTAATAACACCAAATAAACCCCCTATTCTTTAACATAAATAATCTCTCTTAATTTAACATTAAATTAACTTTGTCTTTCAACGAAATAATAATCGAAATGGAAAATAACATAGAAAGGCCATTGGTCCATTGTATTCTGAATTACAGGGGAATAATAATGGAATACCGGTGTTCAGTAAAATTAACTCTAATTTGAGGCGACTTAGTCAATTAAAATTAATTAAGATGACAAAATGAGAAAAGGTCAGTTGCAAAACAAACAATCATCAGACTACATGATATGACATTTTTTTGCGTTTCATTTTGGCCAGAAACAGATAAATAGACTGCACTTTTACCGAAGACCAGCATATGTCGTGACGATTGGGAAAGGAAAAAGGTAAAAATTGCTTCAAAAATATTGACATGAAATTAAAATGACAACACAAACAATTTTGTAACAAAATTTTATTTGCTCATGCAAAATAAAAATAATACAGTTGATAGGTCTCAAACCACACGTTGAGTAAAAATGATATGTACTAGTATTCTACTGCTCTCGCCTCGTCTGATGTCAAGCAATCTTTAGATACATAAGTATAGATCCTATAAAGTTTCAGCCTATCAATAAAACAGCAAAGGCCCCGATTTGACAGATAAAGGTCAATTAAACGCCGTAAAAGTTACCCATGTATGTAAAACAAAAATTTCTTAACAGCGCCATCTATAAAAATTATTTAAGTCAGGAGAATTTGGTGAGGTAAAGTTTTTTTTCCTATGTATGCGACACAGATATAATCAAGAGATTGCGTAAGATTGACAATTGACGTCTTTCCAATTTAAAAAAAACGCCACCTAGTGTCCACTTCCGGTACTAAAAACTGCTGCAGTAGCTGCAATTTGTCATGTTGAAACTTTTGAAATGGACAATTGTCTTTGATAAATGTTCACGCTTCAGGTGAATGACAGGTGTCAATATCTAAGGATGTTATTATAGCTCCCTGCTGTGTATACATGATATACATGATAGCTAAGGTAGCACATAAACTTAAATGGGATTATCCTACTCATTATCATCATGATCATAGCAAGTTTATAGTTTAAATATCAATTATTTATGAAAAAAACATAAAACAAATGCAATAGCACTCTATAGATTGTAGCTATTTCAATCATACATTTGTCATGTTTGTGTGTGCATTGTTAGCATCTGTGGCAGTCTTTTCTTTCTTACAAATCTTAAATCTAGAATGAAAATGGGTGGACATTTTCCTGCATACTTAAAATGGAAATAAGTTAATTTGTTTTATAAATTCCTAATATTGAAGAATAAAGGTAGCTAAAAATGTCAGAAATGTAGGATTTTGAGTCAAATAGCCGGTAGCTTTGGGGGGAGGTTCCTACATTCTAAGAGATAATCCTAATTTCTGGAAACAAAATACAAGCGTCCAACAGACTCAAATATCTAATTATGTATGTAGTGATCCAAGGTAGGTAGTAACAATATCAAAACAATACAATAACTTCTGAATTCATGTACATAAGCAAATTTGTTCACATGATCATATAATTTATAGTTAAAACACACTTGTGCTGAAAAAAGGTGGGCCCCTAACTATATTGTTGGGCTCCTGGATTTTTTCATGCTCAGCTGCTTACTCAAGGAAAAAAGTTAAGCTCTATCCCTGGCCATGATGTTAATTAGATGAAAATTTAATTGGCATAGGCAAACAATAAAAAAATAATACAAAGTCTTTATTTCTAATACCATGGTCTGTTTAGTGGTGATGACAGCCGCAGTTTTTTTAACCAGAAATAAAAGGGGAGATAAATCATGTAAAACTGGAAATGGGTCAATACAATGTGGTATTTAGGTTATTTCAATGGGTATGTAGGTAAATCAGGGTATCTTTATGCCACTTGTTATGAGCTTTGCTATGAACTTTATTTAGACAGGTAAGCAAACAATAAGGGTTGACAACTTGTCTACTTCCAGTATGTGATATTCTAGTGTTTAATTGAGCTGTCATAGTATAGTATTCTATTGTAAGCCGTCTTCACTAAGGTTGTAAATAATGTACAGAGTATACTAAAGGTCACGGTGTCTGTGCTGTGTTTTTTTTGGCTGGACAAATGTAAACTGTTTACTGCGTTTATCCAGCTTATGCTCCTGTTTTAGATCCAAAAATGCGTAAATTGAAATTGGCAATTATTTTCCTCGCATAATAAGAGTTTTAAAATGAGGCAGTTTTTTTTTCTTTTTGATAGAGCCATTTTCTATTGTACATTTTGACCTAAACTACACTGAAAATGTAAGTTAAAATTAGTCCATTGTTGTATATTTGAAGCTGGGGTGTGACTTTTAGTATAGTCCAGTTTTTCCAGTTTTATAAAAATATTTATTCAAGAAAGTTAAATGTTTTATCTTTGAGTATATTGTTTTTTTAAAAATTAAACCCAATTTTTAAAAGTTTGTCGGTAAAGTGTTTAATTTTGTCATTATGTTCAGCAAGACCTGGTTGTATGTAAACAATAGTATATCCGGTGATATCATCCTTTTGCATAAAAATCAATACAGGATTAAATTAAGGAAAGATTTGTATATGTTGTATTTAACAATTCTAAGGTTAAACAGTGATGAAACAGCTAACTTTTTACAAAAAAAGAAATCTTTCAGTTATTAATAAACTCCAGATTGACTGAAGTTTTAAAGATCGTGTCTTTCTGCTTAGCTTTTTATGACATCTAAGAAATTATTGTTTAAAAAATATGACCATGATTATGCAGGAGAATTCAACTGTCCAAAAATGTAATATGAAGACCACAATTTGTCCAGGGAAGGTTAAATAAAATATATATTTTTGTAAATAATAAATTGTAAGATACTTAACATGCACGGAATCACTGGACACACGATAATTATTTCCTAGACTGTACATGTACCTAACATTCGGTCAGGCCAGACAGGTCCACCTGCCTAAAGCAACACAATTGTGCCTGACCAAAATTTTCAATAAAGCAATGCAACAGTTACACCTATGAAAAATTCAGTTATCAAGTCTTTGTGTTACAGATCATAAATTATTTTTAAATCACTGCATTTTTATAATCATATATAGATTGAAGAATTTAATCAGAATCTTTATATATTGATTACAATTGAGTTTGATTAATATATTATAAAAAAGTCAATGTTTCAGTTAGCATTTGCGATCAAATTTATTCTGCCGGAACTATTTCTCAATTTAAATTTTTAAAATGAATAAATATTTTTGTAAATACATTTAGAGTTTCTGAGTAGAATAAGACTAATGTTAATTTCTACTTTATTCAACATTTTTTTCAATATTCAAAATCTATTTTTGAAAATCAAGACGGTCATGACTGTCTTTAACATCTTAATATCAGAAACTTTTCAATAAGTAGATCAACTGCTGATACCAGACCTAATTTTGTACGACACCGGTTGATGTAGTTAGAACAATGTTTTGCACAATCAAAAAGTGCAATTTGAAGGTATCAATGTACTATTGCATAACGGCAGGGCTTTCAACCAATTTTAGAGTAGGTGTCTCCAAAAGAAAAAGTAGGCAACCACACAAGACGACCGGCAACGCCGGCCGTTGCGCCGAGCTTGCTCGGTGCCTATTTCGGCCAGGGGTCTGGGAGTAAATAAGCTCTGGAGTAAATAACGCAAAATCCTGCATTCTGGCAGTCTCCTGGAACTAAACTTTAGTTTTTCAAATGACCCTTTTTTACTTAAAATTTTTAACTTTTTGCCTATCTTCTTAGAAATTTGTACTTACGTCTCATATCAACAAATGAGATGCCAAGTTTAGGTTGTATTTTCAATTTATTATGATTTCAAATTTTGACATGTTCATTGTTGCTTTTTCTTTCAGTGCTTGATGTTTTGAGACAAGTAGACAACATTTTGAGAATTAAGTTGTATTAAAGTGTATTAATTCAAAATTGTTTGGTTTCTTTTCTTTATCATGTTTATCAAAACATTTTTTTCATGTTCTGTTCTATTGACATGATTGTGATGTTATTGACCTGTATTAGCATTTATGAAATAAAAGTTGACTGTCAGCAGTTTTCACGTTTTTGCAATAGAGCAAGCAGCAAATTCAATGCAAATTATTTTATTTTATTTTTTTCAATTTGGGCAGATACAGTGTACCAAATAGATATATTTTGGGGTGCATCCCCCTTTTCAACCAAGTTGACATGAAAGACAAGTCCTTCAGATGGACATCTTTTTCTCACATTTTACGAGAGTTTCATATTTTTACTTTGTAGTACATTTTCTGTCTCGCTGAAATTATATTTTGGGCCACGTGGGCCGGGCTTTATAAAAAAGACAACAAGTAACAAGTGTCAACTGTTCTTCTATTTAATTTATTACATCATATTTCCGTTTGTTACTTGGAGATTTTCTTTAGTGCACATATTAGTCGACGCAAGTCAGCTTATATTACTTTTAGTCTTCTGAGGATTTTATAAGGATTAGGACCGAAACATCCGTTGTGGAAGTGGTTCGCCTGATAAAGGCGGTTTTTACAGATTTGGTAACTGGTAACATAAAAATATAAACTTCATATTCAATGTTTCTGTTGATTTGAAACATACCCGTGTGATCTCTTCGGGTTTTCTTAAAACCAAAACCAAACAGGGTTGTATTTGATCGTTTCATGAAAACATCTCGTGTTTTTTATTAATTTTTCGGAACACCTCAAGGTCTTTTCGTTTTATAAACGTCCATATCTGATGAAACCTTCCGAGTAATCAACCCTAATTATAGACGACCAATCAGCGACCGGTAAATCTCTCATCTAAATTTAGCGTAAATAAACATCATGTTTTACTTCCTCAATGCTAATGATATTTACCGGCATCGATAAATTAAAATAAGGAGAATTACGACACATATTTTTTGTAACTTTTATTACTTTTCTGGACATTAAAGTAGCCGGCGCTTTTGGTGAGAGTAGGCGGCGGAATTCCGCCGCCTACCGCCTACTTTTGGAAAGCCCTGATTAACGGTATGGGCGCGGCCATTTTATGAGCACAAAGTAAAGCGTGAAAAAACTGTCAGGTTAAACGCGATTGGTCAATAATGATTGTTAAAGTAAATATATTTTGGAAAGAAATGCAATCTTTGGTATGAAAATAGACAAAAAATGAGTTTTATACACATTTAGGAGGAAGAAATCAAATTTCGAATACGTAGGGGCACATCGAGGAAATTTGAAAAAAATGAGACTCCCCCTTTTTGACCTTCATAATGCGAACCTATATTTTTAATAACACCAAATAAACCCCCTATTCTTTAACATAAATAATCTCTCTTAATTTAACATTAAATTAACTTTGTCTTTCAACGAAATAATAATCGAAATGGAAAATAACATAGAAAGGCCATTGGTCCATTGTATTCTGAATTACAGGGGAATAATAATGGAATACCGGTGTTCAGTAAAATTAACTCTAATTTGAGGCGACTTAGTCAATTAAAATTAATTAAGATGACAAAATGAGAAAAGGTCAGTTGCAAAACAAACAATCATCAGACTACATGATATGACATTTTTTTGCGTTTCATTTTGGCCAGAAACAGATAAATAGACTGCACTTTTACCGAAGACCAGCATATGTCGTGACGATTGGGAAAGGAAAAAGGTAAAAATTGCTTCAAAAATATTGACATGAAATTAAAATGACAACACAAACAATTTTGTAACAAAATTTTATTTGCTCATGCAAAATAAAAATAATACAGTTGATAGGTCTCAAACCACACGTTGAGTAAAAATGATATGTACTAGTATTCTACTGCTCTCGCCTCGTCTGATGTCAAGCAATCTTTAGATACATAAGTATAGATCCTATAAAGTTTCAGCCTATCAATAAAACAGCAAAGGCCCCGATTTGACAGATAAAGGTCAATTAAACGCCGTAAAAGTTACCCATGTATGTAAAACAAAAATTTCTTAACAGCGCCATCTATAAAAATTATTTAAGTCAGGAGAATTTGGTGAGGTAAAGTTTTTTTTCCTATGTATGCGACACAGATATAATCAAGAGATTGCGTAAGATTGACAATTGACGTCTTTCCAATTTAAAAAAAAACGCCACCTAGTGTCCACTTCCGGTACTAAAAACTGCTGCAGTAGCTGCAATTTGTCATGTTGAAACTTTTGAAATGGACAATTGTCTTTGATAAATGTTCACGCTTCAGGTGAATGACAGGTGTCAATATCTAAGGATGTTATTATAGCTCCCTGCTGTGTATACATGATATACATGATAGCTAAGGTAGCACATAAACTTAAATGGGATTATCCTACTCATTATCATCATGATCATAGCAAGTTTATAGTTTAAATATCAATTATTTATGAAAAAAACATAAAACAAATGCAATAGCACTCTATAGATTGTAGCTATTTCAATCATACATTTGTCATGTTTGTGTGTGCATTGTTAGCATCTGTGGCAGTCTTTTCTTTCTTACAAATCTTAAATCTAGAATGAAAATGGGTGGACATTTTCCTGCATACTTAAAATGGAAATAAGTTAATTTGTTTTATAAATTCCTAATATTGAAGAATAAAGGTAGCTAAAAATGTCAGAAATGTAGGATTTTGAGTCAAATAGCCGGTAGCTTTGGGGGGAGGTTCCTACATTCTAAGAGATAATCCTAATTTCTGGAAACAAAATACAAGCGTCCAACAGACTCAAATATCTAATTATGTATGTAGTGATCCAAGGTAGGTAGTAACAATATCAAAACAATACAATAACTTCTGAATTCATGTACATAAGCAAATTTGTTCACATGATCATATAATTTATAGTTAAAACACACTTGTGCTGAAAAAAGGTGGGCCCCTAACTATATTGTTGGGCTCCTGGATTTTTTCATGCTCAGCTGCTTACTCAAGGAAAAAAGTTAAGCTCTATCCCTGGCCATGATGTTAATTAGATGAAAATTTAATTGGCATAGGCAAACAATAAAAAAATAATACAAAGTCTTTATTTCTAATACCATGGTCTGTTTAGTGGTGATGACAGCCGCAGTTTTTTTAACCAGAAATAAAAGGGGAGATAAATCATGTAAAACTGGAAATGGGTCAATACAATGTGGTATTTAGGTTATTTCAATGGGTATGTAGGTAAATCAGGGTATCTTTATGCCACTTGTTATGAGCTTTGCTATGAACTTTATTTAGACAGGTAAGCAAACAATAAGGGTTGACAACTTGTCTACTTCCAGTATGTGATATTCTAGTGTTTAATTGAGCTGTCATAGTATAGTATTCTATTGTAAGCCGTCTTCACTAAGGTTGTAAATAATGTACAGAGTATACTAAAGGTCACGGTGTCTGTGCTGTGTTTTTTTTGGCTGGACAAATGTAAACTGTTTACTGCGTTTATCCAGCTTATGCTCCTGTTTTAGATCCAAAAATGCGTAAATTGAAATTGGCAATTATTTTCCTCGCATAATAAGAGTTTTAAAATGAGGCAGTTTTTTTTTCTTTTTGATAGAGCCATTTTCTATTGTACATTTTGACCTAAACTACACTGAAAATGTAAGTTAAAATTAGTCCATTGTTGTATATTTGAAGCTGGGGTGTGACTTTTAGTATAGTCCAGTTTTTCCAGTTTTATAAAAATATTTATTCAAGAAAGTTAAATGTTTTATCTTTGAGTATATTGTTTTTTTAAAAATTAAACCCAATTTTTAAAAGTTTGTCGGTAAAGTGTTTAATTTTGTCATTATGTTCAGCAAGACCTGGTTGTATGTAAACAATAGTATATCCGGTGATATCATCCTTTTGCATAAAAATCAATACAGGATTAAATTAAGGAAAGATTTGTATATGTTGTATTTAACAATTCTAAGGTTAAACAGTGATGAAACAGCTAACTTTTTACAAAAAAAGAAATCTATCAGTTATTAATAAACTCCAGATTGACTGAAGTTTTAAAGATCGTGTCTTTCTGCTTAGCTTTTTATGATATCTAAGAAATTATTGTTTAAAAAATATGACCATGATTATGCAGGAGAATTCAACTGTCCAAAAATGTAATATGAAGACCACAATTTGTCCAGGGAAGGTTAAATAAAATATATATTTTTGTAAATAATAAATTGTAAGATACTTAACATGCACGGAATCACTGGACACACGATAATTATTTCCTAGACTGTACATGTACCTAACATTCGGTCAGGCCAGACAGGTCCACCTGCCTAAAGCAACACAATTGTGCCTGACCAAAATTTTCAATAAAGCAATGCAACAGTTACACCTATGAAAAATTCAGTTATCAAGTCTTTGTGTTACAGATCATAAATTATTTTTAAATCACTGCATTTTTATAATCATATATAGATTGAAGAATTTAATCAGAATCTTTATATATTGATTACAATTGAGTTTGATTAATATATTATAAAAAAGTCAATGTTTCAGTTAGCATTTGCGATCAAATTTATTCTGCCGGAACTATTTCTCAATTTAAATTTTTAAAATAAATAAATATTTTTGTAAATACATTTAGAGTTTCTGAGTAGAATAAGACTAATGTTAATTTCTACTTTATTCAACATTTTTTTCAATATTCAAAATCTATTTTTGAAAATCAAGACGGTCATGACTGTCTTTAACATCTTCATTATCAGAAACTTTTCAATAAGTAGATCAACTGCTGATACCAGACCTAATTTTGTACGACACCGGTTGATGTAGTTAGAACAATGTTTTGCACAATCAAAAAGTGCAATTTGAAGGTATCAATGTACTATTGCATAACGGTAGGGCTTTCAACCAATTTTAGAGTAGGTGTCTCCAAAAGAAAAAGTAGGCAACCACACAAGACGACCGGCAACGCCGGCCGTTGCGCCGAGCTTGCTCGGTGCCTATTTCGGCCAGGGGTCTGGGAGTAAATAAGCTCTGGAGTAAATAACGCAAAATCCTGCATTCTGGCAGTCTCCTGGAACTAAACTTTAGTTTTTCAAATGACCCTTTTTTACTTAAAATTTTTAACTTTTTGCCTATCTTCTTAGAAATTTGTACTTACGTCTCATATCAACAAATGAGATGCCAAGTTTAGGTTGTATTTTCAATTTATTATGATTTCAAATTTTGACATGTTCATTGTTGCTTTTTCTTTCAGTGCTTGATGTTTTGAGACAAGTAGACAACATTTTGAGAATTAAGTTGTATTAAAGTGTATTAATTCAAAATTGTTTGGTTTCTTTTCTTTATCATGTTTATCAAAACATTTTTTTCATGTTCTGTTCTATTGACATGATTGTGATGTTATTGACCTGTATTAGCATTTATGAAATAAAAGTTGACTGTCAGCAGTTTTCACGTTTTTGCAATAGAGCAAGCAGCAAATTCAATGCAAATTATTTTATTTTATTTTTTTCAATTTGGGCAGATACAGTGTACCAAATAGATATATTTTGGGGTGCATCCCCCTTTTCAACCAAGTTGACATGAAAGACAAGTCCTTCAGATGGACATCTTTTTCTCACATTTTACGAGAGTTTCATATTTTTACTTTGTAGTACATTTTCTGTCTCGCTGAAATTATATTTTGGGCCACGTGGGCCGGGCTTTATAAAAAAGACAACAAGTAACAAGTGTCAACTGTTCTTCTATTTAATTTATTACATCATATTTCCGTTTGTTACTTGGAGATTTTCTTTAGTGCACATATTAGTCGACGCAAGTCAGCTTATATTACTTTTAGTCTTCTGAGGATTTTATAAGGATTAGGACCGAAACATCCGTTGTGGAAGTGGTTCGCCTGATAAAGGCGGTTTTTACAGATTTGGTAACTGGTAACATAAAAATATAAACTTCATATTCAATGTTTCTGTTGATTTGAAACATACCCGTGTGATCTCTTCGGGTTTTCTTAAAACCAAAACCAAACAGGGTTGTATTTGATCGTTTCATGAAAACATCTCGTGTTTTTTATTAATTTTTCGGAACACCTCAAGGTCTTTTCGTTTTATAAACGTCCATATCTGATGAAACCTTCCTAGTAATCAACCCTAATTATAGACGACCAATCAGCGACCGGTAAATCTCTCATCTAAATTTAGCGTAAATAAACATCATGTTTTACTTCCTCAATGCTAATGATATTTACCGGCATCGATAAATTAAAATAAGGAGAATTACGACACATATTTTTTGTAACTTTTATTACTTTTCTGGACATTAAAGTAGCCGGCGCTTTTGGTGAGAGTAGGCGGCGGAATTCCGCCGCCTACCGCCTACTTTTGGAAAGCCCTGATTAACGGTATGGGCGCGGCCATTTTATGAGCACAAAGTAAAGCGTGAAAAAACTGTCAGGTTAAACGCGATTGGTCAATAATGATTGTTAAAGTAAATATATTTTGGAAAGAAATGCAATCTTTGGTATGAAAATAGACAAAAAATGAGTTTTATACACATTTAGGAGGAAGAAATCAAATTTCGAATACGTAGGGGCACATCGAGGAAATTTGAAAAAATGAGACTCCCCCTTTTTGACCTTCATAATGCGAACCTATATTTTTAATAACACCAAATAAACCCCCTATTCTTTAACATAAATAATCTCTCTTAATTTAACATTAAATTAACTTTGTCTTTCAACGAAATAATAATCGAAATGGAAAATAACATAGAAAGGCCATTGGTCCATTGTATTCTGAATTACAGGGGAATAATAATGGAATACCGGTGTTCAGTAAAATTAACTCTAATTTGAGGCGACTTAGTCAATTAAAATTAATTAAGATGACAAAATGAAAAAAGGTCAGTTGCAAAACAAACAATCATCAGACTACATGATATGACATTTTTTTGCGTTTCATTTTGGCCAGAAACAGATAAATAGACTGCACTTTTACCGAAGACCAGCATATGTCGTGACGATTGGGAAAGGAAAAAGGTAAAAATTGCTTCAAAAATATTGACATGAAATTAAAATGACAACCCAAACAATTTTGTAACAAAATTTTATTTGCTCATGCAAAATAAAAATAATACAGTTGATAGGTCTCAAACCACACGTTGAGTAAAAATGATATGTACTAGTATTCTACTGCTCTCGCCTCGTCTGATGTCAAGCAATCTTTAGATACATAAGTATAGATCCTATAAAGTTTCAGCCTATCAATAAAACAGCAAAGGCCCCGATTTGACAGATAAAGGTCAATTAAACGCCGTAAAAGTTACCCATGTATGTAAAACAAAAATTTCTTAACAGCGCCATCTATAAAAATTATTTAAGTCAGGAGAATTTGGTGAGGTAAAGTTTTTTTTCCTATGTATGCGACACAGATATAATCAAGAGATTGCGTAAGATTGACAATTGACGTCTTTCCAATTTAAAAAAAAACGCCACCTAGTGTCCACTTCCGGTACTAAAAACTGCTGCAGTAGCTGCAATTTGTCATGTTGAAACTTTTGAAATGGACAATTGTCTTTGATAAATGTTCACGCTTCAGGTGAATGACAGGTGTCAATATCTAAGGATGTTATTATAGCTCCCTGCTGTGTATACATGATATACATGATAGCTAAGGTAGAACCCCAGCTGTTTTATAGCTGGATTAAACAAATTAACCAGTGACATCTGTGTTCAAAGATTCAAACTAACCTGTTGCCTATTGCTATAGTAACATTCTGCCATGATGTTAATTGGATAAAAATTAAATTGGTCAAAGCCAAACAATAAAAAAATATTTCAAATATCATAGTCCTTTAGTGATGACAGCCACAGTTTTTTAACTGGAAGTAAAAGGGGAAATAAATCATGTAAAACAGGAATTTGATCAATTGAAAATCAAAAATTTTTTATGTGAACATGGCTCAGGTTGATTGTTTACAAAATTATTCAAAAGTAAAAGCTTACACAATTTTATTCCCAGCCCTTTTTATGTATTTTTATAACTGTTTATTCTTATAAACCAATAGTTTTTTTTGTTATATAAGTCAGAATGTGTCACCATCTTTCTAAAATTCCACGATGTTGTTTACCAACATGACTAAAAAATGTGAGTGTTTTCAAATGTTGACGAACACAAATCATGTTTACAGGGGTCACCACACTCTAAAAAAGTAGGGAGAAGTGACTTCTCCCTGGCAGCCAAACAGAGAGAAGTCATTCCCTGGTAGGGAGACTTCAGGAGACACTAGGGAGAAGTCAGGGGGACCATACAAATAATTAACTTCCCAGTAATATACATACATTTTTCATTATTTACATTAATTTCCAGGATTATTTTTCTTGTGTTATAAAACCATAACACACTTAGATTCAGTTTTTTTTTCTTTCTTTTTAATTATTCATGGATGCAATATCAAATAGCACATAACTTTTATCATTAATCAATGAAAAAACACATTGATGTAATTTAAACGGATTCTGAAAGATAGTAACAATTTCTATATAATAAATATAAAATAATTAAAATTATCTTGATTTAAATTATTTAAAACTTGACTGGAATGGTTTTTTTCTCTACTAAAATTGAATACGATTTTCAACTTTGGAGTCAATTTGTAAAAACATGCAAAACTCCGGTCAAAATTGGTTAATACATTCCTTTAGTAAATTTTATAGCATCAAATCCATTTATATATAACTCAATTTTATTCATGATAAGAAAAATTGTACATTGAAATTTCAACTTTGTAAAAACATGCAATACTCCAGTCAAAATTGTGTAATATATTTCTCAGGTAAATTTTAAATTTATTTATTTATTTATTTATTTATTTATTTATTTATTTATTTATTTATTTATTTATTTATTTATTTATTTATTTATTTATTTATTTATTTATTTATTTATTTATTTATTTATTTATTTATTATACATTCCTTTAGTAAATTTTATAGCAAATCCATTTATATATAACTCAATTTTATTCATAAAAAGAAAAATTGTCAAAAGTTGACTGGAAAGTTGGTCCGTTTGAGTATCGTGTACAGTGAAATTTCAACTTTGTAAAAACATGCAATACTCCAGTCAAAATTGTGTAATATATTTCTCAGGTAAATTTTATATTTATTTATTTATTTATTTATTTATTTATTTATTTATTTATTTATTTATTTATTTATTTATTTATTTATTTATTTATTTATTTATTTATTTATGTATTTATTTATTTGTTTACTTATTTATTTATTATACATTCCTATAGTAAATTTTATAGCAAATCCATTTATATATAACTCAATTTTATTCATGAAAAGAAAAATTGTCAAAAGTTGACTGGAAAGTTGGTCCGTTTGAGTATCGTGTACAGTGAAATTTCAACTTTGTAAAAACATGCCATACTCCAGTCAAAATTGTGTAATATATTTCTCATGTAAATTTTATATTTATTTATTGTCTCGCCTGCGACGAAAGTCGCTGGAGGCGAGACATATGTATGGGAATCCGGCGGCGGCGGCGGCGTAAACACTTGACATCTTGCTTCATATCTTTGTAAGCCAAGCCCTAGGTCCATCAAATTTGGTCCAGAGGTAGCTTATGATGAGTACTTGCCAGTCAGTCACCTGTCACCTTACCTTGACCTCAATTTCACGGTCCAGCGACTACGTTGAAGTTTTTGGGTTACGACAGTTCCTCTGTAACTACGCATGGTAGGATGACAATATTTGGTGTATAGGTTGCTGATGACTAGTACATGATGGTCTGGTAGGTGTCACCTGACCTTGACCTCAATTTCACGGTCCAGCGACTACGTTAAAGTTTTTGGGTTACGACAGTTCCTCTGTAACTACGCATGTTAGGATGACAATATTTGGTGTATAGGTTGCTAATGACTAGTACATGACTGTCTGGTAGGTGTCACCTTACCTTGACCTCAATTTCACGGTCCAGCGACTACGTTGAAGTTTTTGGGTTACGACAGTTCCTCTGTAACTACGCATGGTAGGATGACAATATTTGGTGTATAGGTTGCTGATGACTAGTACATGACTGTCTGGTAGGTGTCACCTGACCTTGACCTCACTTTCACGGTCCAGCGACTACGTTAAAGTTTTTGGGTTACGACAGTTCCTCTGTAACTATGCATGGTAGGATGACAATATTTGGTGTATAGGTTGCTGATGACTAGTACATGACTGTCTGGTAGGTGTCACCTGACCTTGACCTCAATTTCACGGTCCAGCGACTACATTAAAGTTTTTGGGTTACGACAGTTCCTCTGTAACTACACATGGTAGGATGACAATATTTGGTGTATAGGTTGCTGATGACTAGTACATGACTGTCTGGTAGATGTCACCTGACCTTGACCTCAATTTCACGGTCCAGCGACTACGTTAAAGTTTTTGGTTTACGATAGTTCCTCTGTAACTACGCATGGTAGGATGACAATATTTGGTATATAGGTTGCTGATGAATAGTACATGACTGTCTGGTAGGTTCCACCTGACCTTGACCTCAATTTCACGGTCCAGCGACTACCTTTAAGTTTTTGGGTTACGGCTGTTCCCCTGTAACTATGCAGGGTATGGTGACAATATTTTGTATACAGGCCGCTGCTGATATTTTATGCTATTTACGTAATGCTTATGACGAAATTTATTTTCGTTACTGATGCGGAATGCAGGCGAGACGTTTTTCTGTGTCCACACTTATTTATTTATTTATTTATTTATTTATTTATTTATTTATTTATTTATTTATTTATTTATTTATTTATTTATTTATTTTACATTCCTTTAGTAAATTTTATAGCAAATCCATTTATATATAACTCAATTTTATTCATGAAAAGAAAAATTGTCAAAAGTTGACTGGAAAGTTGGTCCGTTTGAGTATCGTGTACAGTGAAATTTCAACTTTGTAAAAACATGCAATACTCCAGTCAAAATTGTGTAATATATTTCTCAGGTAAATTTTATAGCAGATTATTTATTGATTGATTTATTTATTTATTTATTTAAAGTATTTATTTATGTGAAGTATTTGGACCAGAATTTACAAGTATCTTACATGTACGTGAACAAATGGGCGACTAGAAGGAAATGACAGGGCGACTTCGATTTCGCTTTTGGGGCGCATTAGGGAGACTTCAGGTTCTAGTAGGGTGACATTGTCGCCCATTGCGCCCAGTGTGGTGAGTCTTGTGTTTACTTCATAAAATTGCTGTTTAAAGAAAAAATTCCCATTGATTGTTTTTTGCAAAGAAACTGTGCAATTTTACAAGAAAAGCCCCTGAGCTGGCTCTGTAATGGTCATTCGTGTTTGTACACACAGTGTAAGGAAGATGTAAAATAGTTTCAAATGTGCTGCATGTTGATATTTTAAAACAACAGTTTTTGTCATTTTAGAATGACCACTATTACACCCCTCCCTTTCACACACACACCCACCCACACTTTTAATAAAGTGAACATTTAGGGATTATGAAATTCATATCTTCATAATGACTTGAATTCTAACAATCACAAGGTTAAATGCTAAAATTTCATAACCAACTGATTCTTTTACTGTGGCCTTCATAATTTTTACTTGAATTCCAATTTTTTTTAGATGATCAAAATCAGTTATTATTAACAACTGATAATGTTCAATAACATGCTGCTGGCACCAAAATAAAATAACTTGTTAATATTTCTGACAGTCAGAGTCTATACATACATGTAGGAGTTATCTCCCCTTCACAACTGATAATGTTGAATAACATACTGCTGGTACCAAAATAAAATAACTAGTTAATATTTCTGAAAGTCAAAGTCTATACATACATGTAGGAGTTATCTCCCCTTCATAACTGATAATGTTGAATAACATACTGCTTACACCAAAATAAAATAACTTGTTAATATTTCTGACAGTCAAAGTCTATACATACATGTAGGAGTTATGTCCCCTTCATAACTGATAATGTTGAATAACATACTGCTTACACCAAAATAAAATAACTTGTTAATATTTCTGACAGTCAAAGTCTATACATACATGCAGGAGTTACCTCCCATCCACTATAGTCTATTCCAGCCGTAGTCCATACATGCATGTAGGAGTTACCCCCCATCCACTATAGTCTATTCCAGCCGTAGTCCATACATACATGTTGGAGTTGCCTCCATCCACTATAGTCTATTCCAGCCATAGTCCATACATACATGTAGGAGTTATCTCCCATTCACTATAGTCTATTCCAGCCATAGTCCATACATACATGTTGGAGTTACCTCCCATCCACTATAGTCTATTCCAGCCATAGTCCATACATACATGTAGTAGTTACCTCCATCCACTATAGTCTTTTCCAGCTGTAGTCCATAAATACATGTAGGAGTTATCTCCCATTCACTATAGTCTATTCCAGCGATAGTCCATACATACATGTAGGAGATACCTCCATCTACTATAGTCTATTCCAGCCATAGTCCATACATACATGTAATAGTTATTTTCGTCCACTTATGGGGCCTCGGTGGCAGAGTGGTTAAGGTAGTTCGTCTACTATTGATCACGTGGTGTGTCAACACTGAGATTGCGGGTTCGATTCTCACTGCAGGCAGGGTGTACTCAACTCCAATCTTAATTGACAAGGATTGCCAGTTTTCCTACCGCATGTCGAGGATTCTCTCCGGGTACTCCGGCTTCCTCCCCCAAAAAAATTGAGGCCATGATACAGCTGAAAAATTGCTGAAAGTGGCGTTAAAACACCATTCAAACAAACAAAAAACAAAATCCATCCACTATAATCTATTCCAGCTGGAGTCCATAAATACATGTAAGAGTTGTCTCCCATCCACTATAGTCTATTCCAGCTGTAGTTAATAAATACTTGTAGAAGGTATCTCCCATCCACTATATTCTATTCCAGCCATGGTCTATACATACATAAAGGAGTTACTCCCATCCACTATATTCTATTCCAGCCATGGTCTATACATACATAAAGGAGTTACTCCCATCCACTATACTTTATTCCAGCTAATGTTCATACATACATGTATGAGTTACCTTGCATCTACTATAAACAATTCCAGCCATACATACATTTGTTAATGTATTAAATTAATTCTATGGAATTAACTCAACATAAAAAATATTATAATATTTCATTATTACAATTAACAAATAGGGTATGTTTTATGTTTTCAAACATGAAGAAAAATGGGGAGGGGGGCTGTAATAAAATAAAATGTTTTTCTCATCATTATCCCATATTAATACATGTTGTAAACATGTTTCAAGCTGATGTTGCAAATCTCTGTAATTATATATAAGCCCTCTCTTTTACAAAAGTTGTTTAACAAAGACCATCCTGTCTTCCTTGTACATAATTAAAGTAATGATTAATCAACATGCTTAGTATTACTATTTGGGGCCTCTTGGTTAAGGTAGTTTGTTTATTATTTATCATGGACATCATGATATAGCTGAAAAATTGCTGAAATTGGCTTTTCCTTCAAACAAACAAACAATATATAGTTATTTCATAATTATGTGATTTGGAAACAGTCAAACTGTTGGCCAGCAGTAGAGGGTAAAATGTTTTGAACTTTTGGACAGCGATAGAGGGGAAAGTGTTTTGAACTGTTGCCCGATGTTGCAACACCCCAAGAATTGTGTTGTTAAATGCATGCTAGTAAAAAATATCTTAGCCAAACATGCTATCATTTTGGTACTAGGATTGCCAACTTCCCTATCAAAGGTCACCATGGACAGGATGCCCTCCCTATCACAGGTACCTATGGAAAAGACAACCTCTATATCACAGATAACCATGGGCAGGACCAATTCCGATCACAGGAACCTATTGACATGATGGACAGGACCCCTCCTGGTAGTCGCATAGACAGTACCAGGACCCACATATACCTGTGGACATGATCCCCTCCCTATCACAAGTACCCATCGTCAAGAACCCAACCCTATCACAGATACCCATGCACAGAGTCACCTAACTACATGCTCTATGACAGATACCAATGGATAGGACCCTCTCTATCACATTTACCCATAGACAGGACCCTGCCTATCACATTTACTTTGGGACATGGACCCCTCCCTATTACAGATACCCAGTGACAAGGCCCTTTTTTATCACAGGTACCCATGGATACGACTCCTCTGTTTTTGGCCAGATTTTATTCTCTGTCTAGAAATTTCGAATGTCTGCCACTGTGCAACTAAGTTCAACATAGGACCCTATATTAAAAAAAAGCTCCTTCTCTAAAAACATTAAATCAATCGAAATAAAACTTATCAGCAATTTTGGTTACATGGTCCTCTATTTTTTTGTGCCAATATTGGAAATTCAATGTGTCCTCCACACCAAAACTTATTTTAACATAGGACCCTTTACACAAGTTAAAACTTGTTAACCAGTTGAGCAAGTCAATCTTTTAAACAATTCTTAACATTTTTTTTGGAAAACCAAAATAGGTGACACCACTGGACTCTGAATTAGCTCAACACACAGGTACCTCTGAAAGTTTTCTTCCTTGAAACTAATAAATTTGTATGCTTCTTTGTCATAAGTACACAAGTTGATTGAATTTATAAAGAAGTAGAAAACACATCATTGTCAAACATATTCAAATTAAAATTCACTCATTACATGTCACAATACTAGTATGTAAAATGTTTATTGATCTTTTACTGTTACCATGACCACGATGAAAGCTGAAAAGTTTTTAAAAATTTTGTTAGGAAGACTTTTGTTACAAGTTATTTAATTTAAATGTCAGGATACATGTATTAAAATGTCCTGAAATATTGATTGATGGACGTTAAACAATAATCAATCAATCAATACATGTATTAAAACGTCCTGAATATAGCTGAAATATTGCTTGCTGAACGTTAAACAATAATAAATCAATCAATACATGTATTAAACAATATCCATTAAATTCGCAGTCAATCTAGAATATAAATTTCTGTAAGAGACAGTTTCCATAATGTCATTATATTTTAGGTATAAAATAACATTGAAAGATATTTGTTAAAATGTGCATTTCATCTTACAAAAATAGGTTATGTACTTTGGTCATGTGAACAGGGTCACCAGCACTAATGATGTCCTTGAGGTGGTGTGATGAAGCTATTTAAATCTTTTCCAGTTGATACCAGACTGTTGTCGTCTGCTTAAACAATTTGTTTTCTCAGCAGCAATAAAGATGAATAACAAAGAAAATATTGTTTACATTTTAGATTTAGAAGAATATGGATCAGGACAAATTGAATGTAGTAAGTAAAGTTTATATTGTGAAGTAAATACATTAACATGTACAAGTATAGATCTGTGGCTTAATGCCACTTTTATCAAGTTTTCAGCCATACATGTATCAACTATCTTGTGTCCAGTGTTAATGGTCAAATTAGACATAAGCAACATAGTTTTCCATGGCTGTGTGAACACAAACATGTATTGTTTACTACAATCCTCCATCTTTGTTTGACTAAATAGAATTTGAATTTTTATAAAACATTTATAACATAAATGGCAGGTCACATAAATGTGTTGACAGATTAACAAAATGGACAATGAACATTAGACTTGATGGTGGTCAATTAATAATACATTTATCTACATTTACATACATTGTGTTACTATGAATTGACTGTTATAATATCATTTCAGAGACTTATGGGGGCTGCTGGGAGAGGTGACACTAAGTCTGTGGAGCGCTGGGTGGCTCGAGGGGCCGATGTCAATTATACAGATAGAGTGAGTTACTTGTGTTATAACATTTATCTGTGACAACAAATCATTAATAACACATCACACATGACAGTCACACAAATTAAATATTTCACAGTAAGTGTGACCGTCTGAATCAGAAAATATCATAACAATGTCTGCTACAAAAAGTTGTTTTACATCAACATCATGGCTGACTAATTAATATATTTCACCACGAGTGTGACGATTTATTTAACCCATGGCTGACATCACACTAATTAAATATTTCACGAGTGTGACGATTTATTCAACTCATGGCTGACATTACCACGAGTGTGACGATTTATTTAACTCATGGCTGACAAAACCATGAGTGTGACGATTTATTTAACTCATGGCTGACATCACACTAATTAAATATTTCACCACGAGTGTGGCAATTATTTAACTCATGGCTGACATCACCACGAGTATGACGATTTATTTAACTCATGGCTGACATCACCACGAGTGTGACGATTTATTAATATCGCGTTTGATTTGATCCTTCACAAAAACTACTTTTGTTATATGTAGGTGTATTACTTACATTGAGAAGATTTGATGATCAAATGTTTATTTACATAGAATGTTTACATGTTTATTTCCTGTATAGTTAGGATGGAGTCCTTTACATCTGGCATCATGGGACGGCCACACAGAGACAGTGTCCAGGCTGGTGGAGCTGGGGGCTCATATAGACATCAAGGATAACAAGGTATGTATTTACTTAACTGATTTGTGTGTTTATCATTGATCACTAACAACAAATAAGTCACCATTTATTTTATGACTGACATTGTCCCTGTACCACTATAACCCTCCATTGTAGGTTGTCCCCGGGGGGTCAGTCCCCACCCCCTAGATTATGTACATGTTTGTAATTTATATATTGATCAGTGTGTACAATCACAGATCATTAATAACACTTTAAGTATGGCAGACGTCAGATTATTTCACACAAATATTTCATTGTAAGTGTGTAGCCATTCATTCATTTGTTCATTCATTCGTTCATTCATTCGTTCATTCATTCATTCATTCATTCATTCAATGCTTTCATTCAATATTCATTCATTTAATGTTTTATGTAGGTGTATTACTTACATTGAGAAGATTTGATGATAAAATGTTTATTTACATAGAATGTTTACATGTTTATTTCCTGTATAGTGGGGACAGAGTCCTTTACATTGGGCAGCAGTGTACGGCCGCACAGAGACAGTGTCCAGGCTGGTGGAGCTGGGTGGTGATATCAACAGCAAGAACGATGTATGTATTTACTTAACTGATTTGTGTGTTTATCATTGATCACTAACAACAAATAAGTCACCATTTATTTTATGACTGACATTGTCCCTGTACCACTATAACCCTCCATTGTAGGTTGTCCCCGGGGGTCAGTCCCCACCCCCTAGATTATGTACATGTTTGTAATTTATATATTGATCAGTGTGTACAATCAGAGATCATTAATAACACTTTAAGTATGGCAGACGTCAGATTATTTCACACAAATATTTCATTGTAAGTGTGTAGCCATTCATTCATTTGTTCATTCATTCGTTCGTTCATTCATTCATTCATTCATTCATTCAATGCTTTCATTCAATATTCATTCATTTAATCTGTTATAAGTAGGTGTATTACTTAACATTGAGAAGATTTGATGATAAAATGTTTATTTACATAGAATGTTTACATGTTTATTTCCTGTATAGTTAGGAGAGAGTCCTTTACATGAGGCATCACGACACGGCCACACAGAGACAGTGTCCAGGCTGGTGGAGCTGGGTGGTGATATCAATGCCAAGGACAACATGGTATGTATTTACTTAACTGATTTGTGTGTTTATCTTTGATCACTAACAACAAATAAGTCACCATTTATTTTATGACTGACATTGTCCCTGTACCACTATAACCCTCCATTGTAGGTTTTCCCCGGGGGGTCAGTCCCCACCCCCTAGATTATGTACACGTTTGTAATTTATATATTGATCAGTGTGTACAATCACAGATCATTAATAACACTTTAAATATGGCAGACGTCAGATTATTTCACACAAATATTACATTGTAAGTGTAGCCATTCATTTATTTGTTCATTCATTCATTCGTTCGTTCATTCATTCATTCATTCATTTAATCTGTTTTATGTAGGTGTATTACTTACTTTGATAAGATTTGATGATAAAATGTTTATTTACATAGAATGTTTACATGTTTATTTCCTGTATAGTTAGGATGGAGTCCTTTACATCTGGCATCATGGGAGGGCCACACAGAGACAGTGTCCAGGCTGGTGGAGCTGGGGGCTCATATAGACATCAAGGATAACAAGGTATGTATTTACTTAACTAATTTGTGTGTTTATCATTGATCACTAACAATAAATAAGTCACCATTTATTTTATGACTGACATTGTCCCTGTACCACTATAATCCTCCATTGTAGGTTGTGAAAAGGGGGAGGGGTTGACTATCCCCACCCCCTAGATTATGTATATTTTCTTATTTGTATATTTATACACGTCTGCACACACAGTTGTGCTTGTTTTTTTCATTCATTTTAGTAAGATGGTATTTTTAGTGTACATGTGTGTGTCTGTTGTTCTGTGGATACACACAAGGTTCCCCCACCCCGTATAGCATCAGTTATCATTGCTGTTACTGTGGGTTAATGCTGTTAAAGGCATTGTCCTCACCCCGTCATAACACTGATGATTAATAATCCTAAAAGTACTTAGGATCCCCACCCCATAACTAAGTGTTATTATATTATAGATTTTATCAATCATTAGTTTTATTGAGTTGGGTTTGAATCAACCCCTTAATGCATTTATTGGTAAATAAGTCTACCAAACAAAGTTTTGAGACTTATTGTTTTATTGCATTCTTGTTATTACTCCACGCCCCTTCAAAATTGGATTTTTTTAATATGTAAAAAATAGTTAACATTCCTACCCCGCAACCATATATATTATTACTCCTTATGATTAGACGAAACATTTGGTTCCATAGGGAGGTCAGAGGGGGTCATGCTCCACCCCCTCAAATGACAAATTTCTGTATATCTTGAAAACCATTGGGATCCCCGCCATATAACCACATATATTCTTACTCCTTATGACAACACGAATCATTTAGTACCATAGGAGGGTTGGAGGGGGTCTTTCCCCCCACTCAAATGACTATTTCTTAATATCTTGAAAACCATTGGGATCCCCACCCTATAACCATATATATTTTTACTCCTTATGATAAAACAAATGATTTAGTACCATGGAAGGCTTTAAAGGGGTCTTGCCCCACCCCCTCAAATGACAAATTATTTAATATTTTGAAAACAATTGGGAACCCTACCCTATAACCATATATATTCTTAGTCCTTATGATTAGAGGAAACATTTGGTACCATAGGGAGCTCCGAGGGGGTCATGCCACACCCGTTCAAATGACAAATTTCTTAATATCTTGAAACCATTGGGATCCCCACCCTATAACCATATATATTCTTACTCCTTATGATAACACAAATCATTTAGTACCATAGGAGGGTTGGTGGGGGTCTTGCCCCGTCCTCTCATATGAAAAATTCTTGAATATTTTGAAAACAATTCACATCCCCACCCTATAACCATATATATTTTTACTCCTTATGATAAGACGAATCATTTGGTACCATGGTATAGTCAGAGGCGGTTATGCCCCACCCCCTTGAAATTACCTAATTACTCTTCTTCTTTCTTTTTTTTTCTTCTTTCCATTCAATCTTGTCTGCACATTTTCTCTCAGTTGCAATGTCCAATCAATACAAAACTTTGGGAACTTGTTAAGGGTGACCTGAAGCTTTGCAATTAATTTTTGGAATTTTCAAAATTGCTGCGATTTCCATGGAAACAGGGGTAATTATATAGGATATTGCATTATCATGGTAAAAATTTGTATTTGGGTTTTTTTTCAACATGCTCAGGGTTATAGTGGCAATGGGGGTTCGATTGGGACACTTCTTGTGTTGGCATCCCAAAGTAATCATGAATATTTTATGTTTTTTTTCTCATACCTTGACTTTAAATTAAAAAGTACCAGGAGCTACCACGGTAATAATAGGCCTCGATAACCTTATTTATATTCTGTCGAAGACGCAAAAGACCTGTTTTAGCACTTTTCATTTCAGTAGAAAAACTTTAAAACTTATAATTTTTATATAAACTTTAAAACTTTTAATATATCTGGTAAAAGTAGAACAAATAATTCCTCAATAATAATTTAGCTGTTTCAATTACCATCTACACCATGTACCCTAACCCAAGACATTTTCATCTGCAAAATTTGAGTGTACATGTACTACCATAAACGATATTAACTCGATTGTGATATGATGTTAAAATTTAAGTAAAATAGGGTGAACCAGGAAAGCAACCTTAAAAAAAACTGAGTGGAGGGCAAGAAAACACACTTAAAGAGCAGCAAGATTAATACTAAATGCTTACCAACTGTCCTCATCTACTCCTTTTTTTAAACAGCTGGGTATAATGCCAGTCCACCTAAGAATAAAGTATCACACATATTTACTCCTTCATAAGGTTTTAAAAGGGGAGGCTACAGAATACTTAATACAAAAACTCTAAAAATAACCCATATGCATTGAGAAATGTTTTAGCTGGTAATCTTTTTATTCCAAAGGCTAAAGCTGAATTTTACAAACAGTCATTTGTGCTTTCAGGATCAACATTATGGAATGAATTGCCATATGGTTTTAAAAGCTCTGTCAATGCATCACTTTTCAAGTATGGTGTCAAAAATATGTATACATATTCTTTTTCACTTTGAATTGTAAACTTTTAATAAGATTGCTCTGCATTTGTTTTATGCATGAGGGTCTCAGGGAAGATTAGTTATAACACTAACTGTGTAACCCTCTTTAAATAAAGACTTTATTATTATTATTATTGCTACAAAAAAGTTAGCATTGTTAAAAAAACCCAAAATCTTGTGCATTATGTTTATTTTGAGTCTTTAGGTCAATTCATTACTTTACTGTTGTTTTGTATCGCTTGGAAAAATTTTCCCAATTTTTAAAGATTTCACTCCCAAAAATTGAACATATGAAAATTCACCCCTCATATCAAAAAGCTAGGCAGAACAGTGATGAGTGGTGTAAACAGATCCAAACCATATTATATCAATGTTTAGAAACTTAAAATAATCCTTATAATTTAAACTATAAATCTTAATGTTAAAAACAGCAATCACGTCATAGAACTATTTGAATTTTAATAGTGTAAGATTAGAGCGTGTGACCAACAACCAACGCAAGTTATATATGGAATATTTTGGGTTTCTACATTTGAATCGCCCAATCAGATATATATATATATATATATATGACAATCCAAAATCTAAGATGGCCACCACGTGGAACACAGCTTAACATATAGGACCCTATTGGAAAAACACATCAATAGCTTCTACAAAACTGTTCTACACAATTATGGCAAATTATGTAGAAATGAAGCATGGGTAGTTATCCTGTTATTTTGAGTTTTTTAAGCAATTTTGAAATTCAACATGGCTGTCAGGGCTACTAGTGATTTCTGATTGGCTGAGTTAAAAAGATCTCGCAAACTGCTTGATAGTTTGATTTAAAATATAACAGCAATATACACAAGACAGTCCTTTACTAAATTGTTTGTGCCAATCCCAAATCCAAGATGGCTACCACCGTGTAACACAGCTTAACATAGCTTAACTATACAAAGAGCTTCTTCTCCAAAAACCGTTTCACACAATTAAACCAAATAATGCAGAAGTGAATCTTAGATAGTTATTGATTGTAGCCACCATGGAACATCACTTAACATAGTTACCTACGAGATAAACATAAAACGGCTTCTTCTCAGATAGTGTCCTACAAATTGCCGATTTTAAATTCAGCATGGCAACATTTATAGAAACATCATCTTCACATAAACTCTTTAGCATTTAAGCATTTGAGCATAACTGTTTCATCGACTCCAGGTACTGGTGTGAAAGGAAAAGGGTTAATGGACTGCTGAAGATCCCCATCATGAAGCCATCATATTCACTCATTGCAGCACTGGTAAAGATCCCCTTCCGAATCACACTTAATTCACTCAACAAGTCGATTCATTAGATAGAAAGATCAATACTGGATTTTCCACCACCACCAGGTCATCTGTTCCCTTAAACTATCGCTACATCTACTTGTCAATACTAGACTCTCGTCCACCACCTGGTCATCTGTACACTTAAACTATCACTACATTTACTTGTCAATACTAGACTCTCCTCCACCACCAGGTCATCTGTACCCTTAAACTATCCCTGCAACTACTTGTCAATACTAGGCTCTTCACCACCACCAGGTCATCAGAACCCGTAAAGTATCACTACGTCTACTTGTCAATACTAGACTCTCCTCCACCACCAGGTCATCAGTACCCTTAAACTATCACTACATCTACTTGTCAATACTAGACTCTCCACCACCACCAGGTCATCAGAACCCTTAAACTATCACTACATCTACTTGTCAATACTAGACTCTTCACCACCACCAGGTCATCAGAACCCTTAAACTATCCCTGCAACTACTTGTCAATACTAGACTCCACCACCACCACCACCAGGTCATCAGTACCCTTAAACTATCACTACATCTACTTGTCAATACTAGACTCCAACACCACCACCAGGTCATCAGTACCCTTAAACTATCACTACATCTACTTGTCAATACTAGACTCTCCACCACCACCAGGTCATCAGTACCCTTAAACTATCCCTACAACTACTTGTCAATACTAGACTCTTCACCACCACCAGGTCATCAGTACACTTAAACTATCCCTACGTCTACTTGTCAATACTAGACACTCCACCACCACCAGGTCATCAGTACCCTTAAACTATCCCTACGTCTACTTGTCAATACTAGACTCTCCACCACCACCAGGTCATCAGTACCCTTAAACTATCCCTACGTCTACTTGTCAATACTAGATTCTTCACCGCCACCAGGTCATCAGTACCCTTAAACTATCACTACATCTACTTGTCAATACTAGACTCCACCACCACCAGGTCATTAGTACACTTAAACTATCACTACGTCTACTTGTCAATACTAGACTCTCCACCACCACCAGGTCATCAGTACCCTTAAACTACCACTACGTCTACTTGTCAATACTAGACTCTTCACCACCACCAGGTCATCAGTACACTTAAACTATCACTACGTCTACTTGTCAATACTAGACTCTCCACCACCACCAGGTCATCAGTACCCTTAAACTATCACTACATCTACTTGTCAATACTAGACTCTTCACCACCACCAGGTCATCAGAACCCTTAAACTACCACTACATCTACCTGTCAATACTAGACTCTCCACCACCACCAGGTCATCAGTACCCTTAAACTACCACTACATCTACCTGTCAATACTAGACTCTCCACCACCACCAGGTCATCAGAACCCTTAAACTATCACTACGTCTACTTGTCAATACTAGACTCTTCACCACCACCAGGTCATCAGAACCCTTAAACTATCACTACGTCTACTTGTCAATACTAGACTCTTCACCACCACCAGGTCATCAGAACCCTTAAACTATCACTACGTCTACTTGTCAATACTAGACTCTTCACCACCACCAGGTCATCAGAACCCTTAAACTACCACTACGTCTACTTGTCAATACTAGACTCTTCACCACCACCAGCTCATCAGTACCCTTAAACTGTCACTACGTCTACTTGTCAATACTAGACCCTGCACCACCACCAGGTCATCAGTACACTTAAACTATCACTACGTCTACTTGTCAATACTAGACTCTCCACCACCACCAGGTCATCAGTACACTTAAACTATCACTACGTCTACTTGTCAATACTAGACCCTTCACCACCACCAGGTCATCAGTACACTTAAACTATCACTACGTCTACTTGTCAATACTAGACTCTCCACCACCACCAGGTCATCAGTACACTTAAACTATCACTACGTCTACTTGTCAATACTAGACCCTTCACCACCACCAGGTCATCAGTACACTTAAACTATCACTACATCTACTTGTCAATACTAGACTCTCAACCACCACCAGGTCATCAGTACACTTAAACTATCACTACGTCTACTTGTCAATACTAGACTCTCCACCACCACCAGGTCATCAGTACACTTAAACTATCACTACATCTACTTGTCAATACTAGACCCTTCACCACCACCAGGTCATCAGTACACTTAAACTATCACTACGTCTACTTGTCAATACTAGACTCTCCACCACCACCAGGTCATCAGTACACTTAAACTATCACTACATCTACTTGTCAATACTAGACTCTTCACCACCACCAGGTCATCAGTACCCTTAAACTATCACTACATCTACTTGTCAATACTAGACTCTCCACCACCACCAGGTCATCAGTACACTTAAACTATCCCTACAACTACTTGTCAATACTAGACTCTCCTCCACCACCAGGTCATCAGTACCCTTAAACTACCACTACGTCTACTTGTCAATACTAGACTCTCCTCCACCACCAGGTCATCAGTACCCTTAAACTATCACTACATCTACTTGTCAATACTAGACTCTCCACCACCACCAGGTCATCAGAACCCTTAAACTATCACTACATCTACTTGTCAATACTAGACTCTTCACCACCACCAGGTCATCAGAACCCTTAAACTATCCCTGCAACTACTTGTCAATACTAGACTCCACCACCACCACCACCAGGTCATCAGTACCCTTAAACTATCACTACATCTACTTGTCAATACTAGACTCCAACACCACCACCAGGTCATCAGTACCCTTAAACTATCACTACATCTACTTGTCAATACTAGACTCTCCACCACCACCAGGTCATCAGTACCCTTAAACTATCCCTACAACTACTTGTCAATACTAGACTCTTCACCACCACCAGGTCATCAGTACACTTAAACTATCCCTACGTCTACTTGTCAATACTAGACACTCCACCACCACCAGGTCATCAGTACCCTTAAACTATCCCTACGTCTACTTGTCAATACTAGACTCTCCACCACCACCAGGTCATCAGTACCCTTAAACTATCCCTACGTCTACTTGTCAATACTAGATTCTTCACCGCCACCAGGTCATCAGTACCCTTAAACTATCACTACATCTACTTGTCAATACTAGACTCCACCACCACCAGGTCATTAGTACACTTAAACTATCACTACGTCTACTTGTCAATACTAGACTCTCCACCACCACCAGGTCATCAGTACCCTTAAACTACCACTACGTCTACTTGTCAATACTAGACTCTTCACCACCACCAGGTCATCAGTACACTTAAACTATCACTACGTCTACTTGTCAATACTAGACTCTCCACCACCACCAGGTCATCAGTACCCTTAAACTATCACTACATCTACTTGTCAATACTAGACTCTTCACCACCACCAGGTCATCAGAACCCTTAAACTACCACTACATCTACCTGTCAATACTAGACTCTCCACCACCACCAGGTCATCAGTACCCTTAAACTACCACTACATCTACCTGTCAATACTAGACTCTCCACCACCACCAGGTCATCAGAACCCTTAAACTATCACTACGTCTACTTGTCAATACTAGACTCTTCACCACCACCAGGTCATCAGAACCCTTAAACTATCACTACGTCTACTTGTCAATACTAGACTCTTCACCACCACCAGGTCATCAGAACCCTTAAACTATCACTACGTCTACTTGTCAATACTAGACTCTTCACCACCACCAGGTCATCAGAACCCTTAAACTACCACTACGTCTACTTGTCAATACTAGACTCTTCACCACCACCAGCTCATCAGTACCCTTAAACTGTCACTACGTCTACTTGTCAATACTAGACCCTGCACCACCACCAGGTCATCAGTACACTTAAACTATCACTACGTCTACTTGTCAATACTAGACTCTCCACCACCACCAGGTCATCAGTACACTTAAACTATCACTACGTCTACTTGTCAATACTAGACCCTTCACCACCACCAGGTCATCAGTACACTTAAACTATCACTACGTCTACTTGTCAATACTAGACTCTCCACCACCACCAGGTCATCAGTACACTTAAACTATCACTACGTCTACTTGTCAATACTAGACCCTTCACCACCACCAGGTCATCAGTACACTTAAACTATCACTACATCTACTTGTCAATACTAGACTCTCAACCACCACCAGGTCATCAGTACACTTAAACTATCACTACGTCTACTTGTCAATACTAGACTCTCCACCACCACCAGGTCATCAGTACACTTAAACTATCACTACATCTACTTGTCAATACTAGACCCTTCACCACCACCAGGTCATCAGTACACTTAAACTATCACTACGTCTACTTGTCAATACTAGACTCTCCACCACCACCAGGTCATCAGTACCCTTAAACTATCACTACATCTACTTGTCAATACTAGACTCTTCACCACCACCAGGTCATCAGTACCCTTAAACTATCACTACATCTACTTGTCAATACTAGACTCTCCACCACCACCAGGTCATCAGTACACTTAAACTATCCCTACAACTACTTGTCAATACTAGACTCTCCTCCACCACCAGGTCATCAGTACCCTTAAACTACCACTACGTCTACTTGTTAATACTAGACTCTCCTCCACCACCAGGTCATCAGTACCATTAAACTAGCACTACGTCTACTTGTCAATACTAGACTCTCCTCCACCACCATGTCATCAGTACACTTAAACTATCACTACCACTACTTGTCAATACTAGACTCTTCACCACCACCAGGTCATCGGTACACTTAAACTATCACTACATCTACTTGTCAATACTAGACTCTCCACCACCACCAACCACCACCAGGTCATCAGTACCCTTAAACTATCACTACATCTACTTGTCAATACTAGACCCTTCACCACCACCAGGTCATCGGTACACTTAAACTATCACTACGTCTACTTGTCAATACTAGACTCTTCACCACCACCTGGTCATCAGTACCCTTAAACTATATCTACATCTACTTGTCAATACTAGACTCTTCACCACCACCAGGTCATCAGTACACTTAAACTATCCCTACAACTACTTGTCAATACTAGACTCCACCACCACCAGGTCATCAGTACCCTTAAACTATCACTACGTCTACTTGTCAATACTAGACTCTCCACCACCACCAGGTCATCAGTACACTTAAACTATCCCTACGTCTACTTGTCAATACTAGACTCTTCACCACCACCAGGTCATCAGTACACTTAAACTGTCACTACGTCTACTTGTCAATACTAGACTCTCCACCACCACCAGGTCATCAGTACACTTAAACTATCACTACATCTACTTGTCAATACTAGACCCTTCACCACCACCAGGTCATCAGTACACTTAAACTATCACTACGTCTACTTGTCAATACTAGACTCTCCACCACCACCAGGTCATCAGTACCCTTAAACTATCACTACATCTACTTGTCAATACTAGACTCTTCACCACCACCAGGTCATCAGTACCCTTAAACTATCACTACATCTACTTGTCAATACTAGACTCTCCACCACCACCAGGTCATCAGTACACTTAAACTATCCCTACAACTACTTGTCAATACTAGACTCTCCTCCACCACCAGGTCATCAGTACCCTTAAACTACCACTACGTCTACTTGTCAATACTAGACTCTCCTCCACCACCAGGTCATCAGTACCCTTAAACTACCACTACGTCTACTTGTCAATACTAGACTCTCCTCCACCACCATGTCATCAGTACACTTAAACTATCACTACCACTACTTGTCAATACTAGACTCTTCACCACCACCAGGTCATCAGTACACTTAAACTATCACTACATCTACTTGTCAATACTAGACTCTCCACCACCACCAGGTCATCAGTACCCTTAAACTATCACTACATCTACTTGTCAATACTAGACCCTTCACCACCACCAGGTCATCGGTACACTTAAACTATCACTACGTCTACTTGTCAATACTAGACTCTTCACCACCACCTGGTCATCAGTACCCTTAAACTATATCTACATCTACTTGTCAATACTAGACTCTTCACCACCACCAGGTCATCAGTACACTTAAACTATCCCTACAACTACTTGTCAATACTAGACTCCACCACCACCAGGTCATGCGTACCCTTAAACTATCACTACGTCTACTTGTCAATACTAGACTCTTCACCACCACCAGGTCATCAGTACAATTAAACTATCACTACGTCTACTTGTCAATACTAGACTCTTCACCACCACCAGGTCATCAGTACACTTAAACTATCACTACGTCTATTTGTCAATACTAGACTCTCCACCACCACCAGGTCATCTGTACCTTTAAACTATCACTACATCTACTCGTCAATACTAGACTCTCCACCACCACCAGGTCATCTGTACCTTTAAACTATCACTGCAACTACTTGTCAATACTAGACACTTCACCACCACCAGGTCATCAGTACCCTTAAACTATCACTACATCTACCTGTCAATACTAGACTCTTCACCACCACCAGGTCATCAGTACCCTTAAAGTATCACTACATCTACCTGTCAATACTAGACACTGCACCACCACCTGGTCATTAGTACCCTTAAAGTATCACTACATCTACTTGTCAATACTAGACTCTTCACCACCACCAGGTCATCAGTACCCGTAAAGTATCACTACATCTACTTGTCAATACTAGACTCTTCACCACCACCTGGTCATCAGTACCCTTAAAGTATCACTACATCTACTTGTCAATACTAGACTCTCCACCACCACCTGGTCATCAGTACCCTTAAAGTATCACTACATCTACTAGTCAATACTAGACTCTTCACCACCACCAGGTCATCAGTACCCTTAAAGTATCACTACATCTACCTGTCAATACTAGACACTGCACCACCACCTGGTCATCAGTACCCTTAAAGTATCACTACATCTACTTCTCAATACTAGACTCCACCACCACCACCACCAGGTCATCTGTACCCTTAAACTATCACTACATCTACTTGTCAATACTAGACTCTCCACCACCACCAGGTCATCAGTACCCTTAAACTATCCCTGCAACTACTTGTCAATACTAGACTCTCCACCACCACCTGGTCATCAGTACCCTTAAACTATCCCTGCAACTACTTGTCAATACTAGACTCTCCACCACCACCAGGTCATCTGTACCTTTAAACTATCACTACATCTACCTGTCAATACTATACACTGCACCACCACCTGGTCATCAGTACCCTTAATCTATCCCTACAACTACTTGTCAATACTAGACTCTCCACCACCACCAGGTCATCTGTACCTTTAAACTATCACTACATCTACTTGTCAATACTAGGCTCTCCACCACCACCAGGTCATCAGTACCCATAAACTATCCCTACAACTACTTGTCAATACTAGACTCTCCACCACCACCAGGTCATCAGTACCCTTAAACTATCACTACATCTACTTGTCAATACTAGACTCTCCACCACCACCAGGTCATCAGTACCCTTAAACTACCACTACATCTACCTGTCAATACTAGACTCTCCACCACCACCAGGTCATCTGTACCCTTAAACTATCACTACATCTACTTGTCAATACTAGACTCTCCACCACCACCTGGTCATCTGTACCCTTAAACTATCACTACATCTACCTGTCAATACTAGACTCTCCACCACCACCAGGTCATCAGAACCCTTAAACTATCACTACATCTACTTGTCAATACTAGACTCTCCACCACCATCTGGTCATCAGTACTCTTAAAGTATCACTACGTCTACTTGCCAATACTAGACTCTCCACCACCACCACCAGGTCATCAGTACCCTTAAACTATCCCTACATCTGCTTGTCAATACTAGACTCTTCACCACCACCTGGTCGTCAGTACCCTTAAAGTATCACTATATCTACTAGTCAATACTAGACTCCACCACGACCACCAGGTCATCAGAACCCTTAAAGTATCACTATATCTACTTGTCAATACTAGACACTGCACCACCACCTGGTCATCTGTACCCTTTGTTGGGGCCTTGCTTCTATATTGTATTCTACTTGTCAAAGTGTCTTTGTGATGTAAGTAGTTGGTAATTTACTATTCATCACTGACATGTCAACACCAAGGTAGTGATTTGGGGCCTGACTTCTATATTGCATTCCTTAAAGTTGTCACAGTGGCTGTGTGGTGAAGGTAGTTGTCATTTACTATTTATGACAGGTATGTCAACACCGAGGTGACAAGTTAGGCCTTAATTCTATATTCTATTCTTTAAAGTAGTCACTGTCTTTGTGGTGTAGGTGGTTAGTATTTACTAATGATCACAGACATGTCAACACTGATGTGGCGAGTTGGGGCCTATTTCTACATTCTATTCTTTTTAGTAGTCATAGTGGCTGTGTTGTGTAGGTAGCTGGTCATTTACTATTGATCACAGATATGTCAACACAGAGATGTTTTTTGGGGCCTTAGTTCTATAATCTATTCTTTAAAGTGGTCACAGTGGCTGCATGATGTAGGTAGTTGGTCATTTACTATTGATCACAGGCATGTCAAAACTGAGGTGGCAAGTTGGGGCCGTAGTTCTATAATCTATTCTTTAAAGTGGTCACAGTGGCTGTCTGGTGTAGGTAGTTGGTCATTTACTATTGATCACAGACATGTCAACACCAAGGTGGCGAGTTGGGGTCTTACTTCTACACTCTATTCTTTTTAGTAGTCATAGTGGCTGTGTTGTGTAGGTAGCTGGTCATTTACTAATGATCACAGACATGTCAACACTGAGGTGGCTCTTTATGACCTTCTATTCTTGAAAGTGGTCTCAGACATGCCAACACTGAGGTTGAGTGTTGAGACCTTACTTCATGTTGAATGTCCTACACTATAACTTACCAATACTGACAATGATTCCTCCCAATGGTTGGTGGTTTGGCAGACCTAGTGTTATCATAAAGACTATAACTTACTAATAATGACAATGATTCCTCTCAATGGTTGGTGGTTTGGCAGACCTAGTGTTATCTTAAAGACTATAACTTACTAATACTGACAATGATTCCTCCCAATGGTTGGTGGTTTGGCAGACCTAGTGTTATCATAAAGACTATAACTTACTAATACTGACAATGATTCCTTCCAACGGTTGGTGGTTTGGCAGACCTAGTGTTATCTTAAAGACTATAATTTACTAATACTGACAATGATTCCTTCCAATGGTTGGTGGTTTGGCAGACCTAGTGTTATCTTAAAGACTATAACGTACTAATACTGACAATGATTCCTCTCAATGGTCGGTGGTTTGGCAGACCTAGTGTTATCTTAAAGACTATAACTTACTAATACTGACAATGATTCCTCCCAACGGTCGGTGGTTTGGCAGACCTAGTGTTATCTTAAAGACTATAACTTACTAATACTGACAATGATTCCTCTCAATGGTCGGTGGTTTGGCAGACCTAGTGTTATCTTAAAGACTATAACTTACTAATACTGACAATGATTCCTCCCAACGGTCGGTGGTTTGGCAGACCTAGTGTTATCTTAAAGACTATAACTTACTAATACTGACAATGATTCCTTCCAATGATTGGTGGTTTGGCAGACCTAGTGTTATCTTAAAGATTATAACTTACTAATAATGACAATGATTCCTTCCAATGGTTGGCGGTTTGGCAGACCTAGTGTTATCTTAAAGACTATAACTTACTAATAATGACAATGATTCCTTCCAATGGTTGGCGGTTTGGCAGACCTAGTGTTATCTTAAAGACTATAACTTACTAATACTGACAATGATTCCTTCCAATGGTTGGTGGTTTGGCAGACCTAGTGTTATCTTAAAGACTATAACTTACTAATAATGACAATGATTCCTTCCAATGGTTGGCGGTTTGGCAGACCTAGTGTTATCTTAAAGACTATAACTTACTAATACTGACAATGATTCCTCCCAATGGTTGGTGGTTTGGCAGACCTAGTGTTATCTTAAAGACTATAACTTACTAATACTGACAATGATTCCTCCCAATGGTTGGTGGTTTGGCAGACCTAGTGTTATCTTAAAGACTATAACTTACTAATACTGACAATGATTCCTCCCAATGGTTGGTGGTTTGGCAGACCTAGTGTTATCTTAAAGACTATAACTTACTAATAATGACAATGATTCCTCCCAATGGTTGGTGGTTTGGCAGACCTAGTGTTATCTTAAAGACTATAACTTACTAATACTGACAATGATTCCTCCCAACGGTCGGTGGTTTGGCAGACCTAGTGTTATCTTAAAGACTATAACTTACTAATATTGACAATGATTCCTCTCAATGGTCGGTGGTTTGGCAGACCTAGTGTTATCTTAAAGACTATAACTTACTAATACTGACAATGATTCCTCCCAACGGTCGGTGGTTTGGCAGACCTAGTGTTATCTTAAAGACTATAACTTACTAATACTGACAATGATTCCTTCCAATGGTTGGTGGTTTGGCAGACCTAGTGTTATCTTAAAGATTATAACTTACTAATAATGACAATGATTCCTTCCAATGGTTGGCGGTTTGGCAGACCTAGTGTTATCTTAAAGACTATAACTTACTAATAATGACAATGATTCCTTCCAATGGTTGGCGGTTTGGCAGACCTAGTGTTATCTTAAAGACTATAACTTACTAATACTGACAATGATTCCTTCCAATGGTTGGTGGTTTGGCAGACCTAGTGTTATCTTAAAGACTATAACTTACTAATAATGACAATGATTCCTTCCAATGGTTGGCGGTTTGGCAGACCTAGTGTTATCTTAAAGACTATAACTTACTAATACTGACAATGATTCCTCCCAATGGTTGGTGGTTTGGCAGACCTAGTGTTATCTTAAAGACTATAACTTACTAATACTGACAATGATTCCTCCCAATGGTTGGTGGTTTGGCAGACCTAGTGTTATCTTAAAGACTATAACTTACTAATAATGACAATGATTCCTCCCAATGGTTGGTGGTTTGGCAGACCTAGTGTTATCTTAAAGACTATAACTTACTAATACTGACAATGATTCCTCCCAATGGTTGGTGGTTTGGCAGACCTAGTGTTATCTTAAAGACTATAACTTACTAATACTGACAATGATTCCTCCCAATGGTTGGTGGTTTGGCAGACCTAGTGTTATCTTAAAGACTATAACTTACTAATACTGACAATGATTCCTTCCAATGGTTGGTGGTTTGGCAGACCTAGTGTTATCTTAAAGACTATAACTTACTAATACTGACAATGATTCCTTCCAATGGTTGGCGGTTTGGCAGACCTAGTGTTATCTTAAAGACTATAACTTACTAATACTGACAATGATTCCTCCCAATGGTTGGTGGTTTGGCAGACCTAGTGTTATCTTAAAGACTATAACTTACTAATACTGACAATGATTCCTTCCAATGGTTGGCGGTTTGGCAGACCTAGTGTTATCTTAAAGACTATAACTTACTAATACTGACAATGATTCCTCCCAATGGTTGGTGGTTTGGCAGACCTAGTGTTATCTTAAAGACTATAACTTACTAATACTGACAATGATTCCTCTCAATGGTCCCTGGTTTGGCAGACCTAGTGTTATCTTAAAGACTATAACTTACTAATACTGACAATGATTCCTCCCAATGGTTGGTGGTTTGGCAGACCTAGTGTTATCTTAAAGGGAAATCTGGTCAAAAAATATTTAGTCTTCTTATTCTGTATCTAAGTTGTAGTATAGGTACAGTTTGATATACTCTGTTCTTGAATATACTAGTGTAACCATTTGAGATTTATTTCAGGGAGACACACCATATGATGTGGCAAAGAATGAAGTTATAAAGAAACTGCTGAAGGTAATATTTAAGGCATATTGTCTGTCTGTGGAACAAAATAATTCTGTTTGCAAATGTATAGAACTACATGTTGGTATCTGACAAAGATTTTTATTTGCATGCAGAACATCCACATATAATGCAGCAAATACCATGTGATGTATGATACAGATTTCTCAGTAATGAGACAGCATGGTATCTATTTTAGCTGGTTGAGATAATATACCTATCTCAACTCAGCACAGCCTCGTTTGAGAACAGAAATCTTTGCACTTGGGTGTCTGAGATTTTCCGGTCTTGCTCTCCCACCGATGTTAGATCCTATATGTCCTTATGAGATAAAAAATGAATTCATGTTTCATGTTAATAAACAAGATCAAAGAAGATGTCATCAGAACAGAGGTAATGCATGTAGTACATAAATATTGTCACCCTGACATGTTTTCATATTGCAATTTAGATTATAATATCTTATCTTAATAACTATTTATTCTGAAAAAAGGGCGATTATGATGCCTATTTGCAATTTAACAAACGCTTTCAGTATTATATTAAAGACACTATTTTTCATCTGATTTGGATAAAATTTGATGGTCCTTATGATGATTATTTAAATATTGAAGTTAAATGTTTGGTTTGTTTGTTTGTTTTATGATGT
The DNA here is from genome assembly GCA_944474755.1 of Limnoperna fortunei. Taxonomy (NCBI): domain Eukaryota; kingdom Metazoa; phylum Mollusca; class Bivalvia; order Mytilida; family Modiolidae; genus Limnoperna; species Limnoperna fortunei. Next base: position 63,590,185 of record OX104124.1, read on the forward strand.
TTAACGCCAATTTCAGCAATTTTTCAGCTATATCATTGCGTCCAGTTTTTATTGGGGGACGAAGCCGGAGTACCAGGAGAAAACGCCCGACCTGCTGTAGGAAAACTGGCAATCCTTGTCAATTAAGATTGGAGTCGAGTACACCCTGCCTGCAGTGAGAATCGAACTATATGTTTGGAGCGTGTGATTTTACATATCAACTTCCACTGCCTGTTTACAAAGATTTATACATAGAAAACAACATTTCTGTTACATCTGTAACACTGATAAGTTACATATGTCCGACTGGACCCAGCGCCATAAACCCCTTTTGAGTAAAAATGTTTTGCTCAGTATGAGAATTTTCTCAATTACGATGACAACAAGGGAAAAGGAATGTTTTGATTTGATGAAATTGAGAATAAAAATATTCTCCGCAAATAAAATGTTATGACACAAATCATATAAACTGCCATTGACACAATTACCCTGCTTCTAGTATGTTTTCCACTACAATGCCATGTGATGTCATAAATAGTGAAACTTACCGACTTCCAATCATTTATGTTTTAGTATGAATTGACCAAGCATTACTTCCTGTTTTTTTTTTGGTGCATTGTTCATATATTGTAGCTCAGCTGTCTTTGGGTTTGCAATATTCTTAAAAACCAACACAGTGCAAAAAGAAAAGGCATGACAACAAAAATGATAAGTACAAAAAAAATCCTTTGGCAACAAACACAGAAAAATTGTATCGACCAGGGATTATTTTGGACACCTCATCAGCTCCAGCTTCACATTCAACTGCAAATCGTGTCCCTATATTAAACTTAATATCAAAATTTATAAGGCTATGAATATTTTTGGAATGGGTAGTCGTTATAGGAAGTAAAACCTGAACCTGAACTTATTTGAATTATATATATAGAAAATCAAGTGCAATAACTGTTTCAGCTGTTTAATTTTATTTTACAGGCTGCTCAAGACAATGCTAACAAAGGTATGTTTCAGTAACAGAAGCAAAATGTTTTATTTATGTAAAATGTTAAGAAGACTGGACTGACATTCTGGATAACTTACTTGTGAATAAGCCACAGATGCAATTGTTCTGGTTAAACTAAAAAGTAAATGTATAGATGAAGCACATGTTGACATGATTATTTAATGAATTTTTTATTCAGGGTTACCAGTAGAACTATTTCATATGGACAAAGAGTCTGCCAGTGTGTTCACAGATTTACTTAAAGAAGACAGTTATGAACTCTTCGAGTTGAGATCAATGCTGCAAGGAGAACAGGGAACTGGCAAATCCACTATTGCCAGATTCCTTGTAGGAAAGGGTCCCACAAAAGTTAGAATGTCCACTGACGGCATTGAACTTTACACTGGCTTGTCATTTTTCGATGATGAAACAAATAATTGGATTGGCGGCAAGCAAGGTAATACCACAAACTATGTCTTGACTTCTGACTTGGATCATCTAATAGTTTAAACTATAATAACATCATATCATATCAAGTTGAAACAATCAAAATCTGTATTGAGTTGTATGGATTGAGATAGGTAACTTGTATGCAGTCTATGGTAGGTGCTGCAACATTCGTCAATTATTTGTTATAGGCAAAAATAAAGTGTTGGCTGTTAAGTAAACTTATCGAAACAGGTTATTTAAAATGTGTGTGTTAAGTATGATGTTTCTTTTGCAGCTTTTGGAATGGAAGACATAGCAGTAAGCAGATCTATCAAAGCTTTCAAGAAGGAAGGATCATCACTTCAAGAACGGACAGTAGAGAAGAATTTGGAAATCGCTAAACAGAGAAAAACAAAATATGTGCCACCAGATAAAATTTCTGAAGAATACTGTGAAAATCAATCACCTGCACTGCTATCAAAAGAGAAATATGTACAGGCGAAGCAAGGACATGCATCAAAGAGCACAGAATATATTAGTCTGAAACAAAACGAATTAAAACCTCAGTTAACTGGGGCGAAACTAGAGAATCCTAATAATCCTAAAAAGGAAAGATTAATAAATCTTGATTACCATGTCCCTTCTGAACCTATTGAAAACCCTGGACTAATTGAAAATTTAAAGGCATTCTTTGGAATAAAACAAAAGGTTAAAGAAATACAAATATCTGTAACAAAGACAGAACTCTTTAATAAATCAAGAGATGTTGCTAAAAAGGAATTTCATAAAAGGAAAATAGTACCTGTAACAATTTGGGATTTTGGAGGACAGGATGTGTTCTACAGTACCCACCAAACCTTCCTGACGTACCGTGCTGTCTATATGCTTATTTTGGACGGCAGTCGTACAATGAATGAACCTTGTAAATATGAACAGTTTCTACCTGGCAGAGATGAAGCCAAGACACAAAGAGGTAAGAATAAATATATGTGTGAATAAAACCAATGCAGATTGCAAGGCAATATATCCAATATTGTGTCAACAAGTTTTATTAGGAGTAACTGTTATGAACCTCAGACTTCTTTAAGCAAACTGGCAATCCCAGCCATTTAAGATTGGAGTCGACCCATCATTCACTTCCCACATTGAGACTGGAACCTTCAACCTCAGTGTTAACAAGTACATGATCAATTGCAGATGGCCAAATACTTCACACTTAATACATCATTTTAGATATCATCTTGAAAATGTGATAACAACGTAACAAAGATATTGGGCCGACTCTACATATAAGTTGGGGGATTTTTACACATCTTTTTACACATTGCAAAAAAATCGCAGAAGTAGAAATAGACACCTGAAAATAAACATTTATGCAAAAGAAAACATAAATGTATAAAGACCTGTTTTATTTAACATTCAGTGTAGCAAACATTTGACCATCTAGCATAAGTCAATAGGTGACAAATTAATAAAAATTGTTTCTATTGCAGACTATGTAAGATTTTGGATCAACACTATAATTACCTACTGTAAAGGGGAGATTACTGGGTTTCCTAAAATAATGGTAATTCTAACACACAAGGATAAACTCAAAGGGGTAAGTATTCCGCTATATTAATGACATATCATCCACTTTACAAATAACTTGATGGCATCACATTTCATTTTCTGGATGGTTAAGTTCTCCCTTTGATTTGAAGTGCAGTTTAATAATTTTAAACTTCATGGGAAATCACTTTTTGTTTTGTGTTTTTTGTTTTTGTTTTGTGTTGTACATGTTTTTAAATATCCTAATTGGTAGTTGTCCCTTGACTTTTGGCTCTTATTGTTCGGTAAGTTTCCTTCCTATTTGTTTGGATGATATATTTTTTTAATATATTTTATGTAAGCCAGTAGACTTGGCAAGACAATATATTACGATTTTCCAGACTGAAATCGAAAGAAGAAGAAATGAAATATTTGAAGAAATCGAAGAAATGTTTGATGGGAGCCTGATCAAACAGCATTTGGCCATTGAAGACAGATTATTTGTCAATGCAAGAGACAGCAGTGACTCAGAAATGGAAAAGATTAAAACATCTTTGATGCATCAGGCTAGAATTCAGCCCACATGGGGTCAGAAAATGCCAAAATGTTTTCTTCCACTAGAATTAGAAATCCAGTACCTTGCCAAGAAAGGTTACACACTGATACACATTGAACATATGACGAAAATAAACTCTCAGCAGCCGATCCGTCCATTATCTAATGCTGAGCTTACGGTGTTCTTGAAATTCCAACACTCTGTAGGCAAAATCCTTTATTTCGATGAGCCATACTTGAACCAGAATATCATCATCTCTCCAACATTTCTTATCGATGCCTTCAAATCCATTATTACAGACCAGCAGTTTTGCAGAGGGGACAAGCAAAAAGAAGAAGCCTGGTACTCTATGGATAAAAAGGGGATTATTTTCAAGCAAACAGTTGCGACAATTTGGAAACAAAAGAAGTATGCACATTTTTCCAAGTCAATGTGGTATCTGCTAGGGGTTATGACTCATCTTGATATCTTAGTGGAGCCCAGGCGTTATGATTCACATCATCAGCGAATACCATCCGAGTTCTTCTATGTGGCTAGCATGGTACGAAAACAAGACAAAACAGGATATCTTCAGTCTCCTTCATTCAGCCAAAGAAACATTGCCTTGTCCTTTGATGCCACCAGCTCAATTATACCTCCTGCTCTGTCCTTCAGATTTATCAGTTATTGCCTAAGTATATGGGGTGTAAAGACATATGGAGATGACAATGAAGACATGTTGTTTCACAGGTCAACTGTTTTCACAATTGACCCCTCTCTTGACATGCACATTAAATGTGAAGAAGAGCGACTTATTATTCGCCTAGTACATGCGAGAAGTCGAGCCTTGATCATGAAAGATTTAGCATCAAGTATACGAGAATGCTTATTTGCTGCCCTACATAAGATCAGTCAGCTTTATATCAGAACAAGCAGTAAAAATGAAGGAAATACACGGTCATTTGATGTGAAACTATGCTGTAGCTCTCCTGTTGAACCTTGCTTCATTGACATTAGAGATATAGGTGATGTTTGGATCTGTTCCGGACATCAGATAGAACATGTGAAAGACACTGTTTTGTCATGGTTTACAGAAAAGGTAATACACACATATTTTTAGCATTCACAGAAGGCAAAATGATGTCAAACCAGCCTTCTATATGTTGTAAAGTTAAAATTATAGCATTTATAAACATGATACCAAACCAGAGGTCTATATGTTGTATAGTTAAAATTATATCATTTATAGAAGGCAACATGATACCAAATCAGGGCTCTTTATGTTGTATATGTTAGATTGTATCATTTACAGATGATACCAAATCAGGGCTCTATATGTTGTATATGTTAGATTGTATCATTTACAGATGATACCAAATCAGGGCTCTATATGTTGTATATGTAAGATTGTATCATTTACAGATGATACCAAATCAGGGCTCTATATGTTGTATATGTTAGATTGTATCATTTACAGATAATACCAAATCAGGGCTCTATATGTTGTATATGTAAGATTGTATCATTTACAGATGATACCAAATCAGGGCTCTATATATTGTATAGTTTTAATTTTATCATACATTGAATGCAAACATTTTAACATCATTTTGCTCTTTATTTCAAATACATGTAGCAATACAACTCTTTAAATGAATCTCTTTATATTATGTTCTGTGTTATTTTTCTAAAATCTTCAATTTTTGTTTTCAAATAATATTTTGTTTCCAATCTACTGTTTCAAATTTACATTTTACCATTTTTTTTGTTTCAGGGAAAGGAAAGTTGTGAATCCTCCTGTCCAGGTATACTATTTGGCTAGATTCAGTCAAGATGTAAACTCGCTGTATTTTGTAGAGACTAGATCTTGAAACTATTGAAGTGTAACTTAAACAAATATATTAAAACATTTTTCAAGTAGATCATACAGTTAGTAATATGCTAATTCAAAACTTCATAGAGAATGTGCATATGAAATGCAGATGGAATGAGAAAACTAATTGGCTCATGTTAGCAAACATTGGTGTAGGATATGCAGTCAATGAAGACAAGTAATTTGGTGGTAATTAAAATAATTTTATTACATGGAGATTGATTTTAATAAAAAAATGATACTTTCAGATGCTACATAAAGACATAATTATTGAGACTGCATTGTGTAAGATGTAGTTGATGAGATAGTTGTATTAAATTTGTTTCAGTGACCGACAGAAATTTTTTACAACAATCACCCACCGATCTTCATTTGCGAAGACTTGCTTCTAAATATAACAGGAATGAAGTTCGACAATTGGTGATTGCACTGGGACTACCATATGAAATGTGGGATAAACTGAATACAAGTGCATTGACAGACGAGACCATCGGATTTACAGCTCTTGAGAAGTGCTTTAAAATGGTGTCATTTACATTTAACGACCTTAAAATTACTTCTGAGAAAGAAAACATTCAAAATCCGCACACCATTTGTAAGGTAGTATATTTAGCTGATTTCTGAAGACAATCAAACAAGTGAATCTAACGTCCCCAATCAGAATTAAGAATTGGGAATTAATATAGATCAATAAATGGGACACAATATCAAGTAATTGTAAAAATATAGAGTGTATTTCAAATAGTCATGTTAAATCAGGCACCCATTTAGAGGAAAACATGTTGGTCATTTAGCACATGAAAGATAACAAGCTGCAACGTTTGTATGTCTGACTGTTCCCCACACTATCATTTTCCTTTACTCGATTGTTATCTCCCTTTACAAGTTTTGTAGATGCCTGACTGTTCCACACACTATCATCTCCCTTTATTCAATTGTTATCTCCTTTACAAGTTTTGTAGATGCCTGACTGTTCCCCACACTATCATCTCCCTTTATTCAATTGTTATCTCCCTTTACAAATTTTGTAGATGCCTGACTGTTACCCACACTATCATCTCCCTTTATTCAATTGTTATCTCCTTTACAAGTTTTGTAGATGCCTGACTGTTCCCCACACTATCATTTTCCTTAACTCGATTGTTATCTCACTTTACAAGTTTTGTAGATGCCTGACTGTTCCCCACACTATCATTTTCCTTTACTTGATTGTTATCTCCCTTTACAAGTTTTGTAGATGCCTGACTGTGTTCCCCACACTATCATTTTCCTTTACTCGATCGTTATCTCCCTTTACAAGTATTGTAGATGCCGGACTGTTCCCCACATTATCATTTTCCTTTACTCGATTGTTATCTCCCTTTACAAATTTTGTAGATGCCTGTCTGTTCCCCACACAATCATTTCCCTTTATTTGATTGTTATCTCCCTTTACAAGTTTTGTAGATGCCTGACTGTTCCCCACACTATCATGTTCCTTTACTCGATTGTTATCTCCCTTTACAAGTTTTGTAGATGCCTGACTGTGTTCCCCACACTATCATTTTCCTTTACTCGATTGTTATCTCCCTTTACAAGTTTTGTAGATGCCTGACTGTGTTCCCCACATTATCATTTTCCTTTACTCGATTGTTATCTCCCTTTACAAATTTTGTAGATGCCTGTCTGTTCCCCACACAATCATTTCCCTTTATTTGATTGTTATCTCCCTTTACAAGTTTTGTAGATGCCTGACTGTGTTCCCCACACCATCATTTACCTTTACTTGAGTGTTATCTCCCTTTACACGTTTTGTAGATGCCTGACTATTTCCCACACTATCATTTTCCTTTACTCGATTGTTATCTCCCTTTACAAGTTTTGTAGATGCCTGACTGTGTTCCCCACACTATCATTTTCCTTTACTCTATTGTTATCTCCCTTTACAAGTTTTGTAGATGCCTGACTGTTCCCCACACTATCATTTTCCTTTACTTGATTGTTATCTCCCTTTACAAGTTTTGTAGATGCCTGACTGTTCCCCACACTCTCATTTTCCTTTACTCGATTGTTATCTCCCTTTACAAGTTTTGTAGATGCCTGACTGTTCCCCACACTATCATTTTCCTTTACTTGATTGTTATCTCCCTTTACAAGTTTTGTAGATGCCTGACAGTTCTCAACACTATCATTTTCCTTTATTTGAGTGTTATCTCCCTTTACAAGTTTTGTAGATGCCTGGCCGTTCCCCACACTATCATTTTCCTTTACTTGAGTGTTATCTCCCTTTACAAATTTTGTAGATGCCTGACTGTTCACCACACTATCATTTTCCTTTACTTGATTGTTATCTCCCTTTACAAGTTTTGTAGATGCCTGACTGTGTTCCCCACACTATCATTTTCCTTCACTTGAGTGTTATCTCCCTTTACAAGTTTTGTAGATGCCTGACTGTTCCCCATACTATCATTTACCTTTACTTGAGTGTTATCAAGATGTGTTCTTGCATCAACCAATAAATCAAAGTCTTTTAGTGTTTCTTTATTTTAGTGATCATTAGTATTACCAGTATATTAAGGAGATATTAAAAATATTTAGTATGGGATCTTAATATGATATATTTTTTTATTGTTAGGTTCTTAGAGACAGACACATAAGATTTGGTAAGTCAGATTTAAATACATCATTTATGCAAAACATAGCTACATTACCGGTAACAATCGTAATCATTCAGAAATTCTCAAACTCTTAACTGCATTTGTGAGTTTAAACATTCAAGGCAAGGGTTGGATGTCAGCAAAGTTTGTTGGTGTTTCGTTACTACTGTAGTTCACCTTGCTGAAACTCCATGTAAACCACCACTGTTACTTTGTGCAATAATACATGTATCATGTTGCTATTTGAATTAACATAACCTTTCTTGCCAAGTGCACTACTGTGTTGACTTATGGTCATCCTATTTCATTCATAATATATTGCATAAAATAATTTGTTTGTTATTCTTTCATTGTTCGGGTGAAGTTCAGGTTTGTTTTCCTTTCATTGTTCAGGTTTGTTTTCCTTTCATTATTCAGGTGAAGTTCATGTTTGTTTTCCTTTCATTGTTCAGGTGAAGTTCATGTTTGTTTTCCTTTCATTATTCAGGTGAAGTTCATGTTTGTTTTCATTTCATTGTTCAGGTGAAGTTCAGGTTTGTTTTCCTTTCGTTGTTCAGGTGAAGTTCAGGTTTGTTTTCTTTTCATTGTTCAGGTGAAGTTCATGTTTGTTTTCCTTTCATTGTTCAGGTGAAGTTTATGTTTGTTTTCCTTTCCTTTTTCAGGTGAAGTTCATGTTTGTTTTCCTTTCATTGTTCAGGTGAAGTTCATGTTTGTTTTCCTTTCATTGTTCAGGTGAAGTTCATGTTTGTTTTCCTTTCATTGTTCAGGTGAAGTTCATGTTTGTTTTCCTTTCGTTGTTCAGGTGAAGTTCATGTTTGTTTTCCTTTCATTGTTCAGGTGAAGTTCATGTTTGTTTTCCTTTCGTTGTTCAGGTGAAGTTCATGTTTGTTTTCATTTCATTGTTCAGGTGAAGTTCAGGTTTGTTTTTATTTCATTGTACAGGTGAAGTTCAGGTTTGTTTTCCTTTCATTGTTCAGGGGAAGTTCATGTTTGTTTCTCTTTCATTGTTCAGGTGAAGTTCAGATTCACATGTGTGTTTTTTAAGTCTGTATTAGAACTACAAAATGCCTTTATAACAATATTGCACGTTAAAGTAAAATCACCACAAGACATTCTGACATTTGTCACTTTTAATATAGATTATTGCTTGTTTTATTTCCAAGATTGAAATTATCATTTCAGCAGCTTGCGTGGAAATAAACAGTTGTCAGTTTATCCCGTCGCCGTAGTTAACAGATTGATGATTTCCTAAAACATAGTGATTAATCCTTAAATTTTCTGAATTAATCAATGCGATTTTTCAAGCTGCAAAAACTGTTACCAAAACCCACCTAAGCCTCAAAATAAAGACTGGAAAGTGAAGATTCGCCTAGGTCTCAAAATGTACCAAGACTGGAAAGTGTAGACCCATCTAGGCCTCAAAATGTACCAATACTGAAAAGCATAGAAATATACACAAACATAGTACCAAAGGAATCTTGGTTCTTTAAATATTAATAGAAAAAACAACAAAATGAAACCCTATTTTTAGTTGTATTATATTTTATTTGAAATCTCAATCGATTTAATTCAAAATCAATGTGGCAGACAAAGCATTGTCCCCTCTCCCCTACGATACACTAAGAGGACGCCATCTTGTTTATATTGGATACTAAAAGTAGTCTTCTCAGAGCAAATATTGATTTATAAATAATCTGAGATGACGTAATGTAAGTGTTTTTATCCAACCAAAGCACACAATATGTAAATAAATTTCAACATGAATACAATGATTGCTCTGTAACATGCAAATAAAATGGTAAACGAATTTTTACATCCTTTCATTTGTAAAAAAATTATTTCATCCTTTTTCAGACACAGAACCAGAAAAGTGGGATTTGATTGTCACTGATGAAGATATTGACAAGTTGGCACCTTTAGTTGGAAGCAGTTCTCTTGCTTTCCTTGTAGAGCTTGGTCTGACATTCCAGGACTGGGAACAGATCGAGTACAGTCAAACAGAACGTGACCTGGTGAAGTTAAACCGTATGATAATGGAAGCTTGGAGGGACAACTGTAGAAAATACAATATAAAGCCATCACTGAGAACAATTGGACAGGCATTCGGAAATATTGGAATTAACATTAAAAACATTGAAAACCTGCTGTTTAATTAACTGGACGAAGAATTATTTAGCATTCTTGTAAATAATAAAGTTATCATTGGGACAGTTACTGAGTAAAGGTAATGCTAACCACACAGAGATTGGTGTGTGCTCTCTGAATTAAGCTACGAATTTAACATTTATTTATTGGTTAGATATGTGTAGAACTAAAGAAAGTACATGTTGTAGATATCAAAGTCATTCGTATTATTGGGGACTCAGTGGCCGAGGTGTTAAGGTCATCTATTATTGATGACATGATCTGTCAAAGTTGAGATTGCGGGTTCAAGTCTCATTGAGAGAAGGGTTCGTTTGACTTCAATCTTGACAAGGATGGTCAGTTTTCCTACCGAATGTCGTGAGTTTTCTCCATATACTCTGGCGTCCTCCCCATTAAAAAACTGGACACCATAATATAGTTGAAAAACTGTTGAACGTGGTGTAAAACATTTGTATTATAACAGAAAAATGTTATTAAATTTTGTACGTTTTGTTGTAGTATAATTTATGGATAATGTGTTCAATGGCATAATTGTATATTTTTGTAAATTACTTTTTTCTTGTCGTTAATAACAATACATGTATACATGTATGTGGATATTTATCCCTGTAAAATTCACCATTGATCCACTACACTTACAGGAAACAAAACTCGAATCCAACAATTCACCGAAAGAAAGGACTTATCCTATTGTGCAATCGTTCATTTTAAGTAAATTCACTTTAATATAACCTGTCAAATGTTAAAAGTTACATTAAACATATACATGGCTGTGCCTTCACTATATTATGTGTTCTTATTAATTTTAAGTAGTACCTTGAAGAATTTTCATTGGAACTTAAGAAGGCAAAACGATTCTATTTTAAATTGGTCTAAAGATACACACATTTTTTAAAAGATTGTTCTGGTGATGATTATTAAAATTCTATATTTTAGCTAATTAAAACTTGAGAATCTTGATGTTGCTATGGTAGTGGAGAAAAAATTCAATCTTTTTAGTAGAAATCTAGTCGGAAATCTCGAGAAGTTGTTTTGCTTAATTTTTTTTTCTTTAGTGTTTAACATGTTTAATTATGTGTTGCGTTTATCTGTACATGTATGTATTTAGGATAAAACATAACTACATGTTTGAAAATTGCTAAAATGTTTAAGAAATAAACATAGAAATAAACAAAAATCTGTATGCTTCATACAAATCTGGTTAAAGCAGAACCATTAAAATTGATACCAAACTTCTTCAGTAGGTAAATAGAGCACTATACAGGGTACTGTGTCTCATTGTGGTGGGGGTGCAGGTCAACTCGTACCTCGATCAACTCGTACCCTACCAACTCTTACCTCTACCAACTCGTACCTTTACATTTGTGGTGACATGTCTGACTGTATATCCTTACTCCATTGAAATAGCACTATGCAAACAGGGTACTGTGTCTCAGTGTGGTGACATGTCTGACAACATACTCCTTACTCCAAGCGGGCCCTTATTTTCCTAATTTTCCTTATTTTTTACAAACGGCCCTAAAATTCCTAATTAAAGCTGTAAAATCCTTAAATGCCCTACTTTTTTTGTTAAAATCCAATTTTTTTTTTAATTTTCAAAATTTCAAAAATAAAAATAAAAAAGAAACATAAAATAGATTAAAGTTAAATGAAGCTAGCTTTCAGAAAAATGCATTTAATCATCCAAATGATCTTCTGCATTGGTAATTAACTTTTGTACTATTGTTCTGTGCCCAAAATGGTGAGTAAATCTAATTTTTCAGTCTTAAATCATTAGAAAATAGCACATTTTATCCCTTAATTTTGTTTAAAAACCCCTAAAAATTCCTAAAATTAGCCCTTATTTTTTGAAAATTTACCCCTAAAAAAGCCCTTATTTTTTGCAAAAAGTAACTTGAAAGCCTGATATCCTTACTCTATTTAAATAGCACTATACAAACAGGGTACCGTGTCTCAGTGTGGTGACATGTCTGACAATATATCCTTACTCCATTGAAATAGCACTATACAAACAGGGTACTCTGTCTCAGTGTGGTGACATGTCTGACAACATATCCTTACTCCTTTGAAATAGCACTATACACACAGGGTACTGTGTCTCAGTGTGGTGACATGTTTGACAACATATCCTTACTCCTTTGAAATAGCACTATACACACAGGGTACTGGGTCTCAGTGTGGTGACCTGTCTGACTGCATATCCAGTTACTCCATTGAAATAGCACTTTACACACAGGGTACTGTGTCTCAGTGTGGTGACCTGTCTGACTGCATATCCAGTTACTCCATTGAAATAACAATATAGCCAAAAAGACGGAAAACAGTGGTTGTCATTAAACAGATATAAAACCGGAATAGTTTTATGTTTATATTAAAGGTCATTTAGCTACTCTATAAACTTCAATATTATGGTATAACAGGACACACACTTAATTGGATTTCTGCATTTCTCTCAAACCGTACACAAACTGTCGTAGTAGATGACCAGTCCTCCTCCGCTGTTCCTGTAACATCTGGCGTTCCTCAGGGAACAGTTCTGGGTCCAATCTTGCTGTATATAAATGACTTGCCAGATTACTTGACATACAGTAAACTCAGACTGTTCGCTGATGATAGTATCATCTATCGAACAATCAAGTCCCAAACTCCAAGTGGACTTAGATGCAGCAGCCAGATGGGAAGAAGAGTGGTTGATGGCCTTCCATCCGGACAAGTGTACGGTTCTCTCTGTCACAAAAAAGAACTACAGTTTACATAATCATTTTCTCTAATCAGTCTCCTGCAAAATATCTAGGCATTACAGTACAATCTAACTTGAAATGTTTCAAGCACATCAATGAAGTAACATCAAACCGGAACAAAGCAGTAGGATTTTTAAAACGAAACCTCAAGACATCAAACCAGCATATCAAAACACCGGCATACCAAGCCTTCGTCAGGCCCAAACTTGAATATTCTTGCTCAGTTAGGGACTCTCATACATCAGAATCTTCATCTAAAATTGAAATGATACAACGAAGAGCTGCTCGATATATTTGTTATAGGTACCATAACACCAGTAGCGTCTCGGACATGCTCAACACTCTTAATTTCCCACCACTTTCTCAACGCCGATTACGCACAAGATTGGTAATGATGTACACAATCACCTACGATCTTGTTGCTATTCCTTCTGAAGTCTGAATTTTGGCAGACTTAAAAACGGAGAAAAACCACCAACTCACAGGCATATCTACACAACAGAAACTTCATACCAGCATTCATTTTTCCATACACAATACCGCAGTGGAACCAACTCCCTGCTACACTCGTTCTAGCAGCATCCATTAACAGCTTCAGAGAACAGCTGACTCCTGCTGTTCTCTGTACACTCCCATAGTAAAATAAAATAAGCTACATGTAAATAGTTTTAATCACGTCTTCAAATTTGTTTATTGTTCTTTTCTTTTTCACAAAATTTTGATATTCTTGATCAATTATTTTCTTTACTAAGTATGTAAATATATTTAAGTATTGGCTTGCGCATGCGACAGTATATAAATATAACATGTCTGACAGGGTGACAGTAAAATTGTCAACTTGAGTAAGCCTCTTGACAGTATTTTCGAAAGTTGACAATTTAACTGTCACCCCATCCTCACAGGTCAAGGTTTCTGTGTTCACATTTGTCCCCACGATATGGACACTGAAACCCTGACTTGTGAGGATGCTGTCGCCCTGTCAGACATTTATTTAATTATACCGAAAAACTATTCAAACCATGAACAACTTTATTTTATAATCATATTTAATTGATGTAATATTAATAAACAACAATTTAACAATAAAAGTAAACTAACAGTATCCAGAATCTTTAAATCTGCCTCGTTTGTGGTAGAAAAACGTTTGTTGCTTGACATTAATATTGTCGTCTGTTTACAATGGAAATGTAAACGTAGATATTGTGCACGCGCGAATGGTACAGTATAATTTTCGAACATTCCATACCTATGTTAGCGGGTGACAGTATTTTTCCGACAGTAAATTTTTTTGACAGTACTTCTATGTCACTGTGGCCTATGGAAGATTAACATTGAGGTATAATAATATGTAATCATCAGTGTTGATACTGTATATCTCAAGAACCAGAAGTCTTGATAGAACAACTTGCATGACTGAAGTTCAGAGGCGGAAGACTAATATTAGGTAACCTTGTGGTATACCGTCTTGATAGAACAACTTGCATGACTGAAGTTCAGAGGCGGAAGACTAATATTAGGTAACCTTGTGGTATACCGTCTTGATAGAACAACTTGCATGACTGAAGTTCAGAGGCGGAAGACTAATATTAGGTAACCTTGTGGTATACCGTCTTGATAGAACAACTTGCATGACTGAAGTTCAGAGGCGGAAGACTGATATTAGGTAACCTTGTGGTATACCGTCTTGATAGAACAACTTGCATGACTGAAGTTCAGAGGCGGAAGACTTATATTAGGTAACCTTGTGGTATACCGTCTTGATAGAACAACTTGCATGACTGAAGTTCAGAGGCGGAAGACTAATATTAGGTAACCTTGTGGTATACCGTCTTGACAGAACAACTTGCATGACTGAAGTTCAGAGGCGGAAGACTAATATTAGGTAACCTTGTGGTATACCGTCTTGATAGAACAACTTGCATGACTGAAGTTCAGAGGCGGAAGACTAATATTAGGTAACCTTGTGGTATACCGTCTTGATAGAACAACTTGCATGACTGAAGTTCAGAGGCGGAAGACTAATATTAGGTAACCTTGTGGTATACCGTCTTGATAGAACAACTTGCATGACTGAAGTTCAGAGGCGGAAGACTAATATTAGGTAACCTTGTGGTATACCGTCTTGATAGAACAACTTGCATGACTGAAGTTCAGAGGCGGAAGACTAATATTAGGTAACCTTGTGGTATACCGTCTTGATAGAACAACTTGCATGACTGAAGTTCAGAGGCGGAAGACTAATATTAGGTAACCTTGTGGTATACCGTCTTGATAGAACAACTTGCATGACTGAAGTTCAGAGGCGGAAGACTAATATTAGGTAACCTTGTGGTATACCGTCTTGATAGAACAACTTGCATGACTGAAGTTCAGAGGCGGAAGACTTATATTAGGTAACCTTGTGGTATACCGTCTTGATAGAACAACTTGCATGACTGAAGTTCAGAGGCGGAAGACTAATATTAGGTAACCTTGTGGTATACCGTCTTGACAGAACAACTTGCATGACTGAAGTTCAGAGGCGGAAGACTAATATTAGGTAACCTTGTGGTATACCGTCTTGATAGAACAACTTGCATGACTGAAGTTCAGAGGCGGAAGACTAATATTAGGTAACCTTGTGGTATACCGTCTTGATAGAACAACTTGCATGACTGAAGTTCAGAGGCGGAAGACTAATATTAGGTAACCTTGTGGTATACCGTCTTGATAGAACAACTTGCATGCCTGAAGTTCAGAGGCGGAAGACTAATATTAGGTAACCTTGTGGTATACCGTCTTGATAGAACAACTTGCATGACTGAAGTTCAGAGGCGGAAGACTAATATTAGGTAACCTTGTGGTATACCGTCTTGATAGAACAACTTGCATGACTGAAGTTCAGAGGCGGAAGACTAATATTAGGTAACCTTGTGGTATACCGTCTTGATAGAACAACTTGCATGACTGAAGTTCAGAGGCGGAAGACTGATATTAGGTAACCTTGTGGTATACCGTCTTGATAGAACAACTTGCATGACTGAAGTTCAGAGGCGGAAGACTTATATTAGGTAACCTTGTGGTATACCGTCTTGATAGAACAACTTGCATGACTGAAGTTCAGAGGCGGAAGACTAATATTAGGTAACCTTGTGGTATACCGTCTTGACAGAACAACTTGCATGACTGAAGTTCAGAGGCGGAAGACTAATATTAGGTAACCTTGTGGTATACCGTCTTGATAGAACAACTTGCATGACTGAAGTTCAGAGGCGGAAGACTAATATTAGGTAACCTTGTGGTATACCGTCTTGATAGAACAACTTGCATGACTGAAGTTCAGAGGCGGAAGACTAATATTAGGTAACCTTGTGGTATACCGTCTTGATAGAACAACTTGCATGACTGAAGTTCAGAGGCGGAAGACTAATATTAGGTAACCTTGTGGTATACCGTCTTGATAGAACAACTTGCATGACTGAAGTTCAGAGGCGGAAGACTAATATTAGGTAACCTTGTGGTATACCGTCTTGATAGAACAACTTGCATGACTGAAGTTCAGAGGCGGAAGACTAATATTAGGTAACCTTGTGGTATACCGTCTTGATAGAACAACTTGCATGACTGAAGTTCAGAGGCGGAAGACTAATATAAGGTAACCTTGTGGTATACCGTCTTGATAGAACAACTTGCATGACTGAAGTTCAGAGGCGGAAGACTAATATTAGGTAACCTTGTGGTATACCGTCTTGATAGAACAACTTGCATGACTGAAGTTCAGAGGCGGAAGACTAATATTAGGTAACCTTGTGGTATACCGTCTTGATAGAACAACTTGCATGACTGAAGTTCAGAGGCGGAAGACTAATATTAGGTAACCTTGTGGTATACCGTCTTGATAGAACAACTTGCATGACTGAAGTTCAGAGGCGGAAGACTAATATTAGGTAACCTTGTGGTATACCGTCTTGATAGAACAACTTGCATGACTGAAGTTCAGAGGCGGAAGACTAATATTAGGTAACCTTGTGGTATACCGTCTTGATAGAACAACTTGCATGACTGAAGTTCAGAGGCGGAAGACTAATATTAGGTAACCTTGTGGTATACCGTCTTGATAGAACAACTTGCATGACTGAAGTTCAGAGGCGGAACACTAATATTAGGTAACCTTGTGGTATACCGTCTTGATAGAACAATTGCATGACTGAAGTTCAGAGGCGGAAGACTAATATTAGGTAACCTTGTGGTATACCGTCTTGATAGAACAACTTGCATGACTGAAGTTCAGAGGCGGAAGACTAATATTAGGTAACCTTTTGGTATACCGTCTTGATAGAACAACTTGCATGACTGAAGTTCAGAGGCGGAAGACTAATATCAGGTAACCTTGTGGTATACCGTCTTGATAGAACAACTTGCATGACTGAAGTTCAGAGGCGGAAGACTAATATTAGGTAACCTTGTGGTATACCGTCTTGATAGAACAACTTGCATGACGGAAGTTCAGAGGCGGAAGACTAATATTAGGTAACCTTGTGGTATACCGTCTTGATAGAACAACTTGCATGACTGAAGTTCAGAGGCGGAAGACTAATATTAGGTAACCTTGTGGTATACCGTCTTGATAGAACAACTTGCATGACTGAAGTTCAGAGGCGGAAGACTAATATTAGGTAACCTTGTTTTTATAATTTTTATTGTTTTTCAGATATTTTTACAATATATTTGAAATACAAAACAAGCTCCCTCACTCACACTCATTCAGGAGAGCCATTATATTTTAAGTGTTATCGATTGTTAGAGCATGAGCATTTCTAACAGATTTGTCTTATATAATTATAAAATTCAGTGGTAACATTTTCTTATACATTTCTTTTCTATTCTTTGAACAAGCTTTTGTATTTCTCCCATTTTTTGTCAAAAGACACCTTTTTTCCATTGTCTAAGGAAATATATTGCTCTTGGTTGTAGCAGTTATAAATATCAGCCTTGATACCCGTAAGAGAGAGTAATTCATCTCTACATCTCTGTTTATATATATATAATTTAAAAATAAGAAGAATAAGGTTTTCAATAATGAACTTATTTCCAATTTTTCCAAACACTAATTCAACTTTTGTGATGTTAAGTAAAGTAGCTGTCTTATGATATATCCATTTCTCAACGCTGATAAAAAAACTCGTTGACAACATTGCATTCGTAAAATAAGTGCATAATTGTTTCATCATTAGCCTTACAGAAAGAGCACAAGGGGTTGTTGGTCTTTCCAATTTTATACAAATATTGATTTGTTGCTAGAATTCTATGAATTAATCTAAACTGAAACCATATTAATTTTGTATCTTTTGTCGTTGAAAAATTGCAATCGTGAACAGATTTCCAGTTAATTTCAAATGGAGGGTTTAAAGTTGCCAACCACTTTTCCCTATACTTTTGTGGAAATTTTAACTTATTAATAAAAATTTGATAAAACATAATTATTTGCTCCCTTTTGGTAACGAATAAATGGTTCCATTTTAATTGGTATAAATGGAATTTCTGGGATATTAAGTGATATGGGACTTTTAAGTTTCTCCCATTTTGTAAATAGTGCTTCTCTTAATCCATAGTATAACGTGATTGGAGGTTTTATGTTATAAATATTACATAGAGATTGCTATTGAAGAAATTTTTCATTTTTATCGAAAAGATCACATATATAGAGTATTCCTGATTCATACCATTTCGTGAAAAATATTGTCTTTCGGTCGATTTTTATATCAGAATTGTTCCACAAGGGATATTTTAGAATATCGTTGTGGTTGCTTAAAATGTCACTTTGTTTATATTCTGAGAGGACAGCGAAAACTTGTTTCCAAAAAAGATTTTTGGTCTTTTTACTCAATTAAGATGGGTAGTCATCCCCAAATATGGTTAGCTTTTTACAATCTATGTTAAATAGGGTTAGCACAAGTTTTTTCCAAGTGGATTCATTATTTAACAGTCTCCTTATCCAAGTAAGCTTAAGTGATTTTATAAAAGTACTTAGATGGGGCATGCCACATCCTCCTTGTGAAACTTTTTGAACCATTTGGTTTCTTGCTATTCTATCCCTACCGTCCCATACATAGTTAAATATTATGTTTTCTAATTTCTTCACAAATACGTCAACTGGGGTAGGAATAGCAATAAATAAATGAGTAAGGGTAGGAATAAGCAAAGTTTTAACAACTGTTAATCTACCTAGGACACTAATGTTTCTTTTTTGCCAATTCTTTATTTTTGTTTCTATATTGCATATTCTTTTACTGTAGTTTAGTTTTATAATCTCTCCTAGATTAGTACTAAAAGTTATCCCTAGTACTTCAAATGGCTCATTAGTCCAGGTCAGTTTCTTATTCCTACATAATTCCTCTTTACTTTTTATTTTAGAACCAATCCAAATTGCTTTTGTTTTGTCAAAATTTGGAGTTAGTCCTGAATATTTTGAAATTTGTTCAAGTAGATCAAGAGTTTTCTTTAAGCTTTTTTCTGTACCATCTAAGAAAATTCCTGTATCGTCAGCATACTGTAAAATCTTATTAGTATTTTCTTTTATCTTTATACCCTTTATTTCTTGATTGTTTCTGATCAAGATTCCCATAATTTCAACACATAATAAAAATACATATGGTGAGATTGGGTCCCCCTGTCTACAGCCTCTACCCAGGGTAAAGAATTCTACCATTTTGTAAAACGCACAAGGTAATTTCCGCGTTCAAAACTTTTATGTAATTTATAAAGCTGCTACTAAAGCCAAAGAAGTTCATGATCTGATATAAGAATCTCCATGAAACTGATATTAGGTAACCTTGTGGTATACCGTCTTGATAGAACAACTTGCATGACGGAAGCTCAGAGGCGGAACACTAATATTAGGTAACCTTGTGGAATACCGTCTTGATAGAACAACTTGCATGACTGAAGTTCAGAGGCGGAACACTAATATTAGGTAACCTTGTGGTATACCGTCTTGATAGAACAACTTGCATGACTGAAGTTCAGAGGCGGAAGACTAATATTAGGTAACCTTGTGGTATACCGTCTTGATAGAACAACTTGCATGACTGAAGTTCAGAGGCGGAAGACTAATATTAGGTAACCTTGTGGTATACCGTCTTGATAGAACAACTTGCATGACTGAAGTTCAGAGGCGGAAGACTAATATTAGGTAACCTTGTGGTATACCGTCTTGATAGAACAACTTGCATGACGGAAGTTCAGAGGCGGAACACTAATATTAGGTAACCTTGTGGTATACCGTCTTGATAGAACAACTTGCATGACTGAAGTTCAGAGGCGGAACACTAATATTAGGTAACCTTGTGGTATACCGTCTTGATAGAACAACTTGCATGACTGAAGTTCAGAGGCGGAAGAATAATATTAGGTAACCTTGTGGTATACCGTCTTGATAGAACAACTTGCATGACTGAAGTTCAGAGGCGGAAGACTAATATTAGGTAACCTTGTGGTATACCGTCTTGATAGAACAACTTGCATGACTGAAGTTCAGAGGCGGAAGACTAATATTAGGT
The DNA here is from genome assembly GCA_944474755.1 of Limnoperna fortunei. Lineage (NCBI taxonomy): Eukaryota > Metazoa > Mollusca > Bivalvia > Mytilida > Modiolidae > Limnoperna > Limnoperna fortunei. The sequence goes on from OX104124.1 coordinate 63,610,573, forward strand.
AACCTTGTGGTATACCGTCTTGATAGAACAACTTGCATGACTGAAGTTCAGAGGCGGAAGAATAATATTAGGTAACCTTGTGGTATACCGTCTTGATAGAACAACTTGCATGACGGAAGTTCAGAGGCGGAACACTAATATTAGGTAACCTTGTGGTATACCGTCTTGATAGAACAACTTGCATGACTGAAGTTCAGAGGCGGAAGACTAATATTAGGTAACCTTGTGGTATACCGTCTTGATAGAACAACTTGCATGACTGAAGTTCAGAGGCGGAAGACTAATATTAGGTAACCTTGTGGTATACCGTCTTGATAGAACAACTTGCATGACGGAAGTTCAGAGGCGGAAGACTAATATTAGGTAACCTTGTGGTATACCGTCTTGATAGAACAACTTGCATGACTGAAGTTCAGAGGCGGAAGACTAATATTAGGTAACCTTGTGGTATACCGTCTTGATAGAACAACTTGCATGACTGAAGTTCAGAGGCGGAAGACTAATATTAGGTAACCTTGTTTTTATAATTTTTATTGTTTTTCAGACATTTTTACAATATATTTGAAATACAAAACAAACTCCCTCACTCACACTCATTCAGGAGAGCCATTATATTTTAAGTGTTATCGATTGTTAGAGCATGAGCATTTCTAACAGATTTGTCTTATATAATTATAAAATTCAGTGGTAACATTTTCTTATACATTTCTTTTCTATTCTTTGAACAAGCTTTTGTATTTCTCCCATTTTTTGTCAAAAGACACCTTTTTTCCATTGTCTAAGGAAATATATTGCTCTTGGTTGTAGCAGTTATAAATATCAGCCTTGATACCCGTAAGAGAGAGTAATTCATCTCTACATCTCTGTTTATATATATATAATTTAAAAATAAGAAGAATAAGGTTTTCAATAATGAACTTATTTCCAATTTTTCCAAACACAAATTCAACTTTTGTGATGTTAAGTAAAGTAGCTGTCTAATGATAAATCCATTTCTCAACGCTGATAAAAAAACTCGTTGACAACATTGCATTCGTAAAATAAGTGCATAATTGTTTCATCATTAGCCTTACAGAAAGAGCACAAGGGGTTGTTGGTCTTTCCAATTTTATACAAATATTGATTTGTTGCTAGAATTCTATGAATTAATCTAAACTGAAACCATATTAATTTTGTATCTTTTGTCGTTGAAAAATTGCAATCGTGAACAGATTTCCAGTTAATTTCAAATGGAGGGTTTAAAGTTGCCAACCACTTTTCCCTATACTTTTGTGGAAATTTTAACTTATTAATAAAAATTTGATAAAACATAATTATTTGCTCCCTTTTGGTAACGAATAAATGGTTCCATTTTAATTGGTATAAATGGAATTTCTGGGATATTAAGTGATATGGGACTTTTAAGTTTCTCCCATTTTGTAAATAGTGCTTCTCTTAATCCATAGTATAACGTGATTGGAGGTTTTATGTTATAAATATTACATAGAGATTGCTATTGAAGAAATTTTTCATTTTTATCGAAAAGATCACATATATAGAGTATTCCTGATTCATACCATTTCGTGAAAAATATTGTCTTTCGGTCGATTTTTATATCAGAATTGTTCCACAAGGGATATTTTAGAATATCGTTGTGGTTGCTTAAAATGTCACTTTGTTTATATTCTGAGAGGACAGCGAAAACTTGTTTCCAAAAAAGATTTTTGGTCTTTTTACTCAATTAAGATGGGTAGTCATCCCCAAATATGGTTAGCTTTTTACAATCTATGTTAAATAGGGTTAGCACAAGTTTTTTCCAAGTGAATTCATTATTTAACAGTCTCCTTATCCAAGTAAGCTTAAGTGATTTTATAAAAGTACTTAGATGGGGCATGCCACATCCTCCTTGTGAAACTTTTTGAACCATTTGGTTTCTTGCTATTCTATCCCTACCGTCCCATACATAGTTAAATATTATGTTTTCTAATTTCTTCACAAATACGTCAACTGGGGTAGGAATAGCAATAAATAAATGAGTAAGGGTAGGAATAAGCAAAGTTTTAACAACTGTTAATCTACCTAGGACACTAATGTTTCTTTTTTGCCAATTCTTTATTTTTGTTTCTATATTGCATATTCTTTTACTGTAGTTTAGTTTTATAATCTCTCCTAGATTAGTACTAAAAGTTATCCCTAGTACTTCAAATGGCTCATTAGTCCAGGTCAGTTTCTTATTCCTACATAATTCCTCTTTACTTTTTATTTTAGAACCAATCCAAATTGCTTTTGTTTTGTCAAAATTTGGAGTTAGTCCTGAATATTTTGAAATTTGTTCAAGTAGATCAAGAGTTTTCTTTAAGCTTTTTTCTGTACCATCTAAGAAAATTCCTGTATCGTCAGCATACTGTAAAATCTTATTAGTATTTTCTTTTATCTTTATACCCTTTATTTCTTGATTGTTTCTGATCAAGATTCCCATAATTTCAACACATAATAAAAATACATATGGTGAGATTGGGTCCCCCTGTCTACAGCCTCTACCCAGGGTAAAGAATTCTACCATTTTGTAAAACGCACAAGGTAATTTCCGCGTTCAAAACTTTTATGTAATTTATAAAGCTGCTACTAAAGCCAAAGAAGTTCATGATCTGATATAAGAATCTCCATGAAACTGATATTAGGTAACCTTGTGGTATACCGTCTTGATAGAACAACTTGCATGACGGAAGCTCAGAGGCGGAACACTAATATTAGGTAACCTTGTGGTATACCGTCTTGATAGAACAACTTGCATGACTGAAGTTCAGAGGCGGAACACTAATATTAGGTAACCTTGTGGTATACCGTCTTGATAGAACAACTTGCATGACTGAAGTTCAGAGGCGGAAGACTAATATTAGGTAACCTTGTGGTATACCGTCTTGATAGAACAACTTGCATGACTGAAGTTCAGAGGCGGAAGACTAATATTAGGTAACCTTGTGGTATACCGTCTTGATAGAACAACTTGCATGACTGAAGTTCAGAGGCGGAAGACTAATATTAGGTAACCTTGTGGTATACCGTCTTGATAGAACAACTTGCATGACTGAAGTTCAGAGGCGGAAGAATAATATTAGGTAACCTTGTGGTATACCGTCTTGATAGAACAACTTGCATGACTGAAGTTCAGAGGCGGAAGACTAATATTAGGTAACCTTGTGGTATACCGTCTTGATAGAACAACTTGCATGACTGAAGTTCAGAGGCGGAAGACTAATATTAGGTAACCTTGTGGTATACCGTCTTGATAGAACAACTTGCATGACTGAAGTTCAGAGGCGGAAGAATAATATTAGGTAACCTTGTGGTATACCGTCTTGATAGAACAACTTGCATGACGGAAGTTCAGAGGCGGAACACTAATATTAGGTAACCTTGTGGTATACCGTCTTGATAGAACAACTTGCATGACTGAAGTTCAGAGGCGGAAGACTAATATTAGGTAACCTTGTGGTATACCGTCTTGATAGAACAACTTGCATGACTGAAGTTCAGAGGCGGAAGACTAATATTAGGTAACCTTGTGGTATACCGTCTTGATAGAACAACTTGCATGACGGAAGTTCAGAGGCGGAAGACTAATATTAGGTAACCTTGTGGTATACCGTCTTGATAGAACAACTTGCATGACTGAAGTTCAGAGGCGGAAGACTAATATTAGGTAACCTTGTGGTATACCGTCTTGATAGAACAACTTGCATGACTGAAGTTCAGAGGCGGAAGACTAATATTAGGTAACCTTGTTTTTATAATTTTTATTGTTTTTCAGACATTTTTACAATATATTTGAAATACAAAACAAACTCCCTCACTCACACTCATTCAGGAGAGCCATTATATTTTAAGTGTTATCGATTGTTAGAGCATGAGCATTTCTAACAGATTTGTCTTATATAATTATAAAATTCAGTGGTAACATTTTCTTATACATTTCTTTTCTATTCTTTGAACAAGCTTTTGTATTTCTCCCATTTTTTGTCAAAAGACACCTTTTTTCCATTGTCTAAGGAAATATATTGCTCTTGGTTGTAGCAGTTATAAATATCAGCCTTGATACCCGTAAGAGAGAGTAATTCATCTCTACATCTCTGTTTATATATATATAATTTAAAAATAAGAAGAATAAGGTTTTCAATAATGAACTTATTTCCAATTTTTCCAAACACTAATTCAACTTTTGTGATGTTAAGTAAAGTAGCTGTCTTATGATATATCCATTTCTCAACGCTGATAAAAAAACTCGTTGACAACATTGCATTCGTAAAATAAGTGCATAATTGTTTCATCATTAGCCTTACAGAAAGAGCACAAGGGGTTGTTGGTCTTTCCAATTTTATACAAATATTGATTTGTTGCTAGAATTCTATGAATTAATCTAAACTGAAACCATATTAATTTTGTATCTTTTGTCGTTGAAAAATTGCAATCGTGAACAGATTTCCAGTTAATTTCAAATGGAGGGTTTAAAGTTGCCAACCACTTTTCCCTATACTTTTGTGGAAATTTTAACTTATTAATAAAAATTTGATAAAACATAATTATTTGCTCCCTTTTGGTAACGAATAAATGGTTCCATTTTAATTGGTATAAATGGAATTTCTGGGATATTAAGTGATATGGGACTTTTAAGTTTCTCCCATTTTGTAAATAGTGCTTCTCTTAATCCATAGTATAACGTGATTGGAGGTTTTATGTTATAAATATTACATAGAGATTGCTATTGAAGAAATTTTTCATTTTTATCGAAAAGATCACATATATAGAGTATTCCTGATTCATACCATTTCGTGAAAAATATTGTCTTTCGGTCGATTTTTATATCAGAATTGTTCCACAAGGGATATTTTAGAATATCGTTGTGGTTGCTTAAAATGTCACTTTGTTTATATTCTGAGAGGACAGCGAAAACTTGTTTCCAAAAAAGATTTTTGGTCTTTTTACTCAATTAAGATGGGTAGTCATCCCCAAATATGGTTAGCTTTTTACAATCTATGTTAAATAGGGTTAGCACAAGTTTTTTCCAAGTGGATTCATTATTTAACAGTCTCCTTATCCAAGTAAGCTTAAGTGATTTTATAAAAGTACTTAGATGGGGCATGCCACATCCTCCTTGTGAAACTTTTTGAACCATTTGGTTTCTTGCTATTCTATCCCTACCGTCCCATACATAGTTAAATATTATGTTTTCTAATTTCTTCACAAATACGTCAACTGGGGTAGGAATAGCAATAAATAAATGAGTAAGGGTAGGAATAAGCAAAGTTTTAACAACTGTTAATCTACCTAGGACACTAATGTTTCTTTTTTGCCAATTCTTTATTTTTGTTTCTATATTGCATATTCTTTTACTGTAGTTTAGTTTTATAATCTCTCCTAGATTAGTACTAAAAGTTATCCCTAGTACTTCAAATGGCTCATTAGTCCAGGTCAGTTTCTTATTCCTACATAATTCCTCTTTACTTTTTATTTTAGAACCAATCCAAATTGCTTTTGTTTTGTCAAAATTTGGAGTTAGTCCTGAATATTTTGAAATTTGTTCAAGTAGATCAAGAGTTTTCTTTAAGCTTTTTTCTGTACCATCTAAGAAAATTCCTGTATCGTCAGCATACTGTAAAATCTTATTAGTATTTTCTTTTATCTTTATACCCTTTATTTCTTGATTGTTTCTGATCAAGATTCCCATAATTTCAACACATAATAAAAATACATATGGTGAGATTGGGTCCCCCTGTCTACAGCCTCTACCCAGGGTAAAGAATTCTACCATTTTGTAAAACGCACAAGGTAATTTCCGCGTTCAAAACTTTTATGTAATTTATAAAGCTGCTACTAAAGCCAAAGAAGTTCATGATCTGATATAAGAATCTCCATGAAACTGAATCGAATGCTTTTTCAAAATCGATAAACAGCAGTAACCCTGGGATTTCAAGTTCTTCAGTACTCTGAAGTATGTCATAGACTAGACGAGTGTTTTCCCCAATGTACCTTCCCTTCAGAAAGCCTTTTTGATTTTCATGAATAATCTTATTTAAAACAGTTTTTAACCTATTTGCTAAACATCCAGATAATTGTATATAAGTAACATTACGGAGTGAAATAGGACGCCAATTTTATAGAAAGTCTCTTGGCTTATCGCCCTTTGGTAGGATTTATACTATCCCTTGTCTTTGAGTAATAGATAATTTACTATTTTCAAGTCCAAAGTTACAGGAGCGTACAATAAAGTGACCTAAATCATTCCAGAAAAACTTAAAAAATTCGGCGGTGTATCCATCAGTGCCTGGTGACTTGTCATTTTTCATCTTTTTAAGAACTTCTCAAGCTTCTTTATATGTTATTTTACCATCTAACTGATGTGCCTCTAAGTCGGTAAGTTTTGGAATGTTATATTCTGCCAAAATTTCGTTTAGATCCGCGTGTATAAGTATATCGTCTCGACTGCTGTATAGATTTTTATAAAACATCTTAATTTCATTTAGAATTTCTTTCTGATCTGTTACCTTATCACCCTTATGATTCACAATTTGTGTTACAGTTTTGTTAACGTAGTTTCGCTTCTCTAGTCCACAAAACTATTTTGATGGTTTCTCCCCATTCTCTACCCAATTTGCTTTTGACCTTAATGTTGCCCCTTTTAATTCTTCTTTCCTCAATTCCTCCAATTCTATTCTTGTTTTATCTAAAGCTTCCACTAGAAGGGTACTTTCATTATCTTGGATAATTTCATCTAGGGCCTTTATTTGTCTTATCAAGGATAGTTCTTTTTCTTTTTTCTCCCTTTTTATTTTCGCTGAAAAGGGGATAATAATCCCTATAATTTCAAATAAGAGAGTTTCCAAAAATAATTGATCTGATATTGAAAGACAGAGGTCTTCATTTTCAATTTCGTCAATTTTATTTCTATTATAGGGGGAAGCTGCATATTGTTTTTTTATACTTGTTATTTTTTCTTTAATTTTAGAAACAATCAAAAACCTTTTCCCCTTTTGAAGTCAGTAAATTTCAATTCCATTTCCACAAAGGAATGATCTGTTCTATATCCTGGATTTATATCTAACTTTTCTACGAAAGCTAAAAGTTCTTCTGAAATAAGGAAAAAATCAAGTCTTGCTTTTTTAACTGGATTTTTTTAAAACCATGTGTATCTCTTTAATTTTGGATTTTTAACTCTAAATGGATCTTGGAGTTTTAAAATTTCTTTTAGTTTTAGTACCTCTTCCCTAGCTTTAGGATTATTAAGGTTACTATAATTAAAATAATCCAAGTTTTCATCTTGAACCAAATTCCAATCTCCACACATTATAATAAAATCGTTTTGGAAATTATCGAGTTCTTCAACAAGCTTTGAATAGAAAATTGGGGTAACTTGATTTGGGCCATAGACATTTACAAGTGTAAATGTAAATCTTTCTGCTATTTCTATTTCTAACATAAGAAAGTTGCCATCCCCGTCCGCTCTTTCTTTTAAGACTTTAAAATCAAAGTCATTATTAAACAGAATTGCTACCCCCCTAGAGTCAGTGTTACCTCCACTTATATATGTCTCGTATCCCCATTGAGCTCTTATCATCTTAAGATTATTATTAACAAAATGTGTATCTTGTAAACAATATATTGAGAATTTTTTTGTCTAATAAAATTAAAAACATCTTTACGTTTGTTTGTGTCACCCAAGCCCCTACAATTTATACTAAGAACCTTAATCCCATCCATTTTGGATACCTATTTGTGAACTTACATATACATCATATAAATCATTGTAAGCAAACGTTTCTTGAAAAAAACAAAGATTAATGACTTTCCTTACACACATATGCACACACACACTCACGCTTAAAACAATACATGTATTCCAGTATACACATCATATACCAATGTTATTTTTTCTAAACCCTTCATTTTACAAGTTATATACTTTGGTCAAGCGTGTGAGCTGTCCCCCCTCCCCCTTTCTGGTTATTTAAAGTATATTATTTCAAACTACCATAGTAGATAGACGGTATTCCATAGTTTGTTCAAAACAGGAAATTTCTTCTTACAAGAAGTTATTGTCACTATGTCTTGGGTATTTTCTTAGCATAACAAATATATATCCATACAGAGTGTGATAACTCTAGCTCATTATTAATTCTCTAAACTTTTATTTTGTGGGGTTGTCGCCCCTTCCCCATCTCTGGGTATTTAGAGTATATTTTTCCAAAATACCATATTAGACGGGTATTCTATATTTTGTTCACATCAAAGGAGTTTCTCCTTAACAAAGTTAAAGACCCTGTCTTGGGTATTTTCTTAGGAAGATAAGTATCCATACAAAGAGGGATAACTCTAGCTTATTATTATTTCTCTAAACTTTTTTTTTTGAGACAGCCCGCACCCCTAACCGCAACGATAGCATCTATGTTAATGCCCAAATCGTTTAGAATAGATCATCACTTAATAAACCACTAAGCAAACATATATATAAAAAACTTTTTAATTTTGTGAAGACAGCCCACATCCCTAACCACAAAAGTAATATCTATGTTAATGCCCAGATCGTTTAAACATATCATCTCTTAATACACAGCTAAGTGAAGATAAATACAAAAAAAAACTTTTTAATTTGTGGAGAGAGCCCACACTCCTAACCACAAGAATAATATCTATGTTAATGCCCTGATCACTTAAACAAATCATCTCTTAATACACAGCTAAGTGCAATTACATACAAAAATCATTACCACTGTGTTTACAAGTGAATCGCTACAGCCCCTCTATATGTACATGTAGGACCAAAGGAAACAATACCATAGTCAAAAGCAAAAACATTACAAGAAAAAAAAAATTCTCTTTGACCTTGTTTTTCATTTCACGATATGTGTATTCAGAGTAAGCGGGGCAGGTCTTGTACATATTTATCAACAAGATTTGTAATATTTCATAAATATATGCATAAGTTTCGCAAAAACTTCTGTTTTCTCACTTGAAAACTAACAGGAAAAATTATGTGATACTAGTATTGGATTTTAAACAGAACCTGGATTTACATATATATGAAACCGGGTATCAATGAACACAATGTATTACACCTGACATTTAGAATGCTAAATTAGTAAACAATTTTCAATATTTCACAAGTATATATGTATACTTATATATATAGCATAAAGTTATGTAATAGGGATTTATCACCAGATCGGAACTAGGACACTGTGTGCCAGCCCTTCACGATACTATTCAAAAGGTAACCTTGTGTTAGATTCCTTTATAGTTATCTGCTTACGGTTTTCATGGGTATATACAAAGGTTCGTGAAAGGTATAAATATTGATTGTGCAATGAAATGTTAGCAAGCGGGATAAAGTTCGTAAGTGCAACGATTACTGCAAAACTCAAACCAAGGTACATCGCTGATACATGTAGACCAAATCTAGTAAATTGCCGAAGCGGGCATCTTCCAATAGTCCGAGATATACTCTGGTATTGAATTCCGAGATCACGACACAGAGTACGTGACAGATCTTAATAAAACGTTAAAACAAAGTTTAACATGAAGCCGGCGTATCAAGAATGTACAGATACATATATTGTGGCGAACAAATTAACCCGGTGTATCCAGAATGTACAGCTATAACGTGGCTAACAAATACAGCCGGTGTGTCCCGAGTGTGCAGCTATAACGTGGCTATGAAATAGAGCCGGTGTATCCAGAATGTGCAGCTATAACGTGGCTAACAAATACAACCGGTGTATCCAGAATGTGCAGCTATAACGTGGCTAACAAATAGAGCCAGTGTGTCCAGAGTGTGAAGCTATAACGTGGCTAACAAACAGAGCCGCTGTGTCCAGAATGTGCAGCTATAACGTGGCTAACAAACAGAGCCAGTGTATCCAGAATGTGCATCTATAACGTGGCTAACAAATAGAGCCGGTGTATTAAGAATGTGCAGCTATAACGTGGCTTGCAAATAGAGCTGGAGTATCCAGAATTGTAAGATTTGTATGGGTTAATTAAGCATGGGTAATAGACACAACACGGCTGTTTAGTTCTGATACTTTAATACAACTGACCAAGATAACACTGTAGGTTACATCGACTAGACATATCAATCAACAGCACATCTGTTTGTTATTTAACTATAGAAATTAAACATTTGAACTAGAATTGAACTTTTACTTGAACTCTTGCAGACAGTAATTTAGCGATATTACATCTCTCTCTTATCAGATAAAATCTTATCTCTTTAATGTCAATTAGTTGAATGTTCAAAATAAATGTCTGAATGAAAACTGTAGAAAAGAAATGTAAACAAACATTAACTCTCGAAATCATTAATCACGGTCGCGAGTGTTTCAATTGGTACAGCATTAGTTATCAAAATAGAGACTGTCATGACGATAGTGAAATATAATTAAATCCACAATTAATAAATTGTATCATTCATTCACAAATCACATCGAGCCTCTTATAGACTTCAAAACAATTGAGCACGGGATTATTATGCCCGTAAGCACAGCTCAATTTTCAAATTTACATATGTATCACTAATATTGAACATAATCCTTTAAATAAGTGGGAGTCTTTTTAGCTCGCATTGATCTTCGTATTTCATTACTTTCACTCCCGTATGGAATCGTCTTAGAGTCTAAAATCTCATCTTCTTCATAATCCTTCAATCTCTGTCCTACTTTCTTAAAAAACGAACTGTTTCTGGTGACTGTTGCACTGTCATTTTCTGCTGTTATCATAGATCCTTTCTTGTTAATTATTTTCATCGGAGTAGGGTTATACGGGGTACTTAGTTTGTCCTTTTTCTCTTGTTTTACTAATACTTGGTCACCAACTTCAAATTCTAATTTCTTAGCATTGCCTCTCTTATCTGCATATTCCTTCATTTTCATTTTTTTTTTCGGTCTGTTTTTATAACTTTTCCCTTTGGTCTGTTGTCTCCGTAAAAGGGTAATTTTGTCTTAATTTTTCTACCAAACAACAACTCGGCAGGTGAAACTCCGGTTGTACGGTGCGGTGTTGCTCTGTAATTACGCAAGAAACTATACATAGCTTGTTTCCAACTTGTTTTTTCAACATTTGCAGCGCGGATCGCTTTACCAATAGTTCTCATGAAACGTTCACTCTCTCCATTTGCTTTCGGCCATAAAGGTGTAATTTTTCTAAGTTTGAATCCCATTTCATTCGAGAATAAACGAAAATCGTTTGAATTAAACGGCGGACCATTGTCTGTTTTCAGAACTTTAGGTATTCCAAATATTGAGAATACTTTATCTAGTAATGGTATCACTGTTTTCGCTGTCAGTGACGTCAGTGTTTCCACTATCGGATATCTCGAATACTCATCAAGTATTACCATAATGTATTGACCATTGGGAAATGGGCCACAAAAATCCATGCTCAAATTTTCCCAGACATCGTCGGGAAGAATGGACATCTGTAATGGCTCAACATCAGACTTCGGTGTTGCGGCTAAACATGGTACACATGATTTGCATATATTTTCAACATATTTATCTATACCGGGAAAATACACCTTTTCGCGTAACAGTTGCTTTGTTCGAACAATTCCTTGGTGTCCCTCGTGTGCTAAGTCCACTACACGGGCGCGTAAATCTTTTGGAATTACAATCCTAGTGTCATGAAGTAGAACTTCTCCTTCGTCTATTTCCACCACGGATAACTCATAACGTATCCTGAAATAAGTATCTAAATCACTACTTTCATATTTCGACTTCCAACAGTTTAGTTTTATTGACTCGATAACTTCTTGAATATCGGAATCCTTCCTAGTACTTTCGGCAATTTCCTGAATTGTCATTGCCTTTGGAACAGCATTTTCTGACAAGTATCTAACATACTCTTCGGCTAATTCAGAATGTTTGTATTTTGAAGCGTTCATGGTTGGGTGCCTTGATAAATAGTCGGCTGCATTTGATTTTCCAGGCTTATATTTAACTCGAAAATTGTAATTTTGTAGCCTTAATCTCCATCTCTCGATTCTTGCTGGAGTTTTTGACCTTGGATTATTGAACAATGTTTCTAAAGGTTGGTGATCTGATATTAAAGTAAATCTATGTCCATATAAGTATAAATGAAAATGTTCAATCGCCCACACAATTGCAAGCCCCTCTCGTTCTGTTTGTGAGTATCTTGTCTCTACATCTGTCAAAGCACGACTAGCATAGGTAATAATTTTGTTTTCTTGTGTCAATATTGCTCCAAGTCCAACTGGGCTGGCGTCAACAATAAGCTCAGTCTCTTTCTTTGGATTAAAATAAGCTATTACAGTATCTGCTATTAACTCTTGTTTTAGAGATTCGAACGATTTTTGCTGTTCTGAAAACCAGTTCCATTTACAGTCCTTCTTGGTGAGTCTGCGTAACGGTTCCGTAATTGTTGAATAATTGCGTATAAATCTTCCTACGTAATTGGTCATAGCTAAAAAACTGCGTACTTCTGACACGTTGTTTGGAATTGGACAGTTCTTTATCGCTTCTACCTTTCTTGGATCGGGCGAAATTCCTTTTCTACTGAAAATGTGTCCATAGAAATCTAATTTGTCCTTGTTAAACTCACAATTTGATTGGTTTAATGTTAGGTTCTTTGCAATCAAACGGATGAATAATTTCTCCAGCCTTTTATCATGCTCTTGTTGAGTTTGGCCAAATACAATAATGTCGTCTGAAATATTGCGAACCCCTTCTAATCCATTTAATGCGTTACTAAGGGTATTTTGGAATATCTCAGCGGCTGACGAAATACCAAAGCTGAGCCGTTTGTATCTGCGTAATCCTACGTGAGTTGTAAAGGTCGTTATATTGCGCGACTGTTCGTCCAGCTCCAACTGGTACCCGTTTTTCAAATCACACTTTGAAAATACGGTAGCTCCATTCAAATCAAAGATCATATCTTCCAATGTTGGCGTAATGTGTCTTTCACGAAGTATCGACTTGTTTGGTTCCCTCATATCTACACATAGACGTATTTCATTCGGCGATTTGGGTTTTGGTGCGACGACAATTGGAGATACCCATGGGGTAGGTCCATCAACTTTCTCAATTATGTCTAACTTTTCTAAACGGTCGAGCTCAGATTCAACTTGTTTTCTAATATGGAACGGAATTCGGCGATGTGGCTGACTAACAGATTTTACACGTTCATCAACATGAATTTTGACTTGCACACCTTTCATTTTGCCTATTCCCTTAAATACATCACTATAAATTTCACATAATTTCTCCGCACTTTTTGAAATACTTGAAATAGTTGGCACTATGCATAAATCCACTGAAGTAGAATAAGACAATAAATTTCCGTGTCTACCTTTCACTACGTACATTGGCGCTGTTGCGATCTTATCTCGACTCTCAATCACAGCCTCAAACTTTCCAATTAATTTTAAACTTGTATCAGATCCATATGCGAATACTTTCGAATTTGCTTTCTCTAATTTTGGCTTACACTTTATTGATTCAAATGCACTCTCATCAATTACATTGATACTGCTTCCTGTATCAATTAGTACGTCAATCACTGAATCATTAATTTTCACTTTCATTTTCGGTCGTTCAACCTTTACACTGTTGATTTCTTCATGTAATCCAAAAATGTAATCATTATCTGAATCGCTTGTACCAGAATCTTCCTCATTTTCAACGCGGTTGACTCTTTTGCTTGGTTTAAATCCTTTGTTTGTGCCTTGCTGCTTTGATCTACACACTTTAGAGAAATGATTTGGCTTTTTACAAAAGTTACAAGTCTTTCCAAATGCTGGACATCTTTCCGGATGAGGGTAATTTCCACCACAATTTCTACATTTAGTATTTTTACGTCTGTCTTTTCCTTTATTTGGTAAACGTTCCTCCAGGTAACGTGGTCTATTGCGTGTCTTCTTCATTGCATGAACTGATTCACTTTCTGTCTTCTCTATTTCCGCAGCTTGTTGTTCGGAAATTTCTAGAGCTCTTGCTGAAGATATCAATGCTTCCAAGTTCATGTCTTCACGTAATGCCTTCCTTGTGAGTCTTGTTGATGCACATCCCTGGATGATTTGAGACTTGATTTTCTTTTCAATGTTAGTAAACTCACAATTTGTTGCTAATCGTCTGAGTCTTGTATTAAAACTATCTATGGATTCATTTGGTGTCTGTTTGGCTTGGCGAAACTTGTATATTTCATACTATGTATTTTTCTTAGGCGCAAAATATTCGTTAAGTTTTGTCTTAGCATGTTCAAAATCCTCTCCTGTGTCCTGTAAAGTGTCGAAAATTTCGTTGACATCTTCTCCTGCATAATGGAGTAATAATGCTCTTTGTCGTTTCGTATCTTTAATATTTAATCCAATAAATAGGTTCTCTAGGCGGCTGATCCATTTGTTCCATCGAACTTCAGCGTTTGGTTATGTTACAGGAAAAGTAGGAAAATTAGGCAATGCAGTTGCCATGGCTGATCAGTATTACTAATTAACCACTTAATTATTATAATTAATAATTTTCCAGTCCTTTATACTCCTGGTTTTTATATCCTCGTCGCCATTGTAAGATTTGTATGGGTTAATTAAGCATGGGTAATAGACACAACACGGCTGTTTAGTTCTGATACTTTAATACAACTGACCAAGATAACACTGTAGGTTACATCGACTAGACATATCAATCAACAGCACATCTGTTTGTTATTTAACTATAGCAATTAAACATTTGAACTAGAATTGAACTTTTACTTGAGCTCTTGCAGACAGTAATTTAGCGATATTACAAGAATGTACTGTTATATCATGAAAAGCAATAATGCCGATGCATCTAGAATGTACAGATATATTATTGTGAACAAATTGAGCCGTTGTATTTAGAGTGTAGAGCTGTATCATAGTTAACAAATAATGGCGATGTGTGCAGATGACAACGGCTCTGTAAATGAACTTTGACTGAGGGAGAGGAAAATAGTTCTTATTTTGATATTTGACTGCGCCAAACTGTAGCATAGACAGTGGATTTATTATTCAATGGAATTTTAATATTGGAGCTGTATTTAAAAAGCAGTTTCATATAGAATTTATAAATAAATTTATTCAGATAATTTATCAAATGTATTGGGTATTTTTTATCTGATTGTTCAAAGCCTATTTCTGGACTATTTTATCGGTGTAAGGGAGTTTCCATGAGTACCCTTCGGATTTTCTAAATTTGCAAAAAAATTTATCTGACATGGCACCCCGAAAATTTAATGCGATATGCGTGAAATTATTCCGGTCGTTTTGAGGGGTCTCTCATTACTCAACGAAACTTGGTGCCCAAGTGAGAGCAAAAAATGTCAATAGTTTCGCCTATACAAAAATAATTAAGAGGCCGTTGTCAAGTTGAAGTGTTGATTTTTTACTTTGTTGTCTAAAAGTTTGTATGTTAATGATGTTATTAGTTCAGCCACTGCAGCTATAATGCTTTAACTTTCACTTTATTCTGTCAGATAACAGTTAACAATTAAAAAATACATTTTTCTGTCTAAATTTTACTCAAAAACATTAAAATTTATGGTTTTAAACAGTAAGTTACATGGCCTTGAATGGCATAAAATTGTCCGATTTCCTTGTATACAGAAACAACAAAGAATTTAAGAAAAAATTTCTAAATTACTCAAAGGAAAACAGAAGGGAAATTAATTTAGTTATTAAACACTATTGCAACTAAATAAATTTGATTTTGAACAAAAACCAAAAAAAAAAAAATACCTGTGTGTACTTCAACCCTTTAGAACAGCAAAAAACAGCGCATGGGAAATCTGCGAGATTAGGTTCTATATGATATTGCTCACAAAATGTACTTTCAACCAAATCCATGATACTGTTTACCCAAAAAGCATGCAAAGCCAGTAAAATATGGTTTGTATTTTATTTATATCATTAATTTTTGTCTGGAAAAACTGATCCAGTAGCAACAGATAGGGTCGGGTCATAATCTAGCACGCACTTTTCCTCCAAAACAAATTATGATTGCATGAACATTTCTACAAGATGTATTTAAATCCAGCATTTTTCCTCAAATGCTTAATTTTACCAAGGGGAAACACTTGTAATCAACATTAATATTTCTACCTTTTAGCAATTAACAAAATAGACACTAATAAAGTTAAAACCTTGTCAACCAAGGGAGATAATTGTAGGCACTGAAGAATGTAAACAAACTATAAAATGAAGCTTTTATTGTAAATATATGACATTGATCCATATTTAGAGAACAAAATTAGGAGGTAATAATCTGATTCCTATTTTAGAAATACAATCACAGAAAAGTCTTCATGAGATTACAAAGATAGCTTAAACATTGTTTGTGGGGAAGTGGGGGGGGTGGTGGGGGGGGGGGTGCACATAGATGGAAAAAGCCAGGATATGTGCATATATATATAAAAGTGACATATCAGTCGGTGGAGTGGTTTCATTTGGTAACCATGGACCTTGTACACAATAAATGCACTCGGTTACTAATTTTAAAACCATGTTTTTTTGCTTTCATCATTTATTTCAAATTCTTGTATTGGTGTTTACTTGTTTACAATATATGGTTACAACATCACAGCATTATGACGTCACAGTTTGCATGATGTCATAAAGGGTACTTCAAAACTCCTGGCTGTGTAAATCTCTTTTTTTAGAAACTTCTTTGGAAATATTGCTATTAACCTATTAATAATCAGTTGAATTTTAGTAAATACAAATGTACACCCATTTCTGAACCATAATTATTTGATTTATATATTGAGTACTGTTTAAGAATGTTTGATTGTGAAATTAATACAAAAAGTAGAAAGTAAATGTAAAAATTTGTTGTAAAAGATAAGTAATGTGCCCATTTTTCTTCTTAAAAAGGTAAAATTTTTATAACTTGGGAATTCAGTATTGATATTATTTAAAGATATAGCATTCCTATGGTTTATTATGACATATATAGGTTGCGAAAGCGAAAACTTATCATCCAGCTATAGATATAAAGACACATGAAAATTGTTGATTTTTTTTTAAATCAAGTGTTGAGTTGAACAATTGAAAGCGTTAAAGTTTGTTCATAAAACAGGTTGAAACCGCTTTATTTTATTTCGGAATGAGATGAAACTTGGTAGATTTGCTCGTAATATGGGGAACACAAATAAAATACAGTAAAAAGTATGAAAATTGAAAATTTTGTTTTCAATTTGACAACGGCTCTGTAAATGAACTTTGACTGAGGGAGAGGAAAATAGTTCTTATTTTGATATTTGACTGCGCCAAACTGTAGCATAGACAGTGGATTTATTATTCAATGGAATTTAAATATTGGAGCTGTATTTAAAAAGCAGTTTCATATAGAATTTATAAATAAATTTATTCAGATAATTTATCAAATGTATTGGGTATTTTTTTATCTGATTGTTCAAAGCCTATTTCTGGACTATTTTATCGGTGTAAGGGAGTTTCCATGAGTACCCTTCGGATTTTCTAAATTTGCAAAAAATTTTATCTGACATGGCACCCCGAAAATTTAATGCGATATGCGTGAAATTATTCCGGTCGTTTTGAGGGGTCTCTCATTACTCAACGAAACTTGGTGCCCAAGTGAGAGCAAAAAATGTCAATAGTTTCGCCTATACAAAAATAATTAAGAGGCCGTTGTCAGATGTACAGATATATTTTGACAAACAAGTTAGCAGGTGTACTCAGAATGTTCACGTTGTTGAGAACGAAAAAGCCGATATATTCAGATTGTACGGCTATATCAGGGCAAAGAATGAACCGTGAACCAGTATACCCCGATTGTACATCTACATCAGTTGAAAGAATGAACCGAAATATCCAGCTATATTTATGTGAAGGAATAAATTTAGTGCATTTTCGTGCAAGGAGTGTGGCACTGATTTCTGTTTGCTGACACGTAAGAAAGTAAATAAAAATGAGGATCTACTTCAAGAAAAGACGTCTCTGTTGACAGTTATTTCTGACATTTGGGATCAGCATTTCGATGACACGGAGAAACTACTGGTCACCATACCACCATAAAAATATATTAATTCTGAATGCCATGTTTAACTGATACTGATGTGTGATATCAATATCCATCGAGACTGACAAAGACGCCTTTAAGGTATGATAGTCATTCCGATATAAACATACATCCATCAGGAACGACCACTCTGAAGACGCTTCCTTATGTGTGCTAGTCCTTCGGAGTTAACGCTTTAAAGACGGGTACTGTGCTACTGTGATAAATATCCATCGTAATGCACCAAGTTGTTTGTATTCCATGTGAAGCAAAATGACATGTCAGAAAAACCAGAACATCTGAAATAAAAAGTAAAATTGCCTTACGATTTTTATAACATTTATGGTGGATCGAGTTTGATCAATGGTCTGTTCAGTCGAAGTTTTTCAGATCAGTGAGGTAGTTCATGTTTGATGCACGGTATGGACAGCAGAGACGGTACACAACGGATGAGGGGGCGATTGTAATGATCCCTTGCCTGGTCAGCTGATGATGTAACATAGTAGGTGGATCAGGTTTTCTATCCCGGTCTTCTCAGGCACATACCTTCATAAAGAGAGTTTTGTCATATATAATCACGCCCACACATTATCTTGAATGAATCCGATCAGTCTTATGCCACAATGCTCACGCAATATCCTGACTAGGAGTCGTCCAGAACCATGTAACTAAAATAATAGTATATTGAACGAATCCGATCAGTGATACGCCATATTACCCTTAATCGCTGCCAATCAGTCCTATGTCACCCCACTCACAACGGATTGTCGACGCTGCGGTTTGCAAGTAGTAGTCTTATTTGATTCGGGTCTGTTTAAGCCGATAATTCACGAAGTTAAGGATAATGTATGAGTGGGGTGACGTAGCACTGATGGACTCAGAAGACAACACCATATGTAGATACCACGCAGAATATTATTTTTCATAAGTGACTCTCTACAAACCAGTCATTGTCATATTAGCGACCCTTCCTTTGTACTTTGTATGCAATTAATTTAACGTATTCTCGTCATGAATAGACAACTTTAAGCAATTTTTCACTCAGTCAGCAGTTAAGTTGACAACCTCAGTGTTGATGTGATGAATAGTAGATGACTAACTACCTTAACCACTCTGTCATCGAGGCCCTTTATTCTGCCTAGAAAATACACTGTAGTTATTTTCTTCATAATACTGTGAACCCGAACTGTAATTTTTAGATTGTGTTTAACCACAATATACAGCTATTCCACGACGAATGAAGTTGCAGCCGTATTCTCATAAAATCGTAAATTTACACTTACGTGTAAAGATAAGATAGTCGTAACTTTGCGTTTACGTCTACGCTTGTCCATATAAAAGTAATCGCAGTTTTACACGTAAAGTAGCAATCGTAAATCTTACGTTTTGCACGTAGCGTTATCACGCATGCTCAGTTACTTCTTTCACTTTGATGTAAACATCGTCTGCTCCAAAATGGACGTGGGAAACAAAAAGAACAGAAAGCCAAATTTTAGCGATAACGAAATGAATGTACTCGTTGAAAGTGTGGAGGATAACTACAAAATAATAACAGGGAAGTTTTCCCCTTTTATCACAAATGACAGAAATAAAGCCTGGCAGGAAATAACAGGAAAGTGAGATTCATACTATACTACTCAGAGATTAAAATGACAGAAGCACTTCTCTCCATGGAAAACGCTTCATTTGATAGATTCACTATCTTCTATCCAAAAACTAATAAGGTTAAAGTTTATCTTTTAAGATGCCAATCTGTCACGGAAACTGTCAAAAGATCGGGTGGTGAGAATTACTTTCCGCGACGCCAGAACTACTCCGTGACCAGTATTAATTATGTTTTGTTTTGCATTGTTTGTTTTGTTTTTTCAATACATCTATGTATTTATATCAACTGTGTTACTCCCTTTATTTAATAAATATACAGTTTAATGAAATTGGTGTTGCCCTTTAGATAAATTATAAAATCGTACTCGAAAATACATTATACACAGACATCACTGTTTCGGCAAACAAATTCACCCAAAATAAATTCACGCTGGAGTCCGAATCCGTAAAAAAATTTCAACAGTCTAATCATTTTCCGATTTTAATTCCAAATAGAAATCGATCTCATCTCTCATCCCTCGAAATTTACTAATATTATTAGTAAAACGGGAGCGATGAAAGATACAATTTTTGTATATTAGCAGCTACATGTATAGTCTATAAGTGGTTTTTCTATACTTTGAACTAGGCAACGATTTTTGTATGGGATCTTGGGATGTTATACATATTTACTAAATTGACCTGTTATTGAGTAACTAAAACTGTAGAAGAATGTTGCTAGATTTATCAATGTTACTTATAAAAAAATATTATTTATATATGAAAACTATTTGCGTGTAATAAGCTATTGAGCCCATACATTGATATTTCTAGGAAATGAAGTTGTCCCGACTTATTTTATGACACCCCCCCCCATATTACTTTTATTCTTACCTTGATATTCTTTATATGATTATTGTATAATGTTGTACACTATGATGTTATGTTCCATGTTGGCAGTTTTCTTTTTCATTTCTTCACTGTTGTAGCTATTTGACATCTCTTTTGTTCACTAAGCAAAGGGCAAAATTTTGATAAATGTATTTGTCAATTAGGGTGAACTTGGTCAGTATAAAATGCAAAAGAACAATGGAAGAAGTCAATGAAAAGTGGCTAGATTCCCAGAGTAGCATACAGAAAAAGGAAGGAGAGAGACGGGGTTAACTGGTGGTGGACCAGCACCAGATATGTTTTTAAACCATGGGACAAAGTGGTAATTTTATTTTTTGAATGTGATGTATTTTATTACTTTATTTTTTAAATGTTGTTTTTCTACTGCTTGAAAACCTATTTTTGTAATGGCGATGCACAATAAAGATTGAAAATTCAGCCTTTAGGCTTCTTGTTTTGTATTTGATAGACAAGAAAAAATGTTTACATCTTTAGATGTACCATGAAATTCAAGATTCAAAAATAAAAGTGTGTGAGGTTAATTTAATTGATATAAATAATGAATGATAGATTACAATTAAAACAGAAATGTTCGTTGGAACCCACCCCAACATTAAATTAAGAATTTGAAAATGCATGTATTTAATTTAGGAAAAGTATATTCCAATCCTTAATAATTGAAATAAAAACCACCATAGTAAGTTCTTTGTATGCATATTCCAATTTTAAATAAAGTAGATATCAGTGAGATGATATTCATCTCTGTGGGCTCGCCGACCTCAAGGTCAAAGGTCATCAACCATGGTATGCAACACATCGCTTAGATATTATCTACCAACATTCCAAATATTGAAAGCCTACCTCATAAGATAAAAAAGTTACAGCCCGGACACGATTAGGTTCGGGCGGACAGACTGATCACTATAGGGCGTCCGCCACAAAGTGGTTGGCCCTAAAAAATAAAAACAACCCTAGTAATTCAGTTCTTTGTATAAATGTCTTAATGTCCTTATTTTTCTCCTTTTGTTCTGATGACATATATTATGTATTGACTTTCAAAGCATACGACATATATTATGTATTGACTTTCAAAGTACACAATGACGTCCCGATAACTGCAGGTATCTCTCAAAAATAAAAATAGTCAAAAAATACAAATTGCAAACTTACTACTATGAAGTGTTGTCAGTACTATACTAAGTACACAAAAGTGTAATGCACATTCTTATAGTGTTGACAGTGTACTAAAGTAATTTATTGAAATTTATACAAGAACCTGTACAAATATCAATCACAATATTGCTGCTGTCAGAAGTTGAAATATGATTTGCTGTCATCAATTGGTGATTAAATTGTCGCAAATATCAGTTTACTGGCTACGCCTACGTGTCACTAGTTAAGTTAATTTGCCACCATCAAATCAAGTACATGTTCTAATACAATACAGTTGTCTATTAATTGGAATGATATCTCATTTTACTTTAAGCAGTATGTTGATTCTACTAAACAATTATTAAATTAACCTTGTTATTTTTAATAAAATGCTTTCTTCTATTGATGTAGAAGTCCTTCATAAACGCAAGGATATTTAATTCATATGAAGGTAAGACTATCAAGGTGTCTTGCATGTACAAAATATTTGTTTTTATACACCGGTTTGCCAGAAGAGCAATTATAAATATAGGTTCAATCGTTCTAAAGAACGATTAATAGGCTTTCCACTTCAAAAGAAGACCTTAAATAAATGACCTTGAAACCAAAAAGCTAAGAAACATACGTAATTTGTCTATAGCAATTAATAAGAACAAAAATTATTAAAAAACTATTTAGATATCTTTAAAAATAAGAAAGGTCATTAAATAGGACGTAAGAAAACTTGAATGACCTTGACAACTGATCTTTTAATCTACGTAGATATTACTTATAGGCAAAAGCATTAAAAGAAGAAGCCATTCAAAATACATAGTACCATGAAAAACATTTATAAAGGACTTTGACCTTGACTTTTACAGCATGACCTTGACCATGCTGAAGGTCAACAGTGATCAACATTGAAGATTTTATGCCAATATCTCTTAAAGTCATTAAGATATGACTACTTAAAATATATACAAAAAATTAGAAAATGACCTTGACCTTTGACCTTGTATTTGTTTTCAAGGTCAAGGGTTCTAATGATCCATAGTGAAGACCCCATGCCTCTACTATCAGTAGTTGATAAGTAATTAATGAAAAACTAATTATCAATGGGTGTAATGGGGGATAACTCCTATAAGATGAAGCCGGATCCTTTCCCTTTAATAGAAAAAAGTTGCCCCTTTATGAGACCAACATTTTATCCATTATAACTTATAGCCTATCTTTTACCGTTTCAAAGTAATAGCGATGACAAGACAATGCCAAAATTTCAAATGTGACCTTGACCTTTGACCTTGTGTCCATTTTCAAGGTCAAGGTCAATCATGACCAATTATATAAGGTTTCATATATATATCTGTTATAGTTACTGAGATATAGTGATATAATGCAATTCACAATACATTTTATTGGTCTAGGGGAGCTAACTCTTATAAAAATGTCAAATAAAAAAAGTGACGATTCAAGATCTTAATATGATACACATTTTGGTAAAGGTTTCAGTTCTCTATCTTTTATAATAAAGGAGGAGATCTGCACACAACCAAGGGTCAAAAATTAGAACATGACCTTGACCTTTGACCTTGTGACCTTTTTCAAGGTCAAGGTCAATGATGACCAATTGTGAAATATCTAGTCAATATCACCTCTGGTTCATGAGTTACAATGGTACAAATTGTACTTCCAATAAATAAGGGGAAATAACTCCTACAAGGAGTCGTCAAAATACTTTGCGCGATATGTAACAAATTGTCGCAATCCATAGCTGACCATTTTGCAACAACTTTTATTGCGAAATCTTTTACGGTTTCATAGTTTATCTGCACACAAGCTTTTCTGTAACAGGGGAGATAACTCCGTAAAGAACAAGTGTTCGGTGTGACAGGGTCAACTGCGAAAGCGTAATGTCTTATACATCCATAGTACAAAATGTCTTTACAACATGTCGCGAAACAAAATTTATAATGGGATAACAAAACTTGGCGGAAAAAAAATAAGAATAAATATAGGTTCAATCGTTCTAACGAACGATTAATAGGCTTTCCACTTAAAAGAAACCTAAAATAAATGACCTTGAAACTAAAAAGCTAAGCAAGATCCGCAATTTGACTATAGCAATCAATAGGTTCAAAAATAATTAAAATAAACCATTTAGATATTTTTAAAAAATAAGAAAGGTCATTAAATAGGACGTTAGAAAACTTGAGTGACCTTGACAACTGATCTTTTAATCTACGTAAATTTTACTTATAGACAATAGCATTTATAAGAATAAGCCATTTAAAATACATAGGACCATGAAAAAAATTAAAAAAGGACTTTGGCCTTGACTCTTACACCGTGACCTTGACCATGCTGAAGGTCAACTGTGATCAACATTGAAGATTTTATGCCAATATCTCTTCTAGTTATTGAGATATGACTACTTATAAAATTTACCAATAATTAGCAGATGACCTTGACCTTTGACCTTGTATTTGTCTTCAAGGTCAAGGGTCCTAATGGTCTATAGTGAAGACCCCAAGCCTCTACTATTAATAGTTGATAAGTAATTATTGAAAAACTAATTAACAATGGTTGTAATGGGGGATAACTCCTATAAAATGAAGTCGGATCCTTTACCTTAAAGTAGGAAAAAGTTTCGCCTTTATGAGACCAACATTTTATCCATTATAACTTATAGCCTATCTTTTACCGTTTCAATGGAATAGCGATGACAAGACGATGTCAAATTTTTTAAACGTGACCTTGACCTTTAACCTTGTGTCCATTTTCAAGGTCAAGGTCAATGATGACCAATGATATAAGGTTTCATATATATATCTGTTATAGTTACTGAGATATAGTGATATAATGCAATTCACAATACATTTTATTGGTCTAGGGGAGATAACTCTTATAAAAATGTCAAATAAAAAAAGTGACGATTCAAGATCTCAATATGATACACATTTTGGTAAAGGTTTCAGTTCTCTATCTATTATAGTAAAGGAGGAGATCTGCACACAACCAAGGGTCAAAAATTAGAACTTGACCTTGACCTTTGACCTTGTGACCTTTTTCAAGGTCAAGGTTAATGATGACCAACTGTGAAATATCTAGTCTATATCACCTCTGGTTCATGAGTTACAATGGTACAAATTGTACTTCCAATAAATAAGGGGAAATAACTCCTATAAGAAGGTGAAAAATTCTTTAATGTGATATGTTATAAAGTGTCGCAATCCTGAGCTGAACATTTTGGAACAACTTTCATTGCGAAATCTTTTACGGTTTCATAGTTTATCTGCACACAAGCTTTTTATGACAGGGGAAATAACTCTGTAAAGAAAAAGTGTTCGGTGTCACAGGGTTAACTGCGCAAGCGTAATGTCTCATACATCCATAGTACAAAATATCTTTACGACATGTCGCGAAACAAAATTTATAATGGGATAACAAAACTTGGCGGAAAAAAAATAAGAATAATAAGAAACAGACTAATAACAGTAAGTCTTTCCACTGGAAAGTGGAAAGCCTTAATAAATATAGGTTCAATCGTTCTAAAGAACGATTAATAGGTTTTCCACTTCAAAAGAAGACCTTAAATAAATGACCTTGAAACCAAAAAGCTAAGAAACATACGTAATTTGTCTATAGCAATTAATAAGAACAAAAATTATTAAAGAACTATTTAGATATCTTTAAAAATAAGAAAGGTCATTAAATAGGACGTAAGAAAACTTGAATGACCTTGACAACTGATCTTTTAATCTACGTAAATATTACTTATAGGCAATAGCATTAAAAGAATAAGCCATTCAAAATACATAGTACCATGAAAAACATTTATAAAGGACTTTGACCTTGACTTTTACAGCATGACCTTGACCATGCTGAAGGTCAACAGTGATCAACATTGAAGATTTTATGCCAATATCTCTTAAAGTCATTGAGATATGACTACTTATAATATATACAAAAAAATTAGAAAATGACATTGACCTTTGACCTTGTATTTGTGTTCAAGGTCAAGTGTCCCAATGATCTATAGTGAAGACCCCATGCCTCTACTATCAACAGTTGATAAGCAATTAATGAAAAACTATTTATCAATGGTTGTAATGGGGGATAACTCCTATAAGATGAAGCCGGATCCTTTCCTTCTAAATAGAAAAAAAGTTGCGCCTTTATGAGGCCAACATTTTTTCTATTTGAACTTATTGCCTATATTTTACCGTTTTAAAGGAATAGCGATGACAAGACAATGCAAAAATTTCAAACGTGACCTTGACCTTTGACCTTGAGTCCATTTTCAAGGTCAAGGTAAATGATGACTAATGATATAAGGTTTCATATAAATATCTGTTATAGTTACTGAGATAAAGTGATATAATGCAATTCACAATATATTTCAGTGGTCTAGGGGAGATAACTCTTATAAAAATGTCAAATAAAAAAAGTGACGATTCAAGATCTTAATATGATACACATTTTGGTACAGGTTTCAGTTCTCTATCTATTATAGTAAAGGAGGAGATCTGTACACAACGCAATATCAAAAATTAGAATGTAACCTTGACCTTTGACCTTGTGACCTTTTTCAAGGTCAAGGTCAATGATGACCAACTGTGAAATATCTAGTCTCTATCATCTCTGGTTCATGAGTTACTATGGTAAAAAATGTACTTGCAATAAATAAGGGGAAATAACTCCTATAAGAAGGTGAAAATTTCTTTAATGCGATATGTTATAAAGTGTCGCAATCCTTCGCTGAACATTTTGGAACGACTTTTATTGCGATATCTTTTACAGTTTCAAAGTTAATCTGCACACAAGCTTTTTTATGACAGGGGAAATAACTCCGTAAAGAATAAGTGTTCGGTCTGCCAGGGTCAACTGCGAAAGCGTAATGTTTCATACATCCATAGTACAAAATATCTTTACGACATGTCGCGAAACAAAATTTATAATGGGAAAAGAAAACTTGGCGGAAAAAAAAGAATAATAAATATAGGTTCAATCGTTCTAAAGAACGATTAATAGGTTTTCCACTTCAAAAGAAGACCTTAAATAAATGACCTTGAAACCAAAAAGCTAAGAAACATACGTAATTTGTCTATAGCAATTAATAAGAACAAAAATTATTAAAGAACTATTTAGATATCTTTAAAAATAAGAAAGGTCATTAAATAGGACGTAAGAAAACTTGAATGACCTTGACAACTGATTTTTAAATCTACGTAAATATTACTTATAGGCAATAGCATTAAAAGAATAAGCCATTCAAAATACATAGTACCATGAAAAACATTTATAAAGGACTTTGACCTTGACTTTTACAGCATGACCTTGACCATGCTGAAGGTCAACAGTGATCAACATTGAAGATTTTATGCCAATATCTCTTAAAGTCATTGAGATATGACTACTTATAATATAAACAAAAAAATTAGAAAATGACCTTGACCTTTGACCTTGTATTTGTGTTCAAGGTCAAGTGTCCCAATGGTCTATAGTGAAGACCCCATGCCTCTACTATCAATAGTTGATAAGCAATTAATGAAAAACTATTTATCAATGGTTGTAATGGGGGATAACTCCTATAAGATGAAGCCGGATCCTTTCCTTCTAAATAGAAAAAAGTTGCGCCTTTATGAGGCCAACATTTTTTCCATTTGAACTTATTGCCTATATTTTACCGTTTTAAAGGAATATCGATGACAAGACAATGCAAAAATTTCAAACGTGACCTTGACCTTTGACCTTGAGTCCATTTTCAAGGTCAAGGTAAATGATGACTAATGATATAAGGTTTCATATAAATATCTGTTATAGTTACTGAGATAAAGTGATAAAATGCAATTCACAATATATTTCAGTGGTCTAGGGGAGATAACTCTTATAAAAATGTCAAATTAAAAAAGTGACGATTCAAGATCTTAATATGATGCACATTTTGGTACAGGTTTCAGTTCTCTATCTATTATAGTAAAGGAGGAGATCTGTACACAACGCAATATCAAAAATTAGAATGTAACCTTGACCTTTGACCTTGTGACTTTTTTCAAGGTCAAGGTCAATGATGACCAACTGTGAAATATCTAGTCTCTATCATCTCTGGTTCATGAGTTACTATGGTAAAAAATGTACTTGCAATAAATAAGGGGAAATAACTCCTATAAGAAGGTGAAAATTTCTTTAATGCGATATGTTATAAAGTGTCGCAATCCTTCGCTGAACATTTTGTAACAACTTTTATTGCGATATCTTTTACAGTTTCAAAGTTAATCTGCACACAAGCTTTTTTATGACAGGGGAAATAACTCCGTAAAGAATAAGTGTTCGGTCTGCCAGGGTCAACTGCGAAAGCGTAATGTTTCATACATCCATAGTACAAAATATCTTTACGACATGTCGCGAAACAAAATTTATAATGGGAAAAGAAAACTTGGCGGAAAAAAAAGAATAATAATAAACAGACGAATTACAAGAAGGTTTTCCACTGGAAAGTGGAAAACCTTAATAAACAGACGAATTACAAGAAGGTTTTCCACTGGAAAGTGGAAAACCTTAATAAGAAACAGACTAATAACAGTAAGTCTTTCCACTCGGAAAGTGGAAAGCCTTAATTAAATGCCCCGCATGTCTTTAACATTAAATTATCTCAAACTGGCATCAACTACCGCTTGTACATTTAGAACATGAAATCCTTTCCTGCAAACAAACAAATGCTCTTCTTCGTTTGTCATTCCATGAATTGGAATAAGGGTGCTATCTAGGGCATCAACAACATTAGGGAAGTTGGCAACCCTGTAAAAATCTTCCTTTATTTTAGACAGACTTTGTCGATCTGTTGGAAAAGTAATATTTTGTAGACTTCAGTTGATAGCATCTACTACCGGCATCAAGCATTTGCTTATTGTTGACCGACAGATACCATGCAAATCACCTCATATAAAAATGCTGGCTTTTGATTCGTCATTTTCTGATTTTGCATCGATTTCGTCATTAACGAATGGTGCCAGCCGTCATGTGTGGACCTAGCTGGGACTGACTGCGCCTGCCTGTCTGCCTGCCTGCCTTTGACTATACTGCTATGTAACCCCCCAAACTGTCATTGGCTGACTTTAACTATACTTCTATGTAACCCCCCAAACTGTCATTGGCTGACTTTGACTATATTTCTTTATAACCCCAAACTGTCATTGGCTGACTTTGACTATACTTCTATGTAACCCCCAACTGTCATTGGCTGACTTTGACTATACTTTTATGTAACCCCAAAACTGTCATTGGCTGACTTTGACTATACTGCTATGTAACCCCCAAACTGTTATTGGCTGACTTTGACTATACTTCTATGTAACCCCCAAACTGTCATTGGCTGACTTTGACTATACTTCTATATAACCACCAAACTGTCATTGGCTGACTTTGACTATACTTCTATATAACCCCCCAAACTGTCATTGGCTGACTTTGACTATATTTCTATGAAGCCCCCAAACTGTCATTGACTGACTTTGACTATATTTCTTTATAACCCCCAAACTGTCATTGGCTGACTTTGACTATACTTCTATGTAACCCCCAAACTGTCATTGGCTGACTTTGACTATACTTCTATATAACCACCAAACTGTCATTGGCTGACTTTGACTATACTTCTATGTAACCCCCCAAACTGTCATTGGCTGACTTTGACTATACTTCTATATAACCACCCAAACTGTCATTGGCTGACTTTGACTATACTTCTATGTAACCCCCCAAACTGTCATTGGCTGACTTTGACTATACTTCTATATAACCACCAAACTGTCATTGGCTGACTTTGACTATACTGCTATGTAACCCCCCAAACTGTCATTGGCTGACTTTGACTATATTTCTTTATAACCCCAAACTGTCATTGGCTGACTTTGACTATACTTCTATGTAACCCCCAAACTGTCATTGGCTGACTTTGACTATACTTCTATATAACCCCCCAAACTGTCATTGGCTGACTTTTACTATACTTCTATATAACCCCCAAACTGTCATTGGCTGACTTTGACTATATTTCTATGTAACCCCAAACTGTCATTGGCTGACTTCGACTATACTTCTATATAACCCCCAAACTGTCATTGGCTGACTTTGACTATACTTCTATGTAACCCCCAAACTGTCATTGGCTGACTTTGACTATACTTCTATATAACCACCCAAACTGTCATTGGCTGACTTTGACTATACTTCTATGTAACCCCCCAAACTGTCATTGGCTGACTTTGACTATATTTCTATGTAACCCCAAACTGTCATTGGCTGACTTTGACTATATTTCTATGTAACCCCAAACTGTCATTGGCTGACTTTGACTATATTTCTATGTAACCCCAAACTGTCATTGGCTGACTTTGACTATATTTCTATGTAACCCCAAACTGTCATTGGCTGACTTTGACTATACTTCTATGTAACCCCCCAAACTGTCATTGGCTGACTTTGACTATATTTCTTTATAACCTCAACTGTCATTGGCTGACTTTGACTATATTTCTATGTAACCCCCAAACTGTCATTGGCTGACTTTGACTATATTTCTATGTAACCCCCAAACTGTCATTGGCTGACTTTGACTATACTTCTATGTTTACTTTACATTATACCACCAATCATGTCCAATACATGTCTTCATGTAGCTTTTATTTATACATTGGATCTGTAAAACCTAAACTGTCTTACTGTATACCGTTTAGCTTTCAAGAAGCCTACTTATACATTTTTAATGCCATCAATGTGCGATTGTCACCATCTTGAATGTTTCTTATTTCCACCAATCGGCTTATGCCAGAGATAGGTGATGTATCTTCCATTTATATGTATGCCGTATGTATTTCAAATATCTTATCCTTTCCATGCATTGCTTACTGTACTTGTTTGGTTTATTATTCAGAGCAAAAATATATAGGTTTTTCTTTTTCTTTAATTATTTTTATTTTTAATTAATTTCCAGGTTATTTAATACCTGAAGGGAATGCTATGCTATATACGTTGCTGAAATTAACATATACGACCCCGTTCCCTAAAATGTAATTTGTCGGCAGTAATGAAGGGCGTTCTTTAAGTGTCTTTTTTATTGAAAAAAAAAACTAGTTTTGTATTAAATAGGCCAAAGATTAAAACGCAAGTTTGTAGTAACCTTATAATTCAGGTAGTTATATGCTATGTAATTGCAACGTTTTATTCAACAATCCTGGACACTCGAGCGCTAAAATTACAAAATACATTCTATGTAACTATCGAGGGCGATATGTATTTTTATGATTCTTTATTTTAATAAATATAAGAATAACCCCAAAATTCAAAATACAACAATACAAACGTATCAGAAAATTTTTCAGAAAATAGATTTAGCGTTTTAAAATAATCCTTACGATAATCATTATTTGAAAAAAGTTATCACAGTACTTCATTATAATAAAAAATGTATAATTAAATATGGTTTATTAATAAATGAACGGAGTGATCTAACATGAGCATTATTTTAAATACAAATATCACCGTGTAACAATTATTTCAAACAATTTCTGTTCAATTTAGTTTCTTGAACAATTTTTATGTGTCGATTTCAGAAAACATTTTAATCGTCTACATAAATCACCCCCTCGGCCAGTATTTGAGTAGTGGCTCAAATTTATGGAAAAAAAAACTTAGTGTATGTATGACACGAAAATGATCGAAAAACTAGATTGAACTGGATTTTACGGAGCACAGTTTAAAAATTTCTAGTGATAACAGGTAGAAAATATACAATACAAATTTGTCTTTTAAACATTACAATTAGCAAAAATATGAACATTTCTGAATTTAAAAATTAAACAAAAACCATCAATAAATAGAATTTTAATATCGTGATATCAGTTTGAACAAATATTTTCTGTCATATATTGGTTTTGAGTGTGTTTTATAATGCGTTACAGCGTTGTGTATAAATGTCAATTATATATATATATATATAGGCATAGTCTGTTATCCAATCCAGATTAGCTAAATAAATAAAAAATATTAAGTTCTTTGCTGAAATATGTTACTTTAACTAAATTAATAACTTATAATTTAATCAATCATCCGTAATCAATGTGGGTTTTCAGCTATATCATGGCGTCCAGTTATTATTGGGGGAGGAAGTCAGAGTACCCGGAGAAAAAAAAACCCGACCTTCTGTCGAACAATTCTTGTTAATTGAAATTGGGGTCGAGTACACCGTAACTGCAGTGAGACTCGAGCCAGCAACCTCAGTGTTGACAGACCACGTGATCAATAGTATACGAACTACCTCAACCACACGGCCACCAAGGCCCCCATTATGAAACTGAGCCAAGCCTGTAGTTTATACCCTAATACTTGTCTTCTTTTTGTTATTAGTGTTTTTGTTGGTTGTAATGTAAGTACTAATTATTGGAATATCCAGGTTTGTTTTATTGGTTTATTTCCTTTTTACATATACAAAGCTAAAATAGCAGAACATAAAACCTTTTATGTATGGTGCTCTGGAAATGTTAGCTTTCCTGCAGCATTTGTTGCATTTTATTTTAAATCAGTTGAAGAGCATTGAAAGATAAAACAACATTGACACTAAAAAAAATCCCTGTTTTTGGCATCTGTTGTAAATGTGTCCAAAAAGATCAATGAAACCGATAAAAAATGAAAATGGTGCCCGAATGTTTAATGTATTTAGTAATCCTCTTTTCTTAATAGAAATCGGGCGTTTTCTCCGGATACCCAGGCTTATTTCCACTATAAAATTTAGACTCCACTGTATAGCTGAAAAATTGCTGAAGTAAAATTACTTTCAAACAAACAAAAATAATTTCCCTCATTTCTGCGACACACCGGAAATTGACATATTTAGTCATTTTACAATAATGTTTTGTTTATATTTTTTAATATTTCAACACAACTTTCTTTACAATAAGAGGTATTTTATATGAATGTCTTCCAGAACAAAACGAACACACCGGTTCATAAAAAAAACTATTATAGAAAAAATTTGAATGCGAAAAAATGCCATGACAAAAAAATGTGTGTGACTGCTTTATAGAGACTGTGGCCAGACAAATTAAAAGAAACTTCAACAGAATTAAAGAAGTCCAATATTGGCTAACTAAATATAACTGAAAATTTGTCTATGGCAAGTTATGAGTTTGATGACTTTGTTTATGCCTGGGAGATATTTCAGCTCTTTAATATGGCTTGCGATGTATGTATTGAGCGTAATATTAAGATTGCAGCAGTCGACAGTGAGGGGTGGATACCTTGGAAATTTTACACGTATTCATGGACACTAACAGCCTACTTTTTATGGTGGATATGTTGTACAGCACAAACCACTTACATATTGTTAAGGAATCGTGTTGGCTTGTGAAAAAAAGTCGCCATTTATTTCTTTACTCATGGTGTCTGTCAAGGGTTATTTCCTTTCGAAAAGTTAGGACAGTGTGACGTTGTTGGGTAACTGAAATAATTTAATTATTTAAAAACTATAACCTCAACCAACAAATATGTTACAACCAAACTGTAGTTTGTTGTTAGTTTTACAATATCTCTAAGAAACATTTTTAAAGAAGATAGAAAAACTGTCTGTACAAATACATGTAAATAATGTATTTTTACGATTTTACTTATGTCGACAGTGGTAGATCCTTTACGACTGTACTTATGTCGACAGTGGTAGATCCCTTATGACTGTACTTATGTCGACAGGGGTATATCCCTTACGATTGTACGTATGTCGACATGGATAGATCCCTTACGACTGTACTTTGGTCGACAGTGGCAGATCCTTTACGACTGTACTTATGTCGACGGTGGTAGATCCCTTAGGACTGTACATTGATCAACAGTGATAGACATATTACGACTGTACTTATGTCGACAGTAGTAGATCCATTACGACTGTACTTTGTCGACAATGATAGATCCCTTACGACTGTACTTTGGTCGACATTGGTAGATCCCTTACGACTGCACTTATGTCGACGATGATAGATTCCTTACGACTGTACTTATGTCGATAGTGGTAGATCCCTTGCGACTGTACTTATGTCAACAGTGGTAGATCCCTTATGATTGTACTTTGGTCGACAGTGGTAGATCCCTTACGACTGTACTTATGCCGACAGTGGTAGATCTCTTACGACTGTACTTTGGTCGACAGTGGTAGATCCCTTACGACTGTACTTATGTCGACAGTGGTAGATCCCTTTCGACTGTACTTTGGTCGACAGTGATAGATCCCTGTTGACTGTACCTATGTCGGCAGTGATAGAATCCTTACGATTGTACTTATGTCGACAGTGGTAGATCCCTTACGATTGTACTTATGTCGACGTGGTAGATCCCTTACGATTCTACTTATGTCGGCAGTGATAGAATCCTTACGATTGTACTTATGTCGACAGTGGTAGATCCCTTACGACTGTACTTATGTCAGCAGTGATAGATCCCTTACGATTATACTTATGTCGGCAGTGATAGATCCCTTACGATTGTACTTATGTCGACAGTGGTAGATCCCTTACGACTGTTCTTATGTCGACAGTGGTAGATCCCTTACGATTGTTAGTATTTCAGGAGTGATAGATCCCTTACGATTGTACTTATGTCCACAGTGGTAGATCCCTTACGATTGTTCACATTTCAAGAGTGATAGATCCCTTACGACTGTGCATATGTTGACAGTGATAGATTTCTTACGTTTGTACTTATGTCGGCAATGATATATCCCTAACGATTGTACGTATTTCAGGAGTGATAGAACCCTTACAATTGTACTTATGTCGACAGTGGTAAATCCCTTACGACTGTTCGTATGTCGACAGTGATAGATCCCTTACGATTGTACTTATGTCGACAGAGGTAGATCCCTTACGACTGTACGTATTTCAAGAGTGATAGATCCCTTACGATTGTACTTATGTCGACAGTGATAGATCCCTTACGATTGTACTTATGTCGACAGTGATAGATCCCTTACGATTGTACTTATGTCGACGGTGATAGATCCCTTACGATTGTACTTATGTCGACAGTGGTAGATCCCTTACAATTGTACGTATTTCAAGAGTGGTAGATCCCTTACGACTGTTTTTATGTCGACAGTGGTAGATCCCTCACGATTGTACTTATGTCGACAGTGGTATATCCCTTGCGACTGTACTTATCTCGACAGTGGTAGATCCCTTATGACTATACTTATGTCGACAGTGGTAGATCCCTTATTACTATACTTATGTCGACATTGGCAGATCCCTTATGACTGTACTTATGTCGACAGTGGTAGATCCCTTATGACTGTACTTATGTCGACAGTGGTGGATGCCTTATAACTGTACTTATGTCGACAGTAGTAGATCCCTTACGGATGCACTTATGTCGGCAGTGATATAATCATTACGATTGTACTTATCTCGACAGTGGTAGATCCCTTACAATTGTACGTATTTCAAGAATGATAGATCCCTTAAGACTGTTTTTTGTCCACAGTGGTAGAACCCTCACGACTGTACTTATGTCGACAGTGGTAGATCCCTTATAACTGTACATATGTCGACAGTGGTATATCCCTTATGACTGTACTTATGTCGAAAGGGGTAGATCCCTTATGACTGTACTTATATCGACAGTGGTAGATCCCATACGACTGTTCTTATGTCCACGGTGGTAGATCCCTTACAATTGTACGTATTTCAAGAGTGATAGATCCCTTACGACTGTTTTTATGTCCACAGTGGTAGATCTCTTATGACTGTACTTATGTCGACAGTGGTACATCTCTTATGACTGTACTTATGTCGAAAGGGGTAGATCACTTATGACTGTACCTATGTACAAGTTTATCTTGTAATTAAACCTTTAGACAACTGGAAAAACATTTCTCATAGACTAGAGATGTGTTTGTCTGACATCAGCGCATGGATGTGTAGAAATATGCTCAAGCTTAATGAAGACAAGACAGAACTTATCGTTTTCGCCCCTAAACATCGGGTCAAAGATTTTTCAAACTGCAATATTTGTTTTGGAGGTAGCATCGCTAGTAATGCAGATTGTGTGAAAAACTTGGGAGTCTACCTCGATAAAACCCTTACTATGTCTAAACAAGTCAGTGAGGTGTCAAAGTCATGTTTTTACCACATTAGAAACAATGGACGTATACGCAAATACATTACAGAAGACGCATGTAAAACTCTAGTGTGTTCGTTAATAACATCCAGACTCGATTATGGAAATGTATTACTGTATGGAATTCCAAATAGCGAAACTAACCAACTTCAACGAGTACAAAACACTGCAGCAAGACTTATCTCGAGGACCAGAAAACACGAACATATAACACCAGTGCTCCATTCACTTCACTGGCTCCCGGTATCTTTTCGGTGTCGATACAAAATTTTTGCTAAATGTGTTTAAAGCTCTTATCGGGAGGGCTCCCTCGTATCTAACAGAACTAGTTGAAATGTATACGCCATCAAGAATATTACGCTCTGGAAAAAGATCTCTTTTAGTGACACCAACTGTTCGCACAAAAGTTTACGGCGAGAGACGATTCGACAAAGCCGCTGCTCTCCTGTGGAATGCCTTACCAGATGATATGCGGGACACTACCTTGTCAGTTGATGCTTTTAAAAAGAAACTTAAAACTCATCTTTTTAAACAAGCCTTTTTTTTAGTTGTTCCTACTGACTGTGATGGACTTGTTATAAACGTTTGCATCTGTGGTAAAGTTGTTTTTAAGTTCGGTGATATTATTTTATGCACTCATTTATCCTTATCTTTTAATTTTAGTTTATTATTTTCTTGCATTTCAACTATTGCTTTTATTGATTTATTTTTAATTCTTAGTTGATTCATTTAAAGCTTTTTTTCTTATAAATGTGCGTTTTTACTTTTTAAATTGGCATCCCTTTTAAGTGAATATCTAGCTTTATTCAAATTTTTATGGAATTCGAAATTATGCTTATATTGCTACGTTCTTATTTTTGTAACCATTGAAGCGCTTTGAGTATGTATATAGATAAAGCGCTATATAAGAATTGTAAATAATAATAATAATAATAATAATAATAATAATAATCATAATAATAATAATAATAATAATAATAATAATAATAATACGTCGACAGTGGTAGATCCCATACGACTGTTCTTATGTCCACAGTGGGAGATCCCTTACAATTGTACTTATGTCGACAGTGGCATATTCCTTGCGACTGTACTTATGTCGACAGTGGTAGATCTCTTATGACTGTACTTATGTCGACAGTTGTATATCCCTTATGACTGTACTTATGTCGACAGGGGTAGATCCCTTATGACTGTACTTATGTCGAGAGTGGTAGATCCCTTATGGCTGTACTTATGTCGACGGTGGTAGATCCCATACGACTGTTCTTATGTCAACAGTGGTAGATCCCTTACAATTGTACGTATTTCAAAAGTGATAGACCCCTTACGACTGTTTTTATGTCCACAGTGGTAGATCCCTCACGATTGTACTTATGTCGACAGCGGCATATCCCTTGCGACTGTACTTATGTCGACAGTGGTAGATCCCTTATGACTGTACTTATGTCGACAGGGATTGATCCCTTATGACTATACTTATGTCGACAGTGGTAGATCCCTTATGACTGTACTTATGTCGACAGTGGTATATCCCTTATAACTGCACTTATGTCGACAGTGGTATATCCCTTGCGACTGTACTTATCTCGACAGTGGTAGATCCCTTATGACTATACTTATGTCGACTGTGGTAGATCCTTTATGACTATACTTATGTCGACAGTTGTAGATCCCTTATGACTATACTTATGTCGACTGTGGTAGATCCTTTATGACTATACATATGTCGACAGTGGTAGATCCCTTATGACTATACTTATGTCGACAGTTGTAGATCCCTTATGACTATACTTATGTCGACAGTGGCAGATCCATTATGACTATACGTATGTCGACAGTGGCAGATCCCTTATGACTGTACTTATGTCGACAGTGGTAGATCCCTTATGACTGTACTTATGTCGACAGTGGTAGATCCCTTATGACTGTACTTATGTCGACAGGGGTAGATCCCTTATGACTGTACTTATGTCGACAGTGGTAGATCCCTTATGACTGTACTTATGTCGACAGTAGCAGATCAATTACGAAACAACGTCTATAAAATGATTCTATTAGCCTATGTCATCCAATAAAATACAGAGCAGGCCACCCTTATGAGAAAAGCACCCCTCCCCATTGACGGAGAAATCTTGGATTCGCCACTGATCCGGCTGAGTGAAATGAAATGGATGACGCGGTAACAATATATTTTGCCTGATACTTTGTTTTAGATATGGACAGATACTCGTCTTTAAATTATCGGTGATTTAAAACTCGTTGAAGGACTCTGCTTTATTGGATTTTTTTTTACTGTTTTCAATTTACACCAACTATATATATAAGACATTTGATCTTAAACAAGGTTGAGGGGCATCGTTGGACCAGTGGTAAGGTAGTTAGTCATCTACTATTGATCACGTGGTCTGCCAATACTGAGGTAGCGGATTTTGCGGGCAGGGTGTCATTGACTCCAATCTTAGTTGACAAGGTGTTATGGTTACTCTCTTAGACAACAAGGCATCGTTTAGACATCGTTATAAATTCATAAACGTAATACTCCCACCCTACTACAGATTCGGCTAAACCTAACGTGTTACGATATATTTGCTGACTGGTGTTTGACTACTATGTCATACATTTAGAAGACTGCGTCCATGTTTTGGACCAATCAAAAATCCCCTAATCAGCCTTGGGAAAGATACAGTGGGTAATATATACTAAGTTTGGTTCCAATTGTTCATGTAGTTTCAGAGGAGAGGACTCTCGACAAATTGTTATCTATGACAGGCAACAAGTACGAGGGACGCTAAGGCAGGGCAATATTTTACTTGCTAAAAAGCACAATCAATGAGAGAAATATATTTATACGTTTCCACTGTTGTTTACAAGAATTATGTTAATTTACTTTTAAGCTGAAATCTGATTGGCTAATTCAGATGGAGCAACCCATTTCGTTTGTCACATTTTCTTATGACGTTAAAATTCAAATAGTCTCATGACCTCATCAATGTTTTTAAAATATATTTCGTATAACCTGTTCAGAAATTTCAAATATTCCTTAAATAAATCTCCCCCTCTTTTCCGTAAACATAAGTTACGGAAATTTGCAGTTTCCTTCCCTTTTCAGTAGGTACATAGCTTATACCTATCATTGTATGGAAAAATAATTTTCTTTTGAATTTATTCTTTTATTCCCTTAAACAGAGCCGAAAGTCAAATAATATTCCATAATCTGATCTTTTATGTTTTACAAGTAAAACAGGGACAACCAAAATCCTTAAAATTATTTAAGACAATATGTCATCTTCCTTATCTTTATATAGCTAATACAGGTACTTAATGTTATGGAGGACACTTGTAATTAACACAAAAACTGTGTAAATGGAAAAAAGGAATGTATTGTAACAAAAGGTATATTTAAATTTATTTCCTATTTCGATAAAAAAGAGTTAAGAGACACCAATCTGCACATGTCTGTGACAGCCCTACCGATTTCTACGGCTGGCGTACAGTTTTTTACAAAACATGAGGGAAACAATTTTGTCTAACGTAAAACTCAAAAGAGTCATTATTCGCGTATTGTTTTCGCATATCATTTATTGAGCTGTTTTCTGTTCTGTTTCGTTTGTGTCGTTTTCGATTTCTCAATTCCTATATTGGTCAATATCCTGTCACGTGACCTCGGTCACAATTCTGATTGACATTGACTGAAGGGCCCCCTTCCAATTTGAGGTATTTTCCCGCGCCTTTTCTTGTTTATCCATGTAACATGTTATCGTTTTTTTGTTGTGATTGTGTTTCAGTTAGGCATTAAAAATAACCATTCCGATGAAAATTCGGATAAACAAAAGCTGTCCAAAACAAAAAAACAAAAAATAATAATAAAGAAAGAAAAAAAAGAAAAAAAAGCGAAAGACCTATAGTTTACTCTTGATCTTTTTTTCTTTGAATCAAAAGGTAATTACACTAAAATCAATCTAGTACTTAGTTAGGAGCAGGGTCATCAAATATCAAACAACTACTATGACCGCAACACAATGTTTTATGACGGAAATTATAAAAAAATCCATTTCCTTCGATTTGTGTTTTTTTATCATCCGGAAACCAGACGATACGAAATGAAAGGTATTAAATTGTAAAATAGAATTTTGTGGTCAGATCTGAATTTTCAATAGACCAAATGACAATCCTTGGCGCCAGAACGAACTTTATATTTCATTGTCGTTTCCAAATCAAATATCTGTGGCCTAAGGGCTATCAGATGTAAGAGAAGACCTGAATATTCTAATTTGATTTAGATTTAGATTTGGGATTGGATTGATTGTGGACTGGATTGGATTGAATTGGATTAAACTCAAACAATGGCACAGACAAGACATGATTAATTCAAGAAAGACAACTCAAATTCGATTGTAAGCCCAAAGTCTCAGTTATGGTAATGTTTCTTAGTAATTAATACTTAATATAACTTGATGACTTACATGTATAAATCATTACCAAACGTAGATAGATGTCTAATATGGAATATGTTTGTTTTGTTTTGTTTGTTTGATGGTGTTTAACGCCAATTTCAGCAATTTTTCAGCTAGATCATGGCGTCCAGTTTTTATTGGGGGAGGAAGCCGGAGTAGCCGGAGAAAACCCCCGACCTGCGGTAGGAAAACTGGCAATCCTTGATAAAATTTAAATTTGGAGTCGAGTACACCCTGTCTATAGTGATAATCGAACCCTCAATCTCGGTTGACAAACCACATGATCAATAGTAGACGAACTACCTTGACCACTCGGCCACCGAAACCCCCTATGGAATGTGAGATCTGCGGTAGATCCCTTACGATTGTACCTATGTCGACAGTGGTAGATCCCTTACGATTGTACTTATGTCGACAATGGTAGATCCCTTACGATTGTACCTATGTCGACAATGGTAGATCCCTTACGATTGTACTTATGTCGACAGTGGTAGATCCCTTACGACTGTACTTATGTCGACAATGGTAGATCCCTTACGATTGTACCTGTGTCGACAATGGTAGATCCCTTGCGACTGTACTTATGTCGACAATGGTAGATCCCTTACGATTGTTCTTATGTCGACAATGTTAGATCCCTTACGATTGTACCTTTGTCGACAATGGGAGATCCCTTACGATTGTACTTATGTCGACAGAGGTAGATCCCTTACGATTGTACTTATGTCCACAGTGGTAGATCCCATACGATTGTACCTGTGTCGACAATGGTAGATCCCTTGCGACTGTACTTATGTCGAAAATGGTAGATCCCTTACGATTGTTCTTATGTCGACAATGGTAGATCCCTTATGATTGTACCGGTGTCGACAATGGTAGATCCCTTGCGACTGTACTTATGTCGACAATGGTAGATCCCTCACGACTGTACTTGTGTCGACCGTGGTAGATCATTTTATAGAATTCCGAATTTACCTTAAGTTCACTATTAGTGACAACCTTATTTTCTCAAAATACCATGTCTTTGCTAAAAATATTTGACCGACACAAGAAGATTAAGGTCTAATAAGAAGGTTTTGTAAAGTTGACAAAAATGACGTCACAAATAGAGCTAGTTTCGGTTGTCAGATGGAAAGAAACAGGTGCCTGTCTGTTAATTTTCGTACAAAATCTTATACTTGCTTGAAATTAATAAATTTGGATTCAATTCAATTCTAAAATATTTGTGCATCATATTAACTTAATATTAAATAGGTTACAATTTTTATGGAAAGTGAAATCAGACTACTTTGGTTCTTTCAAGCACTTCTTTTGACTACGGCATCAACTGATTGGCTATTTAGAAGAGGTTAACCTTTAAAACATCTAATCAGATAAGTAAACTTATTGACAATTGATACTGGGTAAGCAGATTTTAAATAATGAATTATACAAATTATCTCTAATTGGCATATACAGACCATACACTTTATGACCAATTTTGATGCCAGGCCAATTTAAAGGCAATGCCAGAAAGGTACTATAGTATTTGTTTTAGGCCAGGCAAATTAGGGGCCAGGCCAGGATAAGCCTGGAAATTGGGACAACGTCGGGTTTTAGATTATATCCTTTTGAGCCTTGCCAATTACAGAGACGATTATGAAAATTCCATCTGATCATAAAAAAATAAGGCGTTGTTGAACTCCGATCAGAACAAAGTTGGTAATCGTAAAAGAGTACAATGCCAAGAGCTTGTTGGTTCCGATCGAGTTAGAATTATTTATGTTCAAGTAGATTGACATCCTACAAGAAACAGCGTAGTGTGTTTATTCATACCAAACCAGAAAGAGAAAAAACCTTTTTAAAAGGTATTTGGACCACAATTGA
The DNA here is from genome assembly GCA_944474755.1 of Limnoperna fortunei. Lineage (NCBI taxonomy): Eukaryota > Metazoa > Mollusca > Bivalvia > Mytilida > Modiolidae > Limnoperna > Limnoperna fortunei. The sequence continues at coordinate 63,652,682 of OX104124.1, forward strand.
CCACGTGATCGTATTTGGTTGTCTTTTGCTTTTCAAAGGAGCATAGACCTCGATAATGCCGTCCGACAAATGTCGGAAATGCTATTTTGCTAACTAACTTTTTTGTTCAAAACTGTTAACCTTGACTCAAAGTAATATATTTAATTTTTATAATTAATTAAAAATAAATGGATTTAATTAAGCTGTATTTCTTGGTCGAAAATTAAAATTAAACGCAATCACCAATTATTGGTCGGATATCTTTATTTCATGATCTATCTAAGAACGTGTAACTTGGAATTAGACAAAATAAAATAGTAAAATAAAGAAAACAAATCACTTCATTGCGCTTTAAAGCCATTTTACACCAATTTATGATAGCAATTTTCAAATATATTTAAACTAAACTAAACTTCGTGCACGAAGAGCTTTCTAAACAAATGTTTCATATGTCTAATGACGAAGTCAATAAATTGTGAAAGTTTTTAATTTTTAAGTATTATCAAAACTTTCCCACTACGTAAGTACTCTAAAACTGTTGTCTGTAATTGGTGTCTCCCTATTCATTATAGCCAAATACACAAAAAAAACCACACACAGTCATAAATGCCAGCAACACATTTTAGATGACATCTAACAATTATACTCTTCTTGAATAAATTTGATCAGATTATTTTGTGCATGCATTTTTTATAGATTTTATCTATCAAGATTGTAAAAAAAAATGAAACAATTACTTGCATTTTATATTTTATTTTCTATTTACAGTCATTAACATTTGGTTGTTGTGTGGCTACAAAAAATTATCTGACTTTATACTAGACACCATAAGATAATTCACACCAACATTGCTTAAAGTTGGCAAAAAGGGTTTCCGAGTAGATTTTTTAAACAAAAGCACACGAAGTTAATTTTAAACATAGTCAATTGATTCAAAAATTAAATACACCGTTATAAACTGGGGGTTGTAAAACCTATGGGTTTTTCATCAAACCCTAAAACGACCAGGCCAATGAACAATACTGCAAGAATGGCACATTAAAGTAAGGTTGGAGAAATGACTGAACACACATTATTTTTGGAAGGCACAATCTTTTCCCTGCATAATACCGTCTTATGAATATGCATTCTCAAGCACATTCAATACGTCAGTAAAGTATTGAAGATGATTGTTAGAGGTGGTACAAGTGGTTCCTATACAACCATGGATAGTTAGGCTTGTGCATGATGACGCCTTCTAGTATAAACCATCTCCAGGCCTTGATACAATTGCAGGTTACCTACATACAGAGCATCTCTACAAAAAAAAATAGATTTTTAATTAAGAAAAAACAGTAAAGGACCATTTAAGAATCTGAAAATAATTTGGGAATGCAAAGTATTTTAAAGTTATCAGTAATAGCCTAAATAGGATTTAAAAAAAAAAAAACATTTTAGCCTACACGGCCTGCCATTCCACAATCAATTACCGGACGTGAATACCTTCCTTTTATACTTGTCTCCCTTAATTATTTGTCAACGGAAACATTTAAGTGCTGCGATTTTTTGCACCACGTTAAAATTACTTCAAATAAACTTAAATCAAATCTATATATAATTACCTTTGTCCCTTAGAAGATCCGATTTGTGACTACATCGGGAACAGTGTTTTAAAAATTTTCAAAGGTCTGCCAAAATTTTCTAAAGTTGTTCCTTGACGATGGAAAAATGTCTATTGCTACTTTTTTTAGATGGACTGTAATTTTCTGCTGTCATTGCTCGACGGAGGAAGCATTCGCGTCTTAGAATATCATAGTATTGTGTATTCTTGAGTTGAACTGTATTAACTGTGTACATGTTTCAAGTCCAGTCAAAAACTTCGCGTCAATACAAAAATGGAGGTCTTTCCAAGTGATAGCCTCGATCATCCAGACGCTTAATTACATTTGTGCGTCTGGATTCAGCTCTATATTAAACTCATTATCATTACGCCCAAAACTGGGCGTAATTTTTGATTGGATGATATTTATATTGTCTAAAAAATTACTTCCGTTCATATCAAGAAGTGTACAACAAATTGTACCAAAGTTTACATTTGAATATTTTTAATAAAATATTACTTTATCAATTAATTAAACAAATATTATTGTTATGCATAATCAAGAGTGAATCTTACTGTGACGTCATATTATAAGTATAGATATGTTTGCATGGTTTTCATGGTTTAAAAATAGGGCTCTAAAAATAGAATCATTGTTTGTCTCCACCTATTGGTAGCGAAATTAAAATAAGGTGATCCCAGACGCTATTATATATGCGTCTGGGTGATCGAGACTATCCAAGTGACTGCATCTCTTGAATATTTTGAAGGGAGATAATTAGATATCTCCACAAATCGGACTGCAATTGGATACGAAGAACCCACTATTGTTCCGGGACAATTAGAATCGCACGAGGGTAAACCTATTGTTAGTAGACAAAAGTACGGTTAAACTGTTCGGAACAATGTCAAATCCAATTATTCCGAAGATCAGAGGCCCGAACTTCACAAACCTAATGTTCCTTTGATAGATTCTCTTATATACATTGCACAAATATACCAACAGAATTGGTCCTCTAAAAAGTACACAAATTGTGTTATTCCGTGATCCCGGTCCCTGGTTGTTTTATGAACAGAAAAAAAAGAAAATATTAAAACATGACAACAGAAAACTGAAACTGAATTCATATTATATCGCTTATGAAAAGTAGTGTTTCTTCATGCAGTTGATCCCTGTCTAAGTACCTTCTCATTAAGAAGAGAAATACGTGTTGCTTTATGACCCCAGGTTTATGACAGTTACATGTACATATCTCTATCTTCGTGATTGTTTTACTTTGTTTTCCTTACATTTTATCTTTACTTTATTTATTGGTATTTAGTTGTCTTTTGTCTTGTTTGTAGACGTCTTTTGGAAATAGTGCATGGTGCTGTCGTTTCTGCATTGTGCAGGGTTCTTTGTTGGTTATATTAGCGTATTATCTGTATTGTATTAGATCCTTGTCCTGTTCGACCCCACCAAATGATTTTTATGTGACTGTTCTAAGTGTCCGAAGTCTGTTTATTCAATCGTTTATGTCCTTCCTGTTCCTTGTTTCTGTTGAATTTTGTGGTTATTATTGTCATGCCCTGATTATTGAATTTAGCTTTAAATGTGTTTAGTTTATTTTTCTGCTTATATTTACATATTATATGCAGTGGATTGTATATCACGGCTGCGCAAACACGTATAAGAGTGCTTCAATAAAAAAACCCTTATGCAATCATGACCACCATAAAAGTATCACAACTATTATAGACAAACTGAAATAGTAATTTAACAATAAGAACTATTAAATTAATATAACTTAGTACTCTTTATAATTATATTGTATTATCTCAGGTGGCAACAGACTTTAACGTAACAAAACAATGATTGCTACAGACGTAGAAACTCATCCTACAGAACGGAAGCGACCAGGGAATTGTATTTTTCGTCCATTTTCAGAGCTCGAGCATAGTCGCTTTGTTCGAGTGCAATTTGGTTAAATTAAGAACTATTATCGTGCTCTGAGGTAATAAATAACCTAAATTAAATCACAGTGGATGTTGATCACGCATATATAATGAAATTTTATTTTTGGTTTAAACAAACACGTCACTATTTTCGGTTTACACAAATACGTCACTATTTTCGGTTTACATAAATACGTCACTATTTTCGGTTTACACAAATACGTCACTAATTTCGGTGTACACAAACACGACACTATTTTTACTAGAACTTTGTTCAGTGCTTTTTATTTCTTAGTATATGACAAAAAAAACTTATGCATATCACAACCCATATTCATCATTGGGCTTAAAGGCCCCTGGAAGATATAGAATTCTCAGACTGATACGGGATGTGACATGGATATTTCCATATTAATAACTTCTTAATACATGAATATGTTAACTTGCAGTAAAGTGCATTGCAGTTATTGTACAACTAAACACAGAATAATAATAACAAATAAAATGAATTACTGACAAACAAATATTGTCCCGAACTGTTTCCTTATTTTCAAAGTAATTTATTTCGAAATAGATTTATGCCAGTCGTTTTTACGCGGATGATGAAAAAAACATCATTTCAGAATTATTATGATATTTGTAATTCAAAAACTGTATGACGTAAAAACGGACAAATACTGTGCAGTTTCAGAAAAAAATGAGTGCCATTTTTTCGTTTGTTATTCTTTAGTACTGAGTCTATTGATCTGAACATATTTTATTCATGAATTGGGTTAAATACCAAATTACACTAAGTCATAGAAAGACAACTCAAATTCTATTGTAAGCCGTAATCCAAAAATCTCAGTTGTTTTCAGTTCCAGATGTATGGTCCATTTAAAATGAGGAACATTTTATTTTAAATTACTGTACTGAAGGAAAGACACTGTAAATCTTCGAGTTATAAACCTATATTTTATATACCTATGTTGTTTTTACAGGTACGTGTGGAAGGGATATTATATCTGAAAAACTATAAAACTATATTTTTGCAGGTTTGTTGACCATATAGGTGTGAACTTGGTTATAATGTTGTTTTTTCCGCCATGATTCTTTGTCTGGATATGTTTGGTAAGTTCAGATGTAAGGGTCAAAATTTAGAATAAGATATACGCCCACAATTTTCCTATTTAGTGTAAACATATTTCTATTCGTGGTACTGAACATAGTTAATACATCGTATACAATGTTAGGATCAGGAAACAAGTCAAAGACTTATATTAATCCGTTTTCTATAGATATTACAGTTACATTAATAATACTCAAAGGATCAAAACTATTTACAACATAAGCAAATACACCTGTATATTTTATAACAGCAGTGATATGTAAATAAATTGTGGATACAGGAAAACACAGAAAAACACTGATGAATTTTTAGAGCAGAGTTGAGGTTTTAATCGAATTGCTTTGTACTAAGTATATATTCTTGAACTGTCAAAAATAAATTAGCATTTTCTTCGTATGAGATGTCAGGTGAGCCATATAATAGTGTATGAACAGGTAAATTGTTGACGATGTTGCTAAGATGATGTTGGCGTTGTTGATTGAAAAGTGGGCAGTGTAATAGGTAGTGAATTGTTGTCTCAACTTCTCCACAATGACAAAGCGGCGAATCACTTATATTTTTAACGTATAAGTCCCGTTTCAGGAAGCTACATTCCATTCTTAATCTAGAATGAAGTATTTGTGCTATTCTCTTCCCGACAAAATAATATAATTGTGGTTTTTGTTGAGCCTTGATCTGCGCAGTCTTGAAGGATGAAACTGACGCACTCAGGTATCAAATTCCAAGACCGTACAGTTGAAGGCACGCAATAGTTTGAAAAGAGTGCTGTTCTAGTTCGAACAGGTGGAATGGTGGATCTATTCCTAGTGTTGTGGCTGTGGATATTGAGTCCGGTATTAGGTCAGAGAGGTATGGAGGGGTCAAACGATTTTGCATTTTATAAAAGTAAGTCAGTCTATGAGATTCTCTTCGCTCACTGATTTTCAACCAACCCGTCTCAATATAAAGTTTTAAGGGAGACTAATCTGGTTGCTCCGGTTACTATCCTAGCTGCTTCAACTTGTACTCTTTCCTTTTTGTCTACAAGATTTTTTACATTAGAATCTCATATTACATCCGCATATTCTAATATCGGACGTATATAGGTTAGATAAATAATTTCCAATGTTTTTCGATCGAGGATAAATTTAAATTTTCGTTAAACATTAAGACGTTTATATGCATTTTCTATTATGACTTCAACATGTTTATTCCATGTGCCATCATTTGAGATATATACTCCAAGATGTTTGTGACTGGTTACTTCACTCACCAGTACGTTATTCATAAAAGGTTCGGATGGTCTGGTTTGTGAAGTTTCTTTGTTATTATCATTGTCTCTGTTTTGTGAGGGTTGAAGCTGACTAACCATTTAGAAGACTATGTATGCATTTTTTCAATATCACTATTCAAAACATTCGCTGCCACACCGGGACTATGTACAATTAAGTAGAGACTGGTGTCGTCAGCAAATAATTTGATAGTAGACTGAATATCAGTTACAATATCGTTAATAAAGATGATAAAAAGAGGAGGCCTCAGGATAGATGACGAACTATTTATTACCACCCTTTGTTTCCTTCCCGATAAATAATCTTCAACCTATTTCATAAAGTGCCTTTGATACCAGATGCCTCTAGTTTACATAATAATCCCCGATGCCATACTTTATCAAATGCTTTACTGATATCACAAAATACAACCCTTACTTCTTTTCCATCATCTAATGCTTTTCCAAAGCCGTTTGTGATTTTAAGAAGTTGATTTATAGCAGAATCCCCTGGAGTGAAACCAGACTGATTTGTTGTGATCTTTTGGTTAATACGTAGATAATTGTGGATATGTTTGCAAATACATCTTTCCATGACTACCAATTACACTGATACGTGAAATAGATCTATAATTTCTATAGTCACTCGGCGAGTCTTTCTTGAAAACGGGTGTTACATTGGTATTTTTCCATTTAGTTGGATATATGCCAACTGTTAATGACAAATTAAACAGTTTACACAAAGGATACTTTAGTACAGTAGAGGTTTCTTTTAGGAGTCGTGGACTTATGCAATCTGGACCAGATGTTTTTGATGTGTCTAGGGAATTAATTATGTCCTCAACCTCGTTTTCTGTGATGTCGATGCAAGCAAGTCCGTCTGTCTGTGTGTCTAGTATGTCCGGGGAGGGATGGTTAGTGTCATTTAGGTCTGATTGTCTACAAAAGTATTTATTAAATATTTCGGCCTTTTGTTTGTCGTCACAAATCAAATCATCATCAGTCTGTAAGGGGAGGGGGGAACACTACGATTGGTAATAGTGTCGCAGTTTAAGAGAAATTTTATTAATTTTCCTATTTTATATAATCACTTGCTAGGACAAGTCTTGACATAGGATTTTATAGGAAGAAGTCGTAAATATGTCAGTTATCGAACTAGAATTGATTGAATTCAACAACAGATTGAAGTTTTAAAGCGGCGCCGGTTGCTTAATTTGTTCAGCTCAATATTCCATCAGCAATCGCAATCCAACAAAGCCACCAATTATAGGGCAATACCTGGACAAATTTATCAAATAAGTGTCATAATTCTTTCTTGTTCAAATAAAAGTAAGGCAAAAAATTGAACGTTGTACTCATAAATAAACTCGTACTTAGAGTGGGTAGAGAAGGGTTTTTGTGATTCGTGACACTTCAATATGCTTTTATGTTAAACATTCAAAGACTTCAAAATGTTTGTATGTAAAATATATAAGACATAACATTTCAATTGGTTTTTAAACATAGTCAACCTCAAAGCTGAATAAATCCTAAGTAAAATGACCTGCACGGCTCTGTGTGATGAATAATATACAATGTGAGAAAACATTTATATTGCCACACTTCTTTCAGTTTTTACAGCTTTTAGACCAAATGTACGATTTCTTTTAACCCATTGCACTCAAGGCCTAGCCCGTAACTGGTTACCATATTGGCCTAACCAGTGACTTTGTACCAGATGTGTAACGCTGCATTCCTCCCGTCCTATATTTAGTCATGAAACATACAAATCCTACTTGCAGTGCTACCTATAATATATTAGTTTTACCACATACATGTACATTCAATTTTTATATTACATCTGTTTCAAGTAGACATTATATGTAGTTAAAATAGTTAAGTAAGAAGTACATTCGTTGTATGAAATATACAGTCTTATAAAATTAGTCTCAAGTCCGTATTCTATAGTGCTACACTGAACAAAATATTGTTACAAAAAATAATAACAGCATCTGAAAAGTCTTCAACTCACAGCTGATCAAACGGAGACCCACCAAGTGAATTGTAAAGGTATTAGTTCATGTATGTCATTCAAACGTTATTATAAAATGCCGGTCTGGGATGCCATAAATAATATCAGTTGTTTTTAAGGACACTTTTATAAATGTATTTTGTGTTTTTTGCCTTCAGTGCTTCTACTCCAAATAAGTGTTACCAGGACACTAGTACAGATTGGACATCGAAAGCCTATTAGTAATTCTGTAAATCACATATTTAAATGACTGTTTATTACATGTACACTCTTTAGACAACTTTTGATTGCATATGACGTAGTTAGAAGTGTTTTTAATCACAAATAAATTTGACAATATTTAGTGAGATAGAAACGACGATATTTTTTTTAAGTTTGTGCGACGACCCCCCCCCCAAAAAAAAAAAGAAAAGTAAAAAAGAAATCGATAAAAACAACAAAAATGATTGTACTCAAGTTCTAATGTCTGCAAAAACACAACTCTCACTTTGTTTTCAACAAACAAAACATTTCCTTTGTCTGCCACAATTTCACCTCTTACCCTGTCTGTCAAAAATAAAGTCCAAAGGACTTTAGTGGTATGTTTATGAGTGAGTTTGTCTTCTAGTTGATTGTAACGAACTTCATTATGATATTTATTGTCAGTCATTTGCAACTACTCATATCAGTAAGTGCAGCTCACTCTCTTCCTTACATTGTTTATAAAGGTATGTATAAACTGTACCCTGATTGACACCCCACGGATTAATTTTCGCGCCAGGAAAACCATGTGACTTGCACACAGGTAATTTTGCAGGTAAACCCGTGCGGTAGAGCACACCTAGGTTTGTAGAGAATAGACTTACTCTGCATGTAGTTCAGATATTTGGTGAATCTCAGGATTGTTAGTTTAGGACATGGAGTTTCACAGGAAAATATGCTGAATTTGCTCAGGTAAGAATGTTTATTAATATTTCTATCGGTGTGTTTATTATTCTTGTCATTTTGGCGTGTCGAACAGACCGAGAGTCCATTCTGCACGTGACGGGTCAATTTATGGTGTAAATTATCTTGTCGGTTAAACACTTGTTTAATTAGGGGTAAATTATTTGTTTCAGGGGTTTTTCCATCGAGTTATTGCTCTGTTTAAGAGAGACGACACGACACGTAGGTTATTCATCGTGCGTCTTAATCTACTAGAAAGATCTAACTAAAATCCAGCTGAAAAGTTTATGTCAGAGTAGTGCACAACGGCCAATGTTTGTGAATAGTGGAATTGGAATATCGTTTATACGGACGTTTAAGGTGTATCAACTGGAATGGGTGTAGTGTTAAATTGAAAGTATTAACCGGAAGTTGGAGCGTTACTTACCGGAAGTTGGAGATCCATTTACCGGAAGTTGGTGTAAACTATTTGGGTTGTTTTGTTGAGTACCGGTCGTATTACCTGGAAGAACGTGGCATCGTACGTTTGTGTAATGCGCAATTAGTGAGCTATTGTTTTCCAATTAATTATTTTCATTAAAAAATATTCAACGAAACCTCTTCGGAGTTGCATGGGAGTGAAGGATCTGTTTGTCATATTGATGACTGGGGACATATTTATATATATTAAATTTTTATTTAACTAATTTTTAGTTCAGTGTATTGTGTTTGAATTTTGACTTTTATTTGCTGTCATATTTTTGTTTGCATGTTCATTTTTCTTTTGTATTCATTTGCATGTTGTAATTGTGTTCAGTTTGTTTGATTTTGTTCAGTTTATTTAGTTTTAGTAAAATATTACTTTTACTTGTGTGTCTATTAATGCTGGCCAACTGACAATCCGACTTTCCTACGTCTTTACAATGGTGGCAGCGGGGGGATTGTCACAGGTCCAACATTCATAGGGTTTATTTGAAAACCATTTTCAAATTGTGTTTAGAAACTAAACTGTTATTTATATTTAGAACATTGTGGTTAGATTTATTTCAAATGGCATCAGAAAAATTGCCTAAGTGGATGGCAGAGTTGATTGAAAAGGGTGAATCAGCTTCAACCTGTTTAGATTTGTTTAAAGAAATGCAAATTGCTGAAAGAGCCGAGAGGGCTTCTGAGAGAGAAATGAGAAGAGTAGAAATGGAAAATAATTGTAGGATGAAAGAATTAGAACTGAGAGAAAAGGAGTTAGCACAGGGAGGTAGCAGAAGTTTGCAACAGTCGGGAAACGTCCAATCTAAATTACCAAAATCTCAAGAGGGTCAAGACCCGGATGTATTTTTGAGATCTTTTGAAAAACTTTGTACGCTCAATAAGATTCAAAAGAGTGAATGGCCACTTAGACTTGTTCCGCTTCTGTGTGGTAAAGCTCTTGAGGCATATTCTAGGTTGAGCGAGGAAGACAGTAAGATTTATGACAAAATAAAGACAGCCATTTTGGTTAGGTACGAGTTGACATCCGAGGCCTATCGTGGTAAATTCAGAAATTCTGTTCAGTTGACAGGGGAGTCTTTTAAGGAATTTGCGGTCCGATTAGAAGGATTTTTAAGACACTGGTGTGACAGAGAAGGTATAGACGTAGTTTTGACAAGTTTTACGACTTAATGGTCAGAGATCAATTGATGGTAAGTAGTGATAAGAATTTGAGGCTTTGGCTTCAAGAACATAAACCCCCCGATGTGAAATCTTTAGTAGACTTAGCAGAAGCGTATCAGACAGCACATATAGAAGGTAAGAGTAGTTACAAAGGACAGTCAGGTAATGAATTTCAGAGGAAACCCCAGAATAAACCACAAGGGAACAACCAAGGTCAGTTTAAACGTGAGAACAGAACATGCTTCATTTGTAACCGCAAAGGACATATTGCTTCGGATTGTGCTTTAAAGAACAAACAGGGAAAAACAGGAGAAAACAAACAAGGTAAGTTAGCCTTATGTTTAGATAAACAAGAACAGATAAGAACAAGCAATACAGTCGACGAATATGCTAGTAGTATTACTGTTCGATTACCAGGCGTGCTTTGTGGTGATATAACAAAGAGCAAGGTACCAGGTCTAGACATTGTTCAAGGTAAGGTAAATGAAAAGCCTGCTTCAGTGTTAAGGGACACAGGGTGTTCGACTGTGTTTGTTAATTCGAAGTATGTTGAACCAGACAACTTTACAGGTAAATGTAGAGATATTTGCCTTGCAGATGGGTCAACACGTGAGTGCAAGGAAGCTTGGCTCACAATTAACACACCTTTTATTTCAGGCACTGTTTTAGCTCTAGTGTTGGATACCCCTTTTGCAGAACTCATCATTGGAAACTATGTTAATACTAATACATCTTCTAGTGTTTACGATATTACAGTAGATAGTGAAAATAAGAATTCTGTAGATTTGTCGGTTTCGAAATCATCAACAGATTCATGTCATGTTGTGCAGACCAGAGCCCAAAAGGTTAAGCAGTTGCAGGAGGAGGCCAGAATTGAACAGAATACTGAAAAGTACACGGGTGATTTACCTATAAGTAGTCCTATCTTTATTACTAATTCTGATAATACTTTTCAGATTTGTAACAGACAGGAATTGATTGAAGCACAGAAGGCTGATCATACTTTGGATACTATAAGGTCTTATATTGCTGAAGATTCTGATGAACAATCTTATTTTACAATGAAATCTGACATTCTTTACAGAATATTTAGAACACAGTCGGGGGAAAAAATTAATCAAATTGTCGTTCCTCAGAAATTTAGGAAGACAGTTTTAACTTTAGGTCATGATATTCCTTTAGCAGGGCATTTGGGTATTACTAAAACCAGATATCGCATAATGCAACATTTCTGTTGGCCCAGGATATTTAGTGATATTGCTCAGTTTTGTAGATCATGTCCGGAGTGTCAGAAAGGGGTTCAAAAGGGGAGAGTTACCAAAGCCCCTCTTATCAGTATACCACACATGGACGAGCCATTTCAGCGAATAGCACTAGATTTTGTTGGTCCCTTACCTTTATCTGAAAATAAAAATAGATATATTTTAGTTTGTATAGATTATGCAACCAGGTACCCAGAAGCTTTCCCTTTGGCTAACCAAGAAGCAGAAACTGTTGCAGATGCTTTAATCCAGTTGTTTTCAAGAGTAGGAGTGGCAAAAGAATTACTGACAGATCAAGGTTCAAATTTTATGTCCGACTTTATGGTTCAGGTATGTAAATTATTGTCAGTTCATAAAATGTGCACAACACCGTATCATCCTGCTGCGAACGGTCTTGTAGAAAATTTCAATGGAACACTAAAGAGAATGCTTAAAACATACGCTCAAAGGTATCCAAAAACATGGGATAAATATATACCGTATCTCTTGTTTGCATACAGGGAGGTCCCGAATGAAACTACAGGTTTCTCGCCGTTCGAATTGCTTTATGGTCGACATGTACGTGGACCACTTGCCATCTTAAAAGAAGAATGGGAAGAACCAACCGACAGTAATAATTCGGTTCTAAGTTATTTACTTGAAACAAGAGAAAACCTACGTCTGATGACTGAGTTAGCTAGGCAGAACGAGAAAGGAAATAAACAAAAACAGAAAATGTATTATGACAAAAAAAACAAGAACACGAAATTTCGAAATTGGTCAAAAAGTTTTGGTCTTACTTCCAACGCATACATCCAAGTTGCTAGCTAGTTGGAAGGGCCCATATGTAATTACAGAAAAAATAAGTCCTGTGGACTACAAGGTAAAAATTAAGGGCGATACAGAAAAAATTTTCCACATTAACATGTTGAAACTTTGGTATGAAAGGTCAGATGATTTAGAAAATAGCAAAAGTGAAGTACTTGCGTGTCGTGATGATGAAATAGATTCCGACTTTAATATCAAGGTAACACCTGTCGTCGCAGCTAAGGAAAGTGTAGACGACGTCACAATATCTGATGAGTTGTCCGAGGAACAAAAACAATTACTTGATCAGTTGTTGCGTGAATACTCAGACATTTTTAGTGATGTACCACAGATTACTAATGTCATTCAGCATACCGTTAAGACCAAGACTGATGAACCAGTTTACAAGAAACCGTACCCTTTGCCATACGCACTTAGGAGCATGGTCAAGGAAGAAGTTGATAAGATGTTAAAATCTGGTATTATAGAACCATCAAATAGTCCCTATGCAGCCCCGGTCGTTCTCGTCAAGAAAAAAGATTCCAGTGTTAGATTTTGCGTAGATCATCGGTCATTAAATCAGGTTACTTATTTTGATCCTAGGCCAATGCCTCGTATGGACGAGATCTTGAATAAAGTAAGTAATGCCCGATATATAAGTAAACTCGATTTGACAAAGGGTATTGGCAAGTCCCCCTTGACCCTGATGCTAGGCAGAAGAGTGCTTTTGTTACCCCGTTTGGGCAATTTCAATTTACAGTTATGCTATTTGGTATGGTCAATGCAGGGGCTACTTTTGTCCGTCTCATGAATAAAGTATTGAGTGGGCATGAAGACTATGCAGATTCATTCATTGATGATGTCGGCATTTTTAGTGACAGTTGGTCATTTCATCTGGAGCACTTGAGAATAGTATTTCAGCTACTCAGAGAGGCGAAGTTAACAGCAAGACCTAGTAAATGCTCATTTGGGTTTTCGGAACTCGAGTTTTTGGGACATATCGCAGGGAATGGCACTATAAAACCAGTACAAGACAAAGTGTCAGCCATAAGAGATTTTCCAGTACCAAAAACGAAGAAAAACATCCGATCGTTCCTAGGGTTGATAGGACTTTACAGGAAATTTATTCCTAGATTTGCTGAAATATCTTTACCTTTGACAGATCTAACCAAGAAAAACGTACCCAACAAGATTAAATGGTCAGATATACACCAAAAGTCATTTGATACGTTGAAACAAGAATTATGTAAAGATTCTGTTTTGAGAAGTCCTGATTTAAATAGAAAATTTATTTTGCAGACAGACGCTTCACAGTTTGGTCTGGGTGCTGTCTTGGAGCAGGAGTTTGAGGATGGAAGACATCCGGTGATGTTCATCAGTAAAAAACTGAGCGGCGCAGAATGTAATTATGCAGTCATTGAGAAAAAATGCTATGCAATTGTGTGGGCAGTAAAAACATTAAAGGTTTATTTAGAAGGTAGCGAATTTACTATTTTCAGCGACCATGCACCTTTACAGTGGCTTGATAAAATGAAAACCAGCAACCAACGTTTACTTCGGTGGAGTTTATTTTTACAGGAGTATAGATACACCATTACACATATTTCAGGGAAGCAGAATATTGCAGCGGATGCTCTCTCTAGGTGTGACGAATGTTGACCCCTGAGCAGCTATTAACATCATTTTGTGTATATTTGTATGTTTATCTATGTATATTTTATCCATTTTATTTAGATAATTGCGTTCGTTGTGTTGGCTGGACTAAAACTTTGTTTAGTCTTCTGAAGGGGGACGTATGTAACGAACTTCATTATGATATTTATTGTCAGTCATTTGCAACTACTCATATCAGTAAGTGCAGCTCACTCTCTTCCTTACATTGTTTATAAAGGTATGTATAAACTGTACCCTGATTGACACCCCACGGATTAATTTTCGCGCCAGGAAAACCATGTGACTTGCACACAGGTAATTTTGCAGGTAAACCCGTGCGGTAGAGCACACCTAGGTTTTGTAGAGAATAGACGTACTCTGCATGTAGTTCAGATATTTGGTGAATCTCAGGATTGTTAGTTTAGGACATGGAGTTTCACAGGAAAATATGCTGAATTTGCTCAGGTAAGAATGTTTATTAATATTTCTATCGGTGTGTTTATTATTCTTGTCATTTTGGCGTGTCGAACAGACCGAGAGTCCATTCTGCACGTGACGGGTCAATTTATGGTGTAAATTATATTGTCGGTTAAACACTTGTTTAATTAGGGGTAAATTATTTGTTTCAGGGGTTTTTCCATCGAGTTATTGCTCTGTTTTAGAGAGACGACACGACACGTAGGTTATTCATCGTGCGTCTTAATCTACTAGAAAGATCTAACTAAAATCCAGCTGAAAAGTTTATGTCAGAGTAGTGCACAACGGCCAATGTTTGTGAATAGTGGAATTGGAATATCGTTTATACGGACGTTTAAGATGTATCAACTGGAATGGGTGTAGTGTTAAATTGAAAGTATTAACCGGAAGTTGGAGCGTTACTTACCGGAAGTTGGAGATCCATTTACCGGAAGTTGGTGTAAACCATTTGGGTTGTTTTGTTGAGTACCGGTCGTATTACCTGGAAGAACGTGGCATCGTACGTTTGTGTAATGCGCAATTAGTGAGCTATTGTTTTCCAATTAATTATTTCATTAAAAAATATTCAACGAAACCTCTTCGGAGTTGCATGGGAGTGAAGGATCTACTGTTTGTCATATTGATGACTGGGGACATATTTATATATATTAAATTTTTATTTAACTAATTTTTAGTTCAGTGTATTGTGTTTGAATTTTGACTTTTATTTGCTGTCATATTTTTGTTTGCATGTTCATTTTTCTTTTGTATTCATTTGCATGTTGTAATTGTGTTCAGTTTGTTTGATTTTGTTCAGTTTATTTAGTTTTAGTAAAATATTATTTTTACTTGTGTGTCTATTAATGCTGGCCAACTGACAATCCGACTTTCCTACGTCTTTACATTGATATACATTATCAACTGCTCGAACATCTGTCACAATCTTCTCTCACATGCCTTTTGAATCTTCTTAACAACATTTGAAAAACGGGTTACTTACCATCTATTTGGAAAATGTCCACTGATTTGCCTATTCCAAAACTTCACTCAGAAGCGTCTAACTTTTGGCCTACATCCCTCACAAACTGTCTTTGTAAAACTATGGAAAGGCATTTTCAGAGGATGAGTGTTTTGAAAATGTTTCGGCCAATTCGTTTGATATATCTGACTCTGAATTTAACAAGTCTTGTCCATCCTTTCAATGGTGGACATTTGCTTAACCATTTTTCCTTTGAATTGTACGAACAATATTCCAAAGTTTATTCATACAAAGTTACGCCAAGAGTGATAGTTTATTAAAGTGTCGTACAGCATTTTTTCCGGTCTTTAATAGCGTCCTCACAGCTGTCATCGTACTATGGTTTACAACGATGTTTTGGATTGGTCGAAGTCTTAGGAATTGTTTTATCAGCAATCGAAATAAGAGTTTCATTAAATTAAAAAATTGGATCATAAATGCCGTCAAAAGTCAAGATTGTCGATGCTTGTTGACATTTTGATTTTCTAACACTTTACTAAATACAACTGCAGCCATTGTTTACAGTTTATAATTAACCCAAATAAAAAATTCTTTGCTTGTAAATGTTTATCAAAAGCGAAAATGCCAGCATACGGCAAAATAGTAAGTTAATGGCAAAACAATACACGGATTGAATTGACAATATCGGTCTCAAAAGACAAATTTTGATTCGTACAGTTACCTATAGCTGGTTTAGCCGATATTTAATAAGTAAAAAAGATTTAAAGATGTTGAATCCTAATACCGGTATTCTTAGTATGGCCAGTTGTGCTTATTCTCTTGCAGATGATATATCATGCATCAGAAATAACAAGGCTACTATCCAACGTATGCTTGATGTGGCTATACTTACTCTAAAAATGGCATTTCTTGTTCACTGCAAGTAAATCATATGTTGTTCAATATCCTCAATATGTATTTTTTAATAAACAATAGAAACTTTTCTGTAAATTTTGTGTGAAAAATAGGATGACGTCGCACTCGTTTGCCAAAATTAAACCCATCTAGAATTGAATTGAATGCACATTTTCAATCACACGAAAGAACTTCTAACTGTTGTCGAAAAGGTTAAAACTGTTACTGTGCTATAAAAGGTATATCGTTCTAGCGGACATATCCAAATGTCTTGGTCAAGATTATACTTTCGTAATTTTACCGTCTTTACTTTATGGATGGAATGTAGATTAATTAAATTATGCGAACTTGGGTTCCTAAACGTGTTCCAACACTTTATTATCAAAGATATTCTGGCAGAAAAAAGGCAAATTCGTTCCGACCTGTGCGAGCGCATCCTTGGTCTGCACCCTATCAATATTCAGATAGATAAAAGAAAGCCTTTTTTGCATGAAACATTGTTCTTTGGATTATATTAACAAGCATACAGGAGACGCTGAGTTTTGACACGCCCTAGAAAGAAAGCGGCTATTGCAACATTTTTAACGTATATTGAAATGTCCGTATAAGTAGTACCATTGTCAGAGTAACAAGGGTGAATTTCTGCAAAATTGTATTGTATTATTAGTGTTTGAGTGGGATATTTTATATATACTAGCATGCCAGAAATAAATACTTGTTTGGAGTTTAACAAAGGGAATAATGTGGAATTTCGAATGCAGCAATTTCATCTCAATTCAAACATGAATTTTCTAAATGACATTTCATACGCAGGCAAGAATTTTGTTTGGAAGTTTCTCGAAAACTATTTTCACAAAGAGGTTTAAAAACACAGTCGTGATCAGGGTTGACAAGTCTTCTTTGATACAAAGAGTGTGGTTTTAAAGCTCTAACGGCATTGTCACAATCCTTGATGATGAACAGTATCAATGATAAAGGATCCGATGTAGATCGAATAGGCGGTCTGTATAGTAAATTATCGCACTCAGCAGCCCAATCGGTGCAGGGTACGACTTTTAAAATATCGAGTGCTTGAAGGCACTTATATTTTAACATTTTATTATGGGGTAGAGAGTTTAGATTTGAATCAATTATGACATCAAGGAAAGTCGTTTATTTAGCTGTTTAAGTAGGGTTGTTATATAATGTTAGTTCAGTATCAAGATGCATCTTTCTTTTGCTGCAAAAGTTCATACCAACGGTTTTGGAAGTTGAGAATTTAAAACCACTGCCCATTTATTTTTCTATACCATTTAAATATAATTGTAGTTGACGCTCAATATTATTCATATGTTTTCCTCGATACTATGTTAAGAAATTGTCATCTAAAAAAGAACAATCAATATTATCTTTTAAAACGTCTAAAGCAAGACTATTAATTTGAACAATGAATAAGTAACAGAAACGATGCATTTAGTCAGACAACGTTGAATTTACCCCAACTTCTATCAGCTTTAAAAATTGAAATAACGGTAGGAAGTCTACCATTTCAACCCAATATCAAAAAGGTCTTTTAAGATACGTATTAGTCACGTTGTGTCATATTGTTTTTCAAGTCTAAAAAGACACAACGTGATCATTTTATGCAAAAACATTTAAAAAATAACATGTCGATGATACTAAGGGGGAATATAATTTACTATGCTAGACGCGCGTTTCGTCTTCACAAAATTTGTCTCTGTTGCTCAAACCAAAGCAATATTTAAAATCCAAATGATTATGATGTTGTATAACTATTGTAACTCATCAAAACTCTAAAAGATATACCAAATCCGGCTATACCTTGCAAATAGAAAAACATTATTAAACAATTAAAATAATTTTTGAAATTTTAATGCAGTAAATCCGCACTGTAAATAAGCAAGTTGATTGTTTGATTCTATAAACCAAGCAAGATATTCTTTGATAATCCTTTCCATGTTTTACCAAGAAAGCATGTGAGGGCTTTTGGACTACAGTTGAACGCGTCAGATTGATCTTTTCTAGGTTTTGAAATAGGCACAAGGGTAGCAATTTACTAAATATATGTTAAGTCACCTGTTTCCCAAATGTTGTTAAGATGTTTTAAAAGACGTTTGAGAAGTAGATAATGATTTCATCTGGACCACATACGGTATAGTGTAATTAATGTAAGGAAATTGTAAGCTCTTTAAAGAAAATGGTTTATTATAATCTTTAAAACAAATTTTCCGAACTGACAATTTAGATTTTTTCTTTTTGAGGTTTGACTCGCTGAAACGCGGTACATTTCATCAGTGTTATGCGAAGGTTTATGCCAACTTGTTGAATATTTCTGACTCTGATGTTAACAAGTATTGTCTATCCTTTAGATGATGAACACTTGCTTGATTAATCTTACTTTAAGTTTTCGAATGATATTTGGTGTGTAGTCATTTAATTTGAAACAAAGTTACACCATTAAGTACGTCTTCGTTTTTTACCCTTCAGTCGGAAAATTCGAACTTGGTTAACTCATGTTGTGCTGGGTGTTTGTTGAAGCGTCGTCTGGCTTTTTACAACCTTTAATAGCGTCCTTACAGCCGTCAACGTACCTTGATTTACTAGGATGTTTAGGATTTTTTCAATTTCAATTTTCAATTGCAATTCGAATCTCATATTTTGAAACAAAGTTAGACAGGAATTCAAAAGTCTCTGAAAAGACCCGTCCTCTACAGAGTTCTTCAAAGAGAGGCAAATTAGCCTTGTAAATGTTGTATCTTGAGACTTCCGTTTCACATGAATGTAAAGAGTCTAGTATTATGTAAAAGTTATCACTGCAACAGATGACCTTTCCATGAGAAGTCAGACAAGAGAGAAAGATCAGTTAGATCAACTGATGAATAAAAACCACTAACGTCAATGCAAAACAGATCTAATGAAACGGTACTATTCTTAAAAAAATATGATTTTTGTACTGTCAAACCAATTCCAAACTGATGAGTCTTATTTTAACAAAAAACGCGTATGGCGTAGTAAATAGTTTTAACTTTGGTATCTTTAATGACATTTTATTTCAAATACATTGTATTTTTGTATTTTTTAAGAGAGATATATGTTTGTTATTTTTTTATAAAAATTATTATTCACGAAATCTATATATTTAACAATAATAAGTGAGATATAGACGACAAAATAAATAATAAAAATAATAATATAATAAAAGACACAAACAAAAAATGACAAAAATCCGAAAAACCGAAAATGACACAAATGTAAATAATAATTTAAAGAAAATCATATTTGCCTTGTTCTCCACAAATACAACCTATGCTCTGTTCTCCTCTAATACAATTTTGCTCATTTCGTCCCTAATATTACACTTAGTTTTCCACAAATACACCACTTGCATTGTTCGTTATAAATGAAACGCCTTTATGTTCGCCACAAACAACACTTGCTATGTTTGCCATTTATACAGCACTTGCTCTGTTCGCAACAAATTCAACACCTTTATAGTTTGACAACATTACGACACATGTATAGTTCGACACAAATACAACACTTGCTATGTTCGTCAAAAATATAAGACCTGTATAATTGACCACAAATATAACACCTGTCTACTTTGACACAAATACAATACATATAAATTTTAGATGCTAAATATCGTACTTGATATTGTCAATCAAATTTAGGTCTGTAAAATGCGTATTCATATATGTAGTCTTCAGTGTTACAAAAAGATGTATACGAAAAGTAAAACTTTTATTTGCATTATTATATTTGTAAATAAGGAAGTTTTTTCTTCACACATCAGTGATTTTTTACTTAGTATTAAAGATATTACTTCCTTGATGCAGAAATGTATTTCGGGTGGTTACTTTTGATAGCATGTATGTACATTGAAATATTTCTGATTACAATTATTTGTGTTTAATTGTTTGAATGTGGTTTAAAGATCATCAAGAATATTGACATATTTCATGGCATCAAGTTTGTATTCAGGACGAAATTCAGGACTTCATTAACCATAGTAAGACTCGTCCTGGCAAAGGCAGTGTTTACATGCATGGAATCAAACGTAGCTGACCTTATAACTACAACTGTTATAAACTCAAAATGTTTGCGTAGAAATAATGTAATTAAACTGAAACGCCTTTTAGGACGTAAATTAATATTTAGAAATAATATTTAATTGCGAATTAAGAAGAATTCAAGAAATCGTGAATTATTTTTTCCCATCACGAGATGTGCATCGATTGTCCGTAAAACATCGGAATTCAAACAAAATCGTTTTTATTCTGTGTATTTTTTTTCATTTGTATTTAATGTCGCAATGAACGCTAACTTTTACCTTCTGACCCAGTATACAGGTCTTTAAAATAGGTGACGTCAATGAAACAAATAAGAACGCATCATCTCGTGCTTGATCTCCAACTCAAATTTTATTTTTGGAGGTCCTTAATGTTTCCAAGGCTTAAATTATATTGCGACATGCAGGCAGTTACCTCCAAATGCAGAATTACAAAACAATATAGAATAATAGAATACATGTAGTACAGCGGTAGCTGCCTCTTATTCAATCAATCACAATTCACGGCTATTTGATATACACAAACTTTACTCACAGGTGTGAATGCTATATCTATTGACATAGCGCCTAAACCATCTGTTGACGTGGTTGAAGGTAACAGTTTCAGCATTGTTTGTACCATCTCAAAGGTTCTTTCTGAAACTTGGAGAAGCTGCTTCTTCATTATAAAGACAAGTACAAATGAACTGATCTGTTTCTCAACTTGGTCTATGACTGAAACATGCAAACCTGTACTGGGATTTTGCCCGGGATATAACTTTACGTGTGACTTCACTACCTTTCATCTGATTGTTTACAATGCAACAAAAGGGAAAGATGTCATTGGTGTCAGGTGTGGACTTTCATTTGACAGTGGGGGAAATCCAATACAGTCGTCTGAGATAACAATTAATGTACACGGTAAGTCACAATTGTCCATTAAATGTACGTAAGTTACATTATGTCTATATATATTAAAACAAATAATTTTTTGTCTTCAAACATCTGTAGTTTAAAACAGTCAATTCACTTAAAAGGATAATGACTTGAAATAATTCCAATTATTTACAGTGTTTGAAGATCGTTACTGTTTAGATAATACACTCAATATTGTCAAAGTTGTTCTGAATTTTGTTAAATATAAAAATTAATCCTTGGCGAATTAAATTCTCTAGTTCTTTATTTAGCTTCCAAAATTGCAATTTTGTCACCACAAGCCAGATTACACTGATTTAACTTAACTGTGTTAGCTACACAACTGATATCGTTTGTGTTTGTTACATGTATATTTTCTTGTGTAAAAAAACGTTTACCTATCAAAAGCTTTATTTTGTTGTGTCATTACTTCGGAAAAAAAATTTGTTGTATGAAAATAGTATGCAATGGTTAGTACAGTCGTTGTTTGGTGCATTTCAGATCCACCAAAAATAAAAATACTTCCACCATTTAGCCCTTATAAATTGATCAATGGTGAAAGGAATGTAAACTTGAACTGTATTGTTACAAACACTTTTCCACTCATGACGTCATACAAGTGGATAAGAGCAGGAGCGATAGATGATATCATCATGGTTTCCGTATATAATATACCAGTAGTGAGAAAGACAGACACCGGTAGATATACATGTGAGTTGTCATATGAGAATGGCACGGTAAAGTCTGACATTGATGTAGATGTCTTATGTGAGTATTTAAGTTAAAATTTAACTACAGCTCATCATTTTCATGTGACAGTATTTTGTTTTAATTTAAAATTTATTATTGTTTCATAATTTTTTATGCGCATTTTTTATTCCTTTTTTTTATTTAATCGATATATGTATGAATTCGGTGCACTCATAATTAAATCGATTTCATGTATAGTGGTATAAAGTAGGTGGCATGCTTCCTTTTAATTTTAAAAATTGATTCTCTATTTGAGAAAAATTAAATTCAGACCACGAAAGGGTAACTATTAAAAAGAAAATATCATATACGCACATTAGAACCATGTTAATTAAAAGGAAATACGAAAAAGTGTAAGAGAAATGGGTGTTTCATAAGTTTTACCGACAATATCTTTTTTCCAGATTACCATTGTTCTCGGTTTGTATGCACTGCCCTTTTAAGTCTAAATAGTTTCCAATTAATAAATTATTGCGTTAGGTAAACGTTTTATTCAATTATGTTTCAGATGGACCAGAAATGCAATCAATTTTTCCACAATGGCCTCAAGAGGGAAAGGCATTTAATATCACGTGTGTGGTTGATTCAAATCCGACCACTTTAGACAGTGAAATCAAATGGACAACGCAAAACAATGCCATGTTGTCACGTGTTGGAGCTGTCTTAACAATAGAGAATATCAATAGACATGATTCGGGAACATACACTTGTTCTGTAATTAAAACACTATCACCAAGTGAAGGGTCCGTGTCCATAGTTACAGTAACCACATCATTTAGTGTTGGTGTGCAATGTAAGTCCTGTAGACGTCTTTAAGGTTTAGGCAAGACATTTCGAAGAAAGTTTTTACCTTTTTAATAAAACGACTTTTTGTCACGTGATTTGATTTTGGCAATTCACAAACATTCTAAGATATTAAATATATAAGTCCTTTAAAAAGCAGTCTTTTACAATGGTTCGTCTGTTTGTGCTGATTGTATTTGGAACAGTTCTTCCCCCTCGAAAGACTGATAAAGCTAAAAGGATTTCAGAAAATCAAGTTAAGATGGTCCTAATGTAAATTTAATGATGGTCATCATAAAATGGTTTATCGTTATTTGATATTCGTCACACGAATGGCACAGGATCTTCGTACGAAAATTGCTGCTATATACTCTTGTTCTTGACCCCACATTAGTTTCGACCATAGTACAAGTATATTATTAGTGGAGCAGGATTTTCTCAGCAATTCGGAACATCTCTTATAACCCCCTTTTCAGAGATTCTTTTTGCTTGATTTTTGTATATTTTGAGTTATTCTTGCACGTGTTCATGTTAGTTATTATGTTAACATATTATTCGTTATTTCCCATTTGTACTGGTCTCTTGGTGACACATCGGTATCTTCGGATTAGTTAAATGTAAAATTTACTCCAAATCAACTTTGAAGAATTGAAGTGTAGATTGTCTTCAACAAACAATATTGAGTACACACAGACGATAAACACGCCACCAGGAAAAATCATTCTTTCTGATTGGATGAAATGTGAACAACTTTCTCCGAACCTACAGTGTGAAATATTTTTAAAATTATTTGAGAACCAGAGGTCATTTGCAA
Source organism: Limnoperna fortunei (assembly GCA_944474755.1). Taxonomy (NCBI): domain Eukaryota; kingdom Metazoa; phylum Mollusca; class Bivalvia; order Mytilida; family Modiolidae; genus Limnoperna; species Limnoperna fortunei. The sequence goes on from OX104124.1 coordinate 63,676,439, forward strand.
AATTTTTCTGCTCATCGGATTAAAAAAAATCAGAATTTAAATATCCGGGGTATTATACTAAGAGTACAGTTTAAGATTGTTTTTATAATTAATTAATATGCATTTATCTCATGTTGCCTCGCCACAGATCGAACAATGCTGCTTTCTTGACATTTCTTGATCCATCACTTGTACGTGATTTGGTCATAAAATATAGTCTCTTGATACATGTATTTTTAAACATTGCCGCTAAGAAACGTTCATTTTTAGCAGTTTGTTTTCAAAATAACTTTTGCATAAAATGAAGTATTATCTTTTTTAATATAAACCTAAGATCAACGTTTGTCGACGGTTTTTGGACTTGACGTCATTCAGCGTATATTTTCTGAATATTTTTTATGTAGAAAAAACAAGTAAGAGAGTGTCAGACATAAGGACTAACGAGAAAACTGCTTTATTAAAGTTTAACGGTCAGATTATGTTTTTTTCTTTGAATGGTGTTTAATGCCACTTTCAGCAATTTGCTTAGCTTTATCAATTTGTATTGCGGAAATAGCCGGAGTACCCGGAGAAAACCCTCGACCTTCTGTAGGAAAACTGGCAATCCTTATTTTCTACAGATTGGTTGTCGAGTGCACTCTGCCCGCAATTAGATCGAACCTGGTCCGATTGTGTAAAAAGAAAGCTAGTACTGTTCACCATTTCATAAAAGAGTTTTTTGGAGCGGGTAACAAAAGACAATCCAGTTAGAAGTGGAAGATTATGATATTTTTATTGAAAGATTTTTATTAGTGGGGATCTCCGTGTGTAAGTCTAGAGAAAGAAAGGATCCAAGACCAAACATAGAATTATGATCTGGGGTTGCATCACATAACCTGGCAACTTTATTGTATTATAAATGCACACAAATATTTATTGAAATATTTAACAATAATCAGTCGTCTGTCGTCGTGGGTTTATTTCCCGGGAATAACACATTTTCAACTTGCACCCATTCATCAGGAAACAAAGAGTCCGGATCTCAACATTTTGCGGAATATCTGTAAAATTAAACAGCGTTTGCAAATTAATGTACACACTATCGCTTCTTCTTAGCAGATGTTGAATGCCATTCAGACGATCTGGTAAAGTATCACAGTAAAAACCGTTATGTAGCTTTATTATTTAATTCCAACAAGTTAATCACAAGCCAATGGGTGCATTAAAAAAGTATGAAGGTCATATTAAATATCTTTTTCGAATATTTTTAGTTAAAAGTTGCTAATGAACTGGATTACTTCAATATTGTGTCATGTGCTTTGAATATCAATAACAAATTCGTGTTACCATTGTGTTTTTTAGCAAGAAAAAAGAGTGTCTTTATCAAATGTAATGCATAACATGTTTGAATATTTTGCTTTGTGTATTGTTATGAATATTTTTTTCATAGATTCTCCAGTGGTTAAAATAATTCCAGAGAGTTGTGTTCAAATTGCAAATGCCAGTTCAGACCTCAAACTTGAATGCATTGTATCTGAAGCGAATCCCACAACTGTAGTCATTAGCTGGTACAAAGACAGGGGTACGATATCGCTAACCAATAAAGAATATTACATCATAAAGAATGCCCAACCATCAGATGAGGGGTATTATAGTTGCCAGGCTGATAATGGCATAGGAGTTCCGGGTATAACCTCAACTTATGTTGTAGTTAGAAGTAAGTTTATATCGCTGTATTTGTTTATCTATAACTATGTAGTAAGAACAACTATAAACCCCAAGTTTAAATCGAAAAACGAATTGAGCAAGACAATACTACATTAGATAACATTACATTACATTGAATACAACAGTAATGAATTTTACGCAGATGCACGAACCAAAATCCAATTACATTGTCTTTTTGCTGATCAATTCGACAGTTGGTTAAAATAGAATCATAATGTTCTACGTTAACAATTTCTTTGTAACAAATAACTTAATATTCTCGATTATGAGATCAAACAGAGCGCTGCAAACGAATAATCTTTGATATATAAATAGAACCTTAGTTTTGTGTTAAAATCCTCCATAAGTCAATCAAAAGTCAGTAATCTCGTAAAAGTATAGAGAACTTTAATATGTCACATACTTTGAGATTATCACCCAAAAATATTCAGCAAGTTCATTACTGGTTACTCATAGGTTAAGAGCTCTATTTTTTATACACCGCAGTATTATTTCTTTTAACAACAGAAATTTCCTGTTTCATTTTGTTACATATTCTATTGATTTAGTGTTTATGAACTTATTAGTGTCGTAATCATAGTTTGCAAGACATTAGAAATTACTAAATCAAGAAATTGTGTCGTTTGAAATTTTTGTTGAAAGATAGAAAACATATCCGATGATAGTGTTTTTATAGTTTGTGCAGAGTATAAATTATCAGAATAATTTCAGATGTGATAGATCGCACCACTAACTGTTATCAATTTTCCGGAGCAGTTGTTGGCGGTGTGGCTACTGGAAGTGCACTGGTTACCGTTTTCTTATCAATTTTTAGCATTGCAATATATAGAAAATTACTCACAAGTATGTACATACGTCGCAGTTGTGGGTAATTGTAGTTTTTATAGAAAATCTAGAAAAAGAATATTACCCTTTAAATTAGCTCAGTTAATACCAAAGAAGCAGAATAATTGCATATGCTATAATTTACAACGGCTAGCATTGAATTTAGATAAAGAAAATGGAACGCACACTGTTGTGTTATAATTTATATCTTTTTTATGTCACTTTTCTGTATGAAAAAGCTTAATACCATCGAAATCACATGACTTCTTATAGACTAGGTACATATGTTTGAACTATTAATCACTATAGTTATAATGAAACTGACACAAGCAATATACAATACTCTACTAATCGATAAAAGTCAAATGAGCAAATTCCATGTTTCAAAATATTAATGAGTGGTTTATGGGTATCGTTGCAGTTGTTTATCAATGGTTAATGACACTAAAGGGGATCAATCAAATTTAGAACATATAAGAAAACTGCATTGAAAAAACAAAATAGTCCTGTTTATCTCAGAGTATTTAAAAAACTGCTAAATGAATTTTGATAAATGAAAGCGTTTCTAAAAGGTCAAAATATTGTGCCAATATTGAGTCCTAATTTGTTCTGTTCTAATGGTGTTAAGGTTATTTTTTGTCACATGTACTACATGGCCTATAAACTAAGATTTTCTAAAAAGAAAGTGCTATTTTTAGAGTGGGATTTACCCCGAAATCTGGTTTTCTCTTCGTAGGTTCCAAAAAGGTGATTGGATTCTGAGAGAAAATAGGTCTGCCATGTTCAATTCTGGATATATTTATGGTGGCGGTCAAATTAAACTTGAGGTACACGAGCTACGCTAAATAAAAAGTAACAAATATAGTAGAAAATCTTAAAGAATAGAATTAGTGTTTTCACACATCAATGGATGTACCCTAGAAATTGTGTAAATGGCGTTTTGGTTTACTTCTGATTGGAATATTTTTATTATTAGGTAAAAGAAAAGAGAAGTGAGTACGAATTTAGAATTAATATCAAGACTACATTTGGTCTCGCAATTAGTATCAATAACAGAAAGAAAACGAAAAAAATATAATTGTTGCAAGGTTGTAATTATTTTAATTAAAGGAATATTTTGAACATAGTTACAAGTACACACACACACACACATGTATGTATATATATATATATATATATATATATATATATATATAATATGTGACAATCATATAATATATCAGAAATCCGCTGGATTGATATATTATATGATTGTCACAATACTTAGACGTTTGTATATAAATTACTTACTGTGACTGTAAGACAAGTAACTTTGTCATCCTATAAAATATATACAAAATTGCTGAATTAGATTACTGTAAAATTAATACGAATTCCATCGTCACACGCTAGTACACATGTACTATGTCTATGTCTACGATTCTTCCCGGTTAATGAAGCTATATTTTTATATAGCGGATTTGGCTGAGGGGTTTAGACCGCTGGACATAGTGCAGGCGAATTGGAACCACAGTGTCAAAACGGTGTGAGTTCGAATCCCGCTGAGGGTAAGCACAAATTTGACATTGTTAAAAATATTATTCTAACAGTGTTGGGCTTAATTTGTAGACGTATATATAAATATTTGATTTTAACCCAGTATTTCTGATATTTCAGAAATATGCTGGAAAGATATATTATATGGTTGTCACAATACTAAGACGTTTGTATATAATTTTCTTACTGTTACTGTATGACAAGTAACTTTGTCATCCTATATAATATATACAATAATGATGAATTAGATTACTGTCATATTAATACTTATTGGTTGCGAAGATTACATCGTCACACGCTAGTACATATGTAATATGTATATCTCTAAGTTTCACCCCGGTAAATGAAGCTATATTCTTAACACATGTAAGCGTATTGTGCCACACACATAATGTCTAGCTATTTCATTATTTATTTGACAACGGATATTTAATTTAATCATTTGGTTTTTAACAATATCTTTGTATTATTATAGTCAAAAGCCTTACGAAAACATTGGAATGGCCAGCACCCCGAATGTATATGACGACGTCAAGTGATGTGTCAACAATTAACTTACATATATATATATTTGAATGGTTCCAGCTAAATATATAAGTCTAATAAGATAACCTGGGACCGGGATATGTTACTATTATAGTCCTAAGTATCTCATAATAGACATTGATAAGCCTAAAGTTTTATAATCGACATCATCAAATTATTACCAATTTTTATTAAGGATTATCTATGATATTTGTTTTAATTTTTTTTTTGTATTAACTTATTAACCCTCATAAATTTAACCATCAACTGCCAAAGGACGACTAAGGAAATGGGCAACAACGACGGTTTACTATTTGGCCATATTTTTGTATTTGATTTTGGTCGAAGTAAATTTAAGAAAATAAACATGTGTAGGACAACTGTTATCAAGATAGTTGTTTGTGTTAAATTCTGTTATCCGAGCTATAGTAGTAAAATATTAACGTGCTGTTGCTATGAGCGCTGTGCATTTGTCATTGTGATACAATATCCACATATGTGTAGCAAGTAACTATTAGATGATAATATAAACAGTACATTTTCGTGGTATGCCTATGTAATTTAAAACTATATAAGAATAAATAAAAACTCACAAATTGATTATTGCGTTTAGCATGAAGCGGTTTATCTTGAATATTTGTCCCTCATCTGTATGTCACTATTGGCGGTTCCGGAAACACTTTCAGCATCTCTTAAGATCTATGTAATGTTTTCAGTCTGTTACATAATATATTTTGGGTGTTCGGAAATTCTCTATTGTAAGTAGTTTATAATGGTACTCTGGCAGAATTTATTTCTTATCCGTTTTATTTTTTAGTATTGTAACATCTAAAAACTCAATTTTTTCATAAGAATATAGTAATCTACTTTAATAATTTTTAAAAATTGCATCATCTCGGCATTGTTAAATGAAGATTGAAACGATCAGTTAGAGTTAATGAACGCGAATATTAACTCATTTCAAACGAATCTAGATATTGTTTTCAATTTACTTTGTAATGTATTTGATAAATAAGCATGAGCGGCAATTGGTACTAAAACTAAACATACTTGTAATAGGAAAATAAAAGAAAAGTTAATGCATGGTTTACTAACTTTTGTCGTACCAAGCAAGCTGAATTTCATGATGTTATAAAGTAAACACAAATCATATGATAGTAAACGAACACTTAAATTGGCAAATAAAGCGTATAAGACGGAGATTAACACATCTTACCAAAGAATATCAATTTAAAACTGAAAACGAGCTACGATCTATGTCCTATTAAGAGCCACAAGAACTACGGACAATTTTGAAAAGTAAAATGTTGACAATAAAAAAGAAGACCATATATTCCAATAAACGAAATCTATGAATATTTCAAGAATTTAAATGAGTCTAATACCGACGATGTACTAGATTTTCATTTTTCCAAATACTGATGATGCTTTTATAAACGAGTTACTGAATGGTCCAATTAGTGAGGTTGAAATTTTAAATGGTGAGAACCAACTAATAAATTGTAAAGCACCAGACTTTAATAATATTGTAAATCAGCAAATAAAATCTACCTTCCACTTATCCTTGTCATTTTATGCAAAAATGTTTTACATGATTCTTAATACTGGTTGCATCCCCGCACATCGTACAACCCATTTAAAAAAATAAGTCTGACCCGCTAGACTCCGATTCTTACTGAGGTATCACACTTGCTTCTACTGTCAGTGGGAAATTGTTTACTGTCATTCTGAATAATAGAGTTTCAAGATAGACATGGACAACATGATACCTGATGAGCAGTCAGATTTTAGAAAAGGTTACTCCACAGTAGACAATATTTTCTGTTTACATATACTTAAATATCTATATTTGTCACAAGGAAAAAAATTATTTTGTACCTTCGTAGATGTTTGAAAAGCAATCGATGCTGTTTGTCGGGTTGGGTTATGGAAAACAGTGGTTAAAAATAATATTACTAAAAAGAGTTTTAGTTATGTATAATATGTATAACAACATGAAATCTTTTGTGAGACTGTTCAATGATATTTCTGGATTTTTTTAAGTGTGAAACTGGTTTCCGCAATGCTAGAATTTATCCCCTCTACTCCTTTCCATATTATTGGCATATTTAGGGGAGTTTTCAGTCGAAATTAATATAAATAGTCTTGAAACTGTAGCTATTCATAGTCCTGAAAGTATAAATATATTCTTCTTTTTATTTATTTTGTTGTAGGCGGATGACACCATATTATTAGCAGAATATGCTAACTAATTATAGTGTTTGAAGACTATTGTAATAAGTGGCAACTAAGTGTTAGTACAGGCAAAACCAAAGTTAAAGCGTTTTCTAAACGAAAATGTAAACAAACTGTATCATAAGTTATATGAAACAAATATTGAAGTTGTTGGCGCCTATTCAAACTTAGGTATTATATTTAATAACAATGGTGCATTTATTGTTGCAAAGAAAAACGTCTATACCAAGCTGAATAGGCATTTTTGCATTAAATAAGAAAACCAGAATTATTTATATACCAGTAGATTTACAGTTCAAATAATTTTGTGTCCTTGTTGCTCCTATTCTATTATAAGCATGTGAGATAAAGAGTAGTGTAAATTTTGACATGATTAAACAAGTTCATTTAAGGTTTTAGAACTTCATACTGGGAGTAAGGTCTAGTACGCCAGTTTTTATGATTTATGGAGAGACGGAAAGATACCCATTCAAAATTAATGCCAAATAAAAACTTGCATGCTGAACTTTTGGTCCAGATTGCTTATTAGTGGTGATAAATTGTCTTGTAAATTTTTTAAGTTAATGTTCAAACTACATAAAGCTAATATGTGCCCATTCAATTGGACATCTTTCATTCAATCTTTTTTTGATAGCGTGGATTTTAGTAAAATATTTGAGGGACAACATGTCCAGCATTCCCCCAAACAAATAATGTGTGATCGATTTATCCAAAAGTGGCATAATGAAAAAGGTAATTAATCTAGAGGTTCATTATTTTACGGGTTATTTAAAACTTACTTTTGTCATTAGAACTAATTGTTAAGGTTGCAAAAAGAACTATTATGTATAACAAAAGTCAGGTGTTCAATGTAAAGATACCAATAGAAACAGGCAGCTCTATGGAATTCTTCTTCTATAAAAGTGGTTAGAAAAATGTTTTCTAACCATTATAAGTATTCTATGGGGGGAAAAACATTATCACCTAATAAAAGCCCAGGAGGAATACCTGTCAATATCGCGGTATGGCTTAACCGCTCGCAATCTCAGTATTAGCAGACAGGTGTTCAATAAAAGATTAATGACTATCTAAACCTTTGCACACACAGCCTCTAAAATACAATTGCGCCTGTTTCTTTCGTAAAAAGGTTCAATCAAAGTTCAAGAATGTAGTAGGCTTCTGGTCGGTCAACACCAACATCGACAAAGCTAACAAAAACATTTCGACTCGATTTGTGTTTTTTGATGTTATGAGATAATTACCGGTGTACAAAGATTTAGCTCTTTACATAAAGATAAAATATATATATAACATTCCAGGTCTTGTTACATAAGTGATCTCTCCTGTAGCAAATATTAGCTGTTCCCCTATAGATCAAATAGGATTCCTATACGAAAAAAATGCTGTTCAACTGGAGAAAAGTCATCAAATAGACCAATCATACATAGTAAATTTTTTATTTAGTCTTAAAAAACAGTCCACCTTGAGAAAATAGATATATTTCAATATCTGTCCACTTTTCCGATAAAGATTTCCTGCAAAACGTTTTATCGTTTACCCAGAGATAAGATATAAACTACAAAAGGATTTTTAAAAAAAAAAGGTTTATTGGTGAAAATACTAGATGTTTTTATGCTGTAATGCATTATAACATAATAAATCAGGTTTACTTGTATTAGTCGTTTTGAAAAAGCATCTGATTTCATTGAATGGAACATCCTACAACAAAGCTCTAATTAGTTTCAATTTTGGCTCATCTTTTTGTAAGTGGTTTAATTTTCTGTATGCTAATGCAAAACGTTGTGTTATTAATAATGGATTTATGTCAGAATTCTTTGACCTCAAAAGAGGCTGCAGACAAGGTGATCCTTTATCAACCTATATAATCATTATAAGTATTGAAATTCTACCATTGATACTTACTAATGGATTTATGTCAGAATTCTTAGACCTCAAAAGAGGCTGTAGACAAGGTGATCCTTTACCACCATATCTATTCATTATATGTATTGAGCTTGTACCATTCAGGCTTTAAAATGAGCCAGATATACATGGTGTTTTATTAATGAAACTAAGCATTTCATAAATCAATATGCTAATGACACATGTATCATTCTTGATAGAAGTGCGATTTCCTTGCAAGAAACACAAAAATGTTTTGATAAATTCTATAAACTTTCAGGTCTTAGAATAAAAAAACTAAACTAAAGCTGTCTAGGATGGGGACAAAAAATATGTAAACCAAAATGTATGTCCAAATGCCAACCTAGAACAGTCATCTTCAGGTTTAAAAGTTTCGGGCATAGGTTTTTCACTGGACCTATCTAAGATTATATTATACCAATTTGAACAAAAAATCAAAGAAGTTGCTGGAATTTTAAAAAGCTGGGAACATAAGAAACTTACACTTTTAGAAATAATCACAGTTGTTAAATCAAGAGCATAAGCAACACTGGTCCATCTTTTCACTTCACATCTAACAAAATAGACGAGTTGACTAGAATGTTTTCTAAAATTTTTCATGGAATGGAAAAAGTGACAAGATTAAACGTAATACCTTGATTAGCGACTTTATACAAGGCGGATAAAAAATGGTTTCTTTTAACTCATTTAAAGCTTATTTAAAAATTGACTGAAGTAAAAGTTATCTTGAAAATCCTAATGGTAGTCGGCAAACTATTTGAAATGCAGTGACACAACCTTTCACATGTAAAAGAGTTTTGTGCTGCCAGAAAGAGAAAATAAAAGAAATTGCATCTTTTTTAACAAACTCGTTTTGGAAGGATGTTCTGGTCAGTTATCATACAGCTAAGCCAATAACAAAAACTCATATTCAGGAGATTTTATTACCACTGGATATTATTAATTGTGTACCTTACCTTTGAAGAGTTCTCATACTACACTCACTTGGAGCAGCAAAACATTAAATACATATTAAGAGATCTGTTTAATGCAGCTAAAACAGATTTACACCCATTTAATATCGTTTAAGATAGATTACTAACCAACTATTATTTAAGATATCACAGTTTATTTTCAAGAATACCACAGTGTTTAAGCAATTCCTAAAAAACTGATCACATTATCAATGTTCAAAATTTTCTTGAAGAACATAGTTTTTTTTAAATCTATAAAGTCTGCACGAAATATAAAATTAATATATATGGAAAGTTAGTAGATGAAGTTATCAATATACCTTCAGACAAATTTGACATGTGGAAAGATGAATTGGGTACCAGCATTAACAACTGGAGACAGTTGTTCATTGTTTTGAGAAAGTCTTGCATGTTTGTTCAATTTTCAATATCAATTTTTACACAGAATTATCACAACAAATAACTTTTGCATTAAATTAAACTAAAAGATACCAAATACTGTTCATTTTGTAACACTGCAGAAAAATTCAGAATTTGTTTTTCGACTACCATATAATAAAGTGTGGAGTAATTTTACCTGGGAAATTAAAAGATTTTATGTTGCCTTTAATATTATTAGAACTGAAATATTGATATGTTCCAATATGTTCCCAATTTTATTAAGTTTTCTAATTATGTGCAAAATAATATAGTTATAAATGTAAGATGAAAGGAGTGGTCCCACAGATAGTACAATTAAAGATAAAGATAAAATATTTTAGAAACACAAAAGATTTTATGGCAAGGAAAAACTTCAAGTTTGCAGATTGTGAGAAACTTTGGACCCCATTGTATCACATATGATTGAACATAACCTTAGTATGTTGCTTTTTAATTGTTTCTCACTTTTCAAGCAAGTTCTATGCTTATATTATGAAATAGAGGATCGTATGAAATATGAATTGAGTGTGTATGTTTCAGTGAGAGGCTTTATTATTGTTTGTTCTTTCTATTAACCATTATCATAATACAGTATGTGTAGTCATACCTTAAATCCCTACCACACCTTAATAGGGGAGATGTAAAATCCTGACTGCATAGAAAAGATACAATCTATAGTACAATCTATAGTTAAAGTTAACACGTCCTGTATAAACATGTAGCTGTTTACATAGAGATAGCTAAACCGTAAAACAATCTAAATGTTATTCAGTTAGAAATAGGATATTTTGAGCTGTTCACTAGATATATAGTGTAATGCTACATTCCGCTATATTGATAATTTTTGTCCCTGAACAATGCTAAATTTAGTGATAATTTGCATTCAATTTACCCTAGCGAGCTTGAAATTAACGACACCACCAATACACTAAGTTCTGCCCCTTGCTTAGACCTACTTGTAGATATAGACTCAGGAAAACAACAAAACTTAAACAATACGACAAACGTGATAACTTCAACCTTTTAATTGTCAATTTCCCATCCATCGGCAGCAACATTCCAGCAGCTCTAGCATATGCTGTGTACACAACTTTTGCGTTATTCTAGATCCTGCCATCGGTATTCCAATTTTCTAGACTAATCACTGCTGTAGATTGCTGAACTTCTCAAGCAAGGTTCTGTTGTAGCTAGGTTGATGTTATCTCTCGGAGTTCCATGGTCGTCACCATGACTTAATTGATCGTTATGGAGAAACAATCTCTCAAATACGATCGGACATTTTCGCCGAGTGATTTGCAATGTTTCCTATTCCTGGATTTGACTTTTTCCTAGACATTAAAATGAGTAACTGGACGGGTGTCTTATTAGAGGTAGGAACTGCTTACTCGTCCGAAGCACATGAGTGCACCCATGGTTTTTATTGGGTTTGGGTTACTTCTGTCTTTGTGTTTATGGTCTTTATGTTGCTGTGAGTATGATTGTCTATATTTGGATTTGTAACTGTCCTATGTCTTTTCGCTCTAGTTGTTGGTCGGTTTTCTTTGCTATTTTCCTTATAGCTGTTTTTAAGTTCAAGAAAATAGACATGGTCTACATACACATCTATCCAATCACATGAAGATACGATATCTAGATCAATCTATAACTGTTATTTCAGTTAAAAGATTGATATCCCGTATACATTTCTAACTGTTCAAATTAAGAGAGATATATAGCAAAATATAAACTTGTGAAATCCAATATAACAACATCCTAGTTTATTAAAGTTCTGAATCATTTTGCCTTTTTAAGATATAATCATTTGAAATTTAGTTCAGTTGTACAGTGAAAAATGCCGGGAAATTTTCCCGCCAAATTTTTCTCTATGTCACCAGTCAAAAATTATCTAGGCAATTGACACCTTTTCTAATGTAAAATCTTGTTAGAATTTGTTCTTATATCAAAATGAATGCATCTAAGCTATAAAGCTAAAAACAAAATTTGTGATGTGCCACCCTCTGCCTGACCCTTAGCTAGAATACTACTTAAAACTATGATTTCATGCACATCTAGCTATTCACATGGAGATAAAGTACTTGAGAGTGAAAACGCAACACTTTTAGCAGCAGTCCCATCAGTCAACAATCCGTCAGCAGTCAGGCATTAATGAGTCAGATCAGTCCAATCGTCACAAATCCTGCCATAGGACAATTAGCGGATATGGAACGACTTGACAGATCTGACAGATTGATTTGGACTGATCGCTCCAATAGGTCAATCAAACTCTCGGTCTGCCTAATTGACGATTTGATTGAAACATATATATTTCGAAATGTAAAAATTCCATAAACTTGTGTCATAATTTTTATTTGTGTTCAATTGATATGCAACTTTTTTTAGTTTTTTCAGTTTAATATATGCATTGGCCATGTGTTAAAGTCATCAACTGAGTCTGGGAGTAGAGAATGTTGTAACTTGATATCGTTTATCAAATATGTATATGCATATTTAAACTGATTTATGATTTGTTTACTATTATGGTGATGAAAGGGTTGGGAGGAAATTAGGAGGAAGTTAGGACAATTAAAAGAGAAAGTTACATGTAGCAGATAATTGAGGTCATGTGATAAGGCTTGGATATATAAGAACCAAGTTGTTTGTTTGTTGTTGGGAGTAATGGGAGTAATTGTTTAAATGTTAGAATATTATCTTTGGTGTTATTATAATAAGGCAGTCATGTTATGTTTAGATTAACCAGTCTGTGTTCTGCGTTATGGTATTTATGCGTGCTTTGTGGTAGATTATTTGTTAATTATTCCAATATGTTGAATTATTTCAACGGTTACCTCGTGGATTTGGAATATCCAGATGTTCTGTTCTGATTTTGTGAAAGAAACTTCCCTTACTATGTTGTAATATAGACTGTAAATACTTGAGATGTATATATATTTAATAAACAGTAGATTAGTATAATAAATGTTTATGTGATTTTAAGGATTAAAACTAGCATTTCTGCATCCGTCTGTCCGTTTTTAGTAGTTTGCACTAAACTTCCGTGACATTATGGTTGGTGTCAGAAGCAAGAGCCAATTCTAAAATACGCATTTTATGTGTGAAATTTCGAAATATTTGGATTTAGTGTATTTTGATATTCGAAGTAAGTGATTTTTTTCCGTTATCATGCCACGTGAAAATAGGCATAGGAATAGGAGTGTATCACCTAATGAAAATGTTTCTTCATCAAGCATTCCTGTAGACTCCAATTACAGTTTTTCCAGAACATGTATCTAATGTTACGTCATATAAATTCATTTGTGAAGTTGGCGAGGACTTCGAAAGCTGGCTAAAATATTTGAGACATTTAGCAAAGCCAAACGGTAGAGTAAGGTCAGGGACGCACTTATGTTACCAGCACAACTTTGTGCCATAATTTGACTAAAATATTTGGACTAGCGGAGGCAAGCCGTATGCCTTGAATGTTTAATGCACTTCGGTTAGACGTAAGTTAAAAACACCTTGGGACTTCAGTAAAATAAGCTACTTAAAACCGGAAGTGATATTTCATCCCTAGCAACGATAATAAAAATCCATAGATGGTTGAAATAGGGACCACTTGCTTTATACAAATAACTTATTTTCATGACTGCTAGTGACATTTCTTAATTAGCAACAGACATGGAGTCCATAGCATCCACATATTCAATGTCTTTTAATCCATACTAGGAAAGATCTTTCATTCTTGTTATACTGATTATTTTTTGCGACAGCCGTTTTAGATCATTAGGCTCAGATTGTAGACGTTTCTTAAGACATCATGAGCAATATTTTAAGGTTTAGAAAAGTAGTTCAATAGTAAACATTGTCATTTCTTTATCAGATTTACCTTTGTACGTAACAGTGTTTTTAACTTAGATACTATTATCAACACTCAGTATTTAAATAGTAAGTACACTGAAAAATGACCAACCTACAATGACGCTGTGTATTAATTCCTTACTGCGTATAGGATCTTCTCGACCATAATCTTGAAACAATTGCCAGTTTGTTTCTAAACATCCGTAGCTTTCTCCAGGTGCTCCGACGTCCCCCTACTGAAAACTGGACGCCATGATATAGATGAAAAGTTCTTAATAATGAAAAGGAATCAAAGAAAACCATATCAACCAAATACAAAAACATTAATACATGGAAAATGTCTGGAAATGAGCATATAACAAAACGAATCTCTTTACCGAGCCATACGATTGCAAAAGGTGTTGACGCAGCTAGACTAATAATTATGTAGATTTACAAAATAACGTCCCTTCGGGAAAGTTTTGAAACAAATAATGCCATTTGATGTTGTTCCTAAATGCTCTAAGGTACTTAAAATAGACAGTTTATTGATCGCAGGGATATATTACAATGTTTGTCAAAATCATGTGGATACAACCGCTTACTTGCATATATTCAGCCCTGGCTTCCGTGATATTTTATACAGAATATACGTATAAATATATTTGAAAAATCTACAATTTATTATTTGAAATTTGGGTTTTTGAAGAAAATTATATCTTGTCTTTTCTTTTAATAGTAACCACGATTGCTCTTGTTCCCACAACATCATCACCCGGAATTAGTTCTTCAGCAGTTCCAGTTGAAATTACTACAGTTCATCCACCAAAAGGCTTAGGTAGTACTACCCCAATTGGAACAACAGAGGTACATACGACTGGAATAGGTAAATATGCATATTTCTTTCTTCAAACATTATGCTCTACAGCTCTATTATGCTGGTAATATTGTAAAATATTTAATATTTAAGTCATGTCTTTGACTTTGCTTGAGTTGCCCTAGTTAGAAAAGATAATTCATGTATGTACACTAAACAACAGAACAATGTATTTAATTTTGACAATTATTTTCAGGTAAGAAAAGATAATTGAGGATAATTTCTTTTTTAGAAACATCAACTAAAACGTCGACGGGTGTTTTGGAAACCAGTAGTACTGCTGGAACACCACTCGTTTCTTCAAGTAAGAGCTTCTGCGAAAGAATTTGGTTTATTCTTCCCAATTATTGCGCATATTTCATAATGTTTGGGTGTTTATTCGAAAATAAATCTGAAATTATTTACACAAACTAATTTGTTTTACAACAGTTCTTATGCTAAGAGTTTGTTCTATATGATGTGACCATTTCTTCAAAGAACTTATGCCTACCTTACCTGTTCTAAACATTATAAAGTGGTGACAAACAAAGAAGTCGTTTTTGTCAACAATTATTACGTTTGAACGTTAACATTGTGCATGAACATTGTGTTGATAAAGATGCATTTGTTGAATGGTTGTGTTTTGAAATTCCATGATTAACAAAGTATTTAATATGAAATGGTAAGTATTTAATATTAAATGCTGTGTTGAAACATTTTTGTTGTTTTTAAATGGATGTAATTAATAACTATCAATTTTATTGTTCCTGTATTATATTTGTTATTGAATTATTAATTTGTAATTTCAGAGCTTACTTCTGCAAATCCAACACATTTAACTGGTACTACAACTATCCCGATGGTAACAAGTAAGATTCGCTTCTAATAATACCTTTTGTTATCACACATAGCGATTTTTTTAAATTGACCTTTAATTAAAAGCATTAAGATTAAAAATTGTAATGTTATGGCCCAGTGACAGATCAACAGACCTTTCGTTCCACTAACTTAATACTAAATTGTGATTGGAATAACCAAATAGTAAGATAAGAGGCATTCTTAAACTAGTTGCGATATAAGACAAGTAAAAAGCAGTATTTGATACCTGAGATTTTTATTACTGGGAAAAATATAAATGATTATTGTAAATTTTGGATGATATATAAATAACTTTTTGTTAAAGGATCAATTGCTACGACAACACCAGTCTGCACGATAACAGATGGCATGGACTCTAACACAACAATTTCCTCGAATGAGATAAATGTGAGCGATGCTACTGCTATTATTGATAATCTTCGCCCAACGTCTTCAACACCTCTTAAAAGCTCTGATGATACACTAATTGTGAAATACAGACCTTACGTTACAAGACCAGTAAAGGATGTTCAACTTGTTTCAACTGCGAACATCAAAACGTACAGAGTGACATTCTATAATAATGACAACACTGTCACTACAAAGACGGTACGTGTAAAAAGTATTACGATTTTGACAAATACTATCTCACCTATTTCTTACTAGTTTTTTTCTTGTAAACGTTTTATTTCTGTTATTTATAATACAAAAGACAAGACCCGTTAATAATCTATATTGGAAAAAAATATGGAGACGACAGAAAGAATACAATGTTAATTTAATGAAAAAATGATGACATGCTTGCAGTCGTCCTAAGTGTAAAAACGTGAATTAGTACTTACGTATATGTCTTGTTGTATATATTTTGTAGTTATATATTGAAAGCTTTTTTGTGAATTTGAAACAGGTAACTGTAGACAAAAGTGCCACAAATGTTGGAACTAATCCTGAAGTTAGAGAGATACAAATAGTGATTACTCCTGCAGATAAAGTAGATTCTAATAAGCCTATACAACTACAACTGCAAATTCATGCATGTTATGAGCTAAGTAAGTGTTTTTGATATATTATATCTACATGTAATTTGTGGTAAACAACATGTTATAATGAGTATATTTTCGAGAAATATTCGTTAGTATATAATGCTGTGTACACAGTAAAAGAAATATCATTTGAGATTTATTTAATTTCACAACGTATTGGCGTTTTTTTAAACATAATTATCTTTTAATAGTAACCACGATTTCTCTTGTTCCCACAACATCATCACCCGGAATTAGTTCTTCAGCAGTTCCAGTCGAAATTACTACAGTTCATCCACCAAAGGTTTTAGGTAGTACTACCCCAATTGGAACAACAGAGGTACATACGACTGGAATAGGTAATAAATAGTCAATTGTTCTCTTGGATGAAAGAAACTGGACAACTGATAGTTTGAAAATATCGTCGATAAAAATCAAATCATTATCTTGTTTGGAGCTTTGTTGGTCAAAACTGACAACACAAATACTGCTTTATTACAAATCAGAATGTACCTTTCTTACATTGACGTGGATCATCAGCATCATATGCCAGAATTAATTGTTAGTTTTATTGTAAGCCGATCAAATGATTCTAAAATTAATATAATTTAAAAAATTATAATCGAGGAAGTGTGTCAACACAATATACTTGTGTTAACATCCTTTGTTTATTAAAAGCCTTAATTTTAAAATGTCAATATTAACCATTTGATTTGTTTTTCTATAGCCAGTACGTAATTACTAGTCGTAATAATGAATATGGCACTTTTAATATAAATAACTTCGCATTTAACTTACAAACAAAGGTATGTCTGAACCTCAGATAATTCTGCTAAATTACATGCGTTTGTTTTCATTGTTCAACAGATGGTGTGATTGTTGAAGCCACGCTAAATGGTTAAACCAAATTGTCAGTTGTCTTTATTCAGAAAAATGTTTTAGTCTAACTGTTAAAATGGTTTGATCAATAGTATATTTTAATATTTTACAACATTAATGAGTAATGCTATCTCAATTATAAACACTATTTCAACTATATTCCTCTGTGAAGGTTTTAGCAGACGCGTTACAAATTGAGCGGAACATAATAAGGTCCAACTATAAGTCTACTTTTGTTAATCAATTGTACATGGGACTAATTTTGCTCAAAATGCATATATAATATTGTATGCTTTGAGATATTTCTCTTGTCTGAAACACTGAACATTTATTTCTTTTATTAAATTGAGATCCCTTGTTGAGATTTAGTGAAAACTGTAAGATTATTAATGATAGTTTATATAAAAAAACTTCAATATGGTTAATGTCAGAGGCAGATTTTTAAGAATTAACGGTGAGTCCATACTTGCACCTAGTTATTAGACATGAGAAAAGTTTGTCCACAGTAATACACTATTAAAGAAAAAAATATTGAGGATGGCAAATGTTTGAAATAAACAACATATGCGCCATGTTTGGAGGTTGAATGTTTCAACAAGATATTAATATTCTAATGACTATAAAGCGTACTTTTCTCTTAGCCGACTGGTGTTTTTTTTCTCATACGAGGCTTAGTTGCTCTAAGGTAAAATACCCTGGCGATGACTTTTAATTTCACCTTTTGTTGGGCTTGATGATTTTAAGTTACAACCCCTCTAACGTATAAGTTAACGAAACGCACGATGCAAGAAGGATGTACGAGCGATGAACGGACGATATACAAACGATGTACGCACGATATACGATATACACATTTGTGTATTAGATGACGGGTAATTTTGCGTGATCATCAAAGACACAGATTCAGATTCATCAACTTTATAATGTAATTCAACCATGTGCAGTTATGATTTTACAGGAGAGCGTCTTTTAACAAGACTTTCTTTCGTCCCTGTTGTAAACATCGGAAAACTGTATGTAGTGTTGTGAAGATAAAAGTATACCAAACAAGCTTTAAATCGAATGTTTTAAATCTTTACATGGGACGACAGTGAGAATCACCGACCCTGGACAAGTACCTGACAAACATGAATTCAATCGAGAGCACCATTTGTTTTCACCATACAATGTCACGCACGACGTAAACATTTATGAGACGTTAGAAACATCTTCGCTAATCAATCAACCTAAGCAAATAACAGCAATGTACTATGATTTAAGTGAGACGAAAATTATTTTTTTAAAGATTGTAATTAGAGTTGAATCAACAAAACCCAAGACGCATTTCCAAACAATTCCACGCGAAAAAATTCCTTTTTACATTTTAATACGTTGTTAATACACTTTAAGCTCAAAATATTCGCACTTAAGTTTACCAGATTACCAGGAGTTAAGGGTTATTATTATCTAAAAATATTGGATTTGTTGTTTGAAGTTATAAGCCACTTTCAGCACTTTTCAGCAGCGGGGGTTTGTTTGTTTGTTTTAATGATGTAAAACGCCAATTTCAGCAATTTTTCAGCCATATCATAGCGTCCGGGAAGCCGGAGTTCCCGGAGAAAACCCCTTAACTGCGGTAGGAAAAATGGCAATCCTTGTCAATTAGGATTGGAGTCGATTACACCCTGCCCGCAGTGAGAATCAAACCCGCAATCTCGGTGTTGACAGACCACGTGATCAAAAGTAGAAAAACTGTTTTACCGGGAAGGGGAGGGTCAAATTTCAATGGAGAAGGAATCGCGAGAACCTGGTGGAAGTCCTCCACATTTCCGCAAGGAAGAGGGATGAGGTCGAGCACACACTTTTAAGTTAGTTTAGTTTAGTTTAGTTAGTTGCACAGTATTTTTTATCTGTAGCATCTGCTATAAATATTTTATTCATAATTTATCAATGTATGTATTTAATTGGAAAAAGTGGTGACATATCACTTGTTCAGTGTACTTGTTTGTTACTTGTATCATTTAAGAGTATATATAACCTACACACAAATGGACATGTTCCCTAGGACAATGTCAGTCAAACTTATAAATGTATGTCCGATGTATTGTATCGACCTAAACAATATTAATTAAATAATTAATTTGTGTTACTTTTTAACTGACGTCTAAATAAAAGTATATATTTTATAATGCCCTATTGTATCAAATTATAGGACATTTTTTACGTAAATAATGCATCTAGTTATTTAAAAACTATACATGAAGTTATTATCATTAGAACAGAACAGAAAGATGGTATTTAATGTTGCAGTTTATTTAACTTAAGTAACGATGTACATGTAAAAAAATTCCCAAGAACTATACGATGTCCGCTAATACACCATATGATGTACGATAAACCATATGATGTACGATAAACCATACGATATACGCTAATATGAACGGCAAACCATGCGATGAACGATAGAACAAACGATCCACCATACGATGCACGCTGGAGAAAACGATGCACCTATACGTTGTACATGCACTGTACCATATACGAACGATATACGCATGATGTATGTACGATAAACGCACGATGTACTAACGATAAAGTCGTTAACTTACACGTTCCAGGGATTGTAGCTGACCACCATAATTTTATCTATTATAAAGAGCTTGAGATAAGGGGCGCCACGACTCAATCAATTCTGGAATGTTTCCTCAGAATAGTCTCAAATGGGAAAATGCAAACGATAAACTTATTCATTAGAATTGATCAATACACGGTTCTGGTAAACGTTGTGGAAAATATATTTTAAAGAATTCGATCAGAGATTCTATCAGAGCTACAGGTAGGTTTTATGTTCCTGTATATGACTTTTTACATAATGACTATGAGTTACTCAACGGGTTCCGAATTCGCTTCTTAATTGTCTAGAGCACTAAGGTGCACCCTTTTTTATTGTTCGGGTAACTCATTTGCGGGTTTTGTTGTCGTGTTGTCTATCATGGGTCTTTGCTCCGGTCATTGCTTACGTCCTTTGTCATTGTCCTATATATTTCAATTTTTGACCGATCGATTTTCTTAAATTTACTAGTATATCAGTTTACTTGTCCCGGGCAAATGTTTTAAACTATTAGACTTATTCATAATTTTTTCCGTTCGAACTTTTTTAAATACAAACAAAACAAACTACTGGTTCTGTGTTTAGTGCTGACCTACCACTATCGGAGATTAATCTCGTGTACTCTTTAACAAACTTCCACTCGTAATTATGTTTTATGTTTTTACACAACATATAATCACATAGATTGAAATGTAACATGGACTTTCACTTTGGATATGTTTACATGTGGTTTTAGTTTGTTAAAAATCGTTTCAAAATGCATTGTTGGTTTCGTGCGTTTACAAAGTACCAACACCTTTAAAAAATGTGCTTGCTGTACTGAATATGTTTAAGATGGAACGTTTTACTTTTGTAGTGTAAAATAAACATTATTTAAAAATATCAGGAGTGTTAATTTTTAATGGTAACTTATTGTTTGATAACTGGTCTGCTTTCGTGGATTTCTCGCACTATAAATTTCCTTGTTTATTATTTTTTTAATAAAACTAGAAATTCATTATTTGCATTTACTATACATCCCAAACGAATATGACGACGAATACATTTATTTTTTTTTCTAAACTCTAGCCTGTTTTTGTATTCCTGGATCACGGCTGCGAATTTCATAATTTCTAGAATCTACCCGTTTTTGGATGTCTTTTTCATGGCTGCAAACTTATATATATACTAAAATCGACCTTGTTTTAATAATTCTAGATCATGAAACATACCGAAAATTTGATGCTACTTGGAGACTTCAATGCAAGAGTAGGAAATAACTCTCCATCCCATCCTGAGAGAGGGTCATTGGAAACAACGTGATAGGTAAATGAAGATTCTAATCCTAAAGTCTAGTGCAGCTGATGACCATCACAAACACCATGTTTGGCCAACACATTTACAACAAGACACGCAGACACACTATAAAATTTTATGGTTACCAAGGCCAGGTTAAAGTTGGTTTTAGTCTTTACATAACATCATGTTAACATAAACCAGTTCAAATCTCTGCTTTTGATATGAAAATCTTTGCTTTTTAGAAATAAACATTCAATTCGGCCGCTTTATATGGACAGATTTTTCAATAATAATAATAATAATTATTATTATTATTATTATTATTATTATTAATTATTATTATTATTATTATTTATTATTATTATTATTATTATTATTACTATTGTTGTTATTATTATTATATTGTTTTTGACCGGTTTTTTATAAAGTCGCTCGAAACCAGTTTTGGCAGATTTATTGCTTTTACACCGTTTCTTCCTCTTCTTCTTCTTTTTAATTGAGAAGCAACATCAGTTATCTGAACTTGAACGAATCCAGGCCCGTGGTGCTTCGGTTCGTTCAAGATTCAAATATATTAATGATTCAGATAAACCAACAATATATTTCTTTGACCTTGAAAAGAAACGCAGTACAAAAAAATTATTATCCATTTAACCTTGCATGATGGCAGTTTAACAGATTCAGATCAGGAAATAAAAACTCTTGCGCGAAATTTTTACTCCGACTTGTATAGCCCCGATCCTGTTGATGAAGGTTTTCAAAATGAAATTTTGAAAGACCTTCCTACAATAAGTGACACCCAAAAGCAAACATTAGATAGTGTTATAAGTTATGATGAATTGTCCTCTGCCGTTTCAAAAATGAATAATAATAAGTCCCCTGGTATTGATAGGCTTCCTAGTGAATTTTACAAAACTTTTTGGAATATCATTGGGAAAGATGTGCACGAAGTTTTTGTTTCCTCTGTTGAAGAAAACAGACTTCCACTTTCGTTCAGAAGAGCCGTTCAGACGATGATTCTAAAGAAAGGTGACAGTACCTTGCTAAAAAACTGGAGACCAGTGTCTCTTCACTGTTGTGACTTCAAAATATTGACTAGAGCTTTCTCGCTAAGACTCTGTACCGTTCTACCCAATATATTAAATATCGATCAAAGTTATTGTGTTCCCGGTCGTCATATAAGGGACAATATTCGTTTTATTTCTGATGCTACGTGTTATGCTAATCAGGAAAATATCCCCCTTGCTTTTGTTTTCCCTTGACCAAGAGAAGGCTTTTGATCGTGTTCATCATGGCTATCTGATGAAGACTTTAGAAGCATTCGGATTTGGGGATTATTGTATATCCTGTATAAAAACTATTTACACAGATGTACATAGTTTAATAAAAATTAATAATTCGTTATCGTCCCCTTTTCAATTTAAAGTGGTATACGACAGGGATGTTCTTTATCTGGTCAATTATATGCCATTTCCTTGAACCTCTTTTACACAAACTAAGATAAAAGTACGGCATATCAGGCCTTGAACTTCCATTATCTGATGGTAAGAAAAGTTGTTTATCTGCATTATTATGCAGATGATTTGGATACTCTGTTAACGCAGGACTCTGATTTTGATAGGTTGTCTTTCTGGTTAGATATATACCCGAAAGCTTCTTATTCAAAAATTAATTTACAAAAGTCAAGGGGTTTGTGGCTGAGAAGTTGGAAAAATAGAAATGATTGTCCACTTAGTCTCAAGTGGAGTAATAAAGGTTTAAAGGTTTTGGGTACTTTTGTTGGAAACAATAAGGATTTTTATAAACAAAATTGGGAAGGGATGGAGGACGATATTACTGTCAAACTTGACAGGTGGAAGCCTTTTGCCCGCGGTTTGTCACCCAGAGGACGAACACTTGTTATCAATTTACTTTCCGCGTTAAAATTGTGGCATCGATTAAATTCAGTGGTTGTGCCTGATGAGATTATTAGTGCCATTGAAAACAAATTTGTAGATTTTCTATGGCAAGGAAAACATTGGGTTTCGAAAAAAATGTTATATCTTCCTGTATGTACCGGATGACAGGGTTTAGTTCATATCCTATCTAGAATTCGTGATTTTCGAATTCAATTTATGTACAGATTTTTGACATTAATGAATGGTGAAGATGTTCATCCTTGTTACTATTTTTGTAAATATTTTTTGTCTACTGTTTCTAATTTGAATTATGATGTTCAGTTGTTATTACCTGATGGGGATTTTCAAGACACTAACATTACAAGCTTTTATCAAGATTTAATTAAAGCATGGAAGAATTTTGAATCGTCTAGAAATAAAATAGATGATACCTCAGTGGCCGACATTTTAGAAGAACCTTTGTTCTTTATTCCTTCATTAATTAACCCAAAACTGACGAACCTTTTTATTTTGAAAATTTTGTAATTGCCGATACTAGTTTGGAAAGAAAATTTACTGCAGAAGATCTTGTTGGCATATTAAGCATTCGTTCTGAACAACAACATCTATGGTCGTCTTTTCCTCCGCAGTGGAGTATAATGATTGGCCGTTTTTTAAATAATGATGTTGATATTGGTGTTGTTCACCAATACATTTTTAACTTAGATATTGACAATGCTTCTGAATCAAGTAAGGGCGTTGTTCTTGATAAATGTCCAAAGAAAATGATTTATTTTTTATCTGTTGTTCAAAATTTTAATAGTTTCCGTGCTAAAAAGTTGCTGTCCCCTTGGGATAATATGTTACAATCAAATTTCCCCACTAATGTCATATTTAGTCATGTTTATGAATATCCTCATAGCATGCATGAAGGTGACCTCAACTGGAAAATACTTCATGGTGCTGTTTCAATTGCCAAATTTTATTATAAAGCTGGTTACCAGTAATCTGATGTTTGTCCTTCTTGTGGCGTACAAGAAGATATATTACATATTTTCGTTTCTTGTCCGAGAATCAAACAATTATTAAATTATTTTGACAGTATTGTAACAAAATTAAGACGTAATGATGAAGGTTCGATTCAATCTTTTATTTTTGGACCTTCGACCTTCACAAGCACTGACGAAACGTCACATCTGGTCAGCGCAAATCGATCTCCTGCAGCTGTCTACGCACCATCATCAGACAGCTGTCCAGTTAGGAGGTCGACTCCAGCTGATCCACCGTCAACTCGGATCAGCTGTCCAGAGATTCCAGTACCAGCCGACCACACGTCATCCAGGGTAGGTCCAGAGACTACCAGACAGCCAATGATAACGAAGAATGAAACAGTCGTGTTGGGAAAATCTACTAACACGCAACGTTGGAGCAAGCGGAGCAGGATCCCTAGACGACTGTACCAATGGATTGCCACACAAGCAAAGATGGCCACCTACGTCACATTGCAACACCTGAAGACTGGCGACAGACAAACAGACGCACTACAGGAGTTCAGGTCGCGTATTTGCGCCCGGCTGACAATTTAGTTTGCCTATTATAGGTTTGTACACAATGTTAATTCTTTTTCAGATTTTTGGTGTTTTAATAACGTATGTGTTTTATTTCTAACGACAAGCTTTTTGTTGATATTTAATGGTAAGTTATTTTAATTCTATTTGTATTGTATTTTAGATTTTTATTTTCTTGTCTTGTTTATATATTGTAAACCGCGATGTGTTAAAGGTTAAAACATGGACTGGTGTGTGTACCAGTCCATGTTGACTTTGATTATTATGACAAAGTCTTTTATAGGTTTCTTTACGTTCAATGTTAGGCAGGTAATTAATTGTTAAAGTTTAAAATGGCTTGTATCAGTTTAAACTGACTTTGATCAGTTGGACAAAGTCTTTTATTTTTCTATTGTATTTTCACATGATTTTGGATTTAAAGTTATTATTTATGTGTATATTCAAAATTGTTAATGTAGCTTGTCGGACAGTTAGAACAACTTGTTGACACACGATTTATGCTGTCATTCACTGACGATGGCTGAAACGGAAATCACGACAGACGAAATTTATGTGGCTGGGGGTAGGGGTGGTCACGTGTTTCAATGTGGGATTTTAAGGATAATGTATGGTTAGGTTTATATTTTATGTAATATAAATTTTTGATACCTTGTTAAACTGTGATTGATTGTTTTATTTAATAAAGGATATTGAAAATTCTTCTTCTTATTATTATTTTTTTTATCACTACTTTGTCCGGAATTTTTCGCCAACAAAGGTTCATACGAGCATTATGATATTTGACATAGTTAATATTTAGGGTCTCTAGTTATTTGATTTTGAAATTTTCAAAATTGCCGCTTTCCAAATTTACTATACATAGGTAGCTTATGGTCCTCTGAAATGGAGAAATGGCGGCCATTTTACTGCACCGCTTAACGTGAAAAAGTCACGGTTGTCCGATTTCAACGAAATTTGATTCCTGGGCATATTTTAATCTACTGATTTGAATGAAATACTATCGATGAGGATGTTAGTCTACTTCTGTGTTGGTAATCTTTCACAAAAATCTTTAATTATAATCCTTCTGCTTATTATTTTCATCAACCCTGAGACCTAAACAATTCAAGTAAAAACATTTTACGTCATATAAAATCAAAACCGAAACCTAAGCCATATATAATTAAATTATAACAAAATAAAAATCAACATTTGACACATCAAATTTATCCTGGAAACTAAGCCATGACTTTAAAAACCATATTTTATATAAAGGCAATCCTGAGATCTTCGTAATCAAAAGTTAAATTAAAATCAAATTAACAGACAAATTTGACATAAAATTATTCCGAAGATCTAGGCAAAGCAACTATTACATATAACTCACCTATATAAATAATCCTTTGACGCAATAAAAAAAACAACCGTGCATACATAAAATCAATTCCGAGAGCTCATTTATGCAATAAAAAATCACATTTTACCTTTATAATCAATCTGTAAACCTTAATGAGGCAGGATCGATCGAAGAAATAATGAGATGTATCTCACATTAATATACCTATGCCTAATTTGCCTTGGCTGATGTCCTGTTCTGGTGCTTCTGTATTTTGTATTGGGTACAGTTGCCGTAGTTTATTGATCTGATACGTGTCTATCCGTCTGTTTTGTTACGGTATTTTAAAAAATGGGACGATTGGATAATTGTGCCAAATAATGTTTTTGAGACTATTTAAGCTAGATTTTTATTTGTTTTTCGAGACCTGTTGTTGATTTGTTGTTCAGATTTATGCAAGTCAGTTAAAGGATGTATTTCATCTTTATGTATAATATAACTTGCAGCAAAATGTTGATGTACAACTACATCTTGCCTGCTTACATAGAATCCTTATAAAAGTACATTATTGGATACGTTTTTGTACATTGGCATGTGCTTACTTGAAACAAGCGATGATGTAAGATATTATAAGGAAATTATGACCTACAGCGTAAGTTAGAAAATTTTTTTTGGGTTATATAAAGTCATGCATCCATATTTAGGCTGTTTATTGTATGTTTAATAACGCAACATGTTACTGGATATCTCATACCTAATTGTTGAATAATTGATTTTGGACTATTTAGGGGTTCAATGAAAGTACAGTAAAGAAAGATTTTTTCTGATAGTGTATTTTGCAAAATAATAATTGTAATTTATCAATAGTTAAATTATTTTTATATTGTGTCTTTTTGGTCAAATATAAAGCTTATTTCTGAACCTTGAAGACGAATTCGCAACAGTATTACATTTATCTGATTAAACTGTACAAAATATCTTAAGTTTGAGCTCTTTAGAAATCTTGTGCGTAGATCTATTCTTAAAATAGATCAGCGATTACATATAGAAGGATGCAGCAAATAAAATGAGAGAAAATAGAGATTAAAATAGAAGTGTGTCACACTATTTTAATATTATTTTTACATTTTTCATATCCTTTTAATCATCATTTTGGATGTAGTATAATTATACACATGGTACCAAATAAGTTGATCTGTAATACTGTATTCAACGTTAAGAGCGCTATCTGTACAATCCTTTAACCACCACGCCCCAGAAGCACTAACACACCCAGCTGCATAGTCCCCGGGAACCAGATCGTTATCTTGATCAATAGTGCTAAACTTCATTCCATTACTATCACTAAGACCGTCTCCTACAATCCGAATCATACAAAACAAAGAAGAGATGTACACTTATACCATAGGTATATACACTGATTTTATTTACTCAAGTAATTAACACATTCTGTATACTTAACTCGTTGATTGCAATTATTGTACATGACTATGAGTAATGACACCATTTATTGTGGTCCGTTTGTTTGAATATGACAACTTCAATTGGCAGGAACAAACCTTCTGAGGAAATTTAGCAATCTTTGTAAATTAAAGTTGGAGTCAAGAACATCCACACCGCTGATGAATCAATTCTGGCAAAGGGCAGTATCATTTAGTGAACACTATTATATTCTAAAGACATCAATTCCTTCTAGTTAAAAGTGGTTGCAAGTCGCGCTATATATAGACATTTACTGTTATTTTTCTCTAGTGTTTATGCCAGGATTACTAGTGATGAAAAAATACCCCACGGCACACGGATGTTTGAATTTGTAAGGAATCGATTGAAACGGATCGCTTTTTAAAATTAATTCTGGTTATTGTGATGTTTTGGTTATCACGTCAATATATAAAAGAAACTAGCCTTTGAAGGTCATCACACTCAAATCAATTACCTTGTAGTCAACATCATAGTGTTGACATACGATATAAACACATCTTTACAGAAGTATGTTCTTTAATTACAAACAATGTAATAAAATTATCTGAATTTATTTCTGACATATGTGTTCTGTTGTAGATTACGTATTCATACGAGACTTTTAAGGTTCATTCGCTTCTATTGTATATTTATAGAGTACAAATACGCTTTGTGTCGCTCTTGTCTTATATGACACGTATGTCGAAATGCTCGTGTAACGAAATACAGTTTGATATACTGTTATGTCACCTTAATCTTAATGTCATTGCTGTTGTTTGTTCAGAAAGGTGCCATCAACACCGTACATAAAAATTTATTGATAATTGAGAAAAAAATGTCTGTTTTAAATTGTAGAAAACGTAATGTCTGTCTCATCTTCCAAAGGCATCGGTTTTTTTTATTTTTGCGTTATTGTTTAAAACGTTTGAAATTATATGCAAAATAATGTTGGCATTCATGATGTTTAATGTAGAATATAAAGTTGGTCAAAGGCCATCGTGTTGTTTTGTTAATCAACATTGGCAAACATATGTGTTATGAATTTTAGAATAGAAGGAAAATTACAGAGTAAAAGTACAATGAACACATTTAAAGAAACTAAACGTCCATTATAAATAAAAACTGGTTTGCGTTGAATTATTATTTGAAGAGTATTTGGAAACCATTAAGTAGTATAAAAAAAGTATCCTAGTTACAGATAAAAAAGCGACATTAAGTAAAGTACCAAACATATATGCTTTAATTTCTAACTAAGTAACACCCTTTCTTTCAATTTTACCTGCAGTTCCCTTGTATCCATCGATGGTAAGTTTGTAATTCGATGCAAAATCTCCGACAACAAAGGTTTTATATTCAGCATACTTGCGACCATTAATTGCTTCCCATAAATTGACTCTTAACTTATATCTTGCCCCGGAAGTCAACTGATGTATAAACTGGTTACCTGTAAGATGAAACGTATAAAAGCTAATAAATGTATTTAAATTAAATTTTTTATAACAGTTTTGACATATGTTAATGTTGATAAGATATTTCATATTCATAGACGGAGAAAGCCCAAGTATCGAGAGGTAAACACTAACGCTTGTAAAAGTGCAATGCATTTCACATATTCTATCTTTTGCAAAAAAACACCCTCAAAAATGTAACACATTAAACAGTTATTTTGTGTAAGTTAAAAGGTAAAACGTCATTAAAAGCCAATAAAAAGAAAAGGTTGAGCAGCATAAATGACTGCAAATTTAAGTTGAAATAATCTTCAATGCTTGAAACTACAAAATATCTACCCCTATTTTAAATATTAATTCACTTTTCGGGCGCTTATGATATCCTGCTAAATATTAAACATTATTAATCAATAATGCTAATTATTTTAAATATCTAGTATGTAATTTTTTGTCTGTACATTATCTGAAGGAAACATTTTTCCCTGTGAGTTCTATACAAATATTAGAATATTAAAACCTGAAAAGTCCTAAATGTTAATGCCTCATCTTTGGACAATGAGCACGTTTTCCAAATTAAATTAAAAAATTAAGATATCTTCAAGGACTGTGTTTTGTGTTCAATCACTGGAAGCCGCATTCAATCAAAAGTCCACGCTTATTTCCCCTGTTTTTTAACAATACTAAATTGATCATGTTAACAGAATTCCCATTAAGGCTAACTAAGTTTAATTTAAAAAACGATTTGCTATTCATGGAAACAACCCGTAAACCTCGTGTGTCAAATGCAGAAAAAACCCCAAAACCACAACACTTTAGATGTGTAAGTTCCAATGTAAAACGTCATTATCAGCAAAAATGTACAGTTTGTGCGGCAAAAATAATGTTTCTAGTTTAAAATTTCCCATTTGTTTATAAAATTTTATTTCCAACCACCAGATCGATGCCTCTGCTGATGGACTGTTAGTCCCCGAAGGTGCCACCTGTCAAGTAGTCTGGATGGTGTTGACAAGAATATCAATGATTCTTTCAGTGATATAGTAATTATCTAAATATACTGTCTGAAATGTATTCGCAAGAGTTAGATGGCTTTTGTCGGATTTGGTACAACGTTGCAATTTTTATAAAAGCTCTGCAACAGTTTTGATTAGGCAAAAATTGCGTTTGGCTTAGTACATTTTGTGACCTTGGTATCTCTGATGGCATTATCTAACTGTACTGCCTGGAAATATCGAAAACGATCTAAATTCTAAAGGTTATCCATTCGCAAGATGTCAAAAGCCGTATCTAGATTTGGTACAACATTTTGGAAATTTTGATAATAAAATCTGTATATCTTAATTATGTTGGTTTTTAAAACATTAAGATTTGAGAGCCGCTGATGAGTCTTTATTAGGCGTAGTAAATTTTATAACCTTGGTCTCTTCGATTAAATTGTATTAATATGTCGAAGATTTTCTGCTAACAACGTACGCAATATTTAAACACAAACTTTGTTGGAATGAAATCGATTCTATTGTTGCAAACTTATACGTAAAAGCGATTCATTTTGCAATGCGACACAACTACATACACCACTTGTTTTCAGTTGAAATCCATCTATAATATACCATAAGATATAAGAGCAATTAACTCAAACATTTTGTTGAAGTCATAAGTAGGGTTTCCTTGACATTTTTGGAACATGACTATTAGTAACTTGACGGGTCTAATCGGAGTTGACCATTTAAGCAGTGACTTGTTTCATAAAAGCTGAAAGAAGCTCTTCGGCTTTGGGGCCGTCATTACGACATACCAGTTGATCTATGGAAAATATGTTTCCGAAATTCGACCAGACATTTTGTTGTAGACAAAAGTTGGGTTTCCTTGGACATTTTTGGAACATGACTATTAATGACTTGACGGGGATCTAATCGGAGACAAGTACTGCTTACTATTGAAGAACATTTAAGTAAACACTTTGTTTTATAATTTGTTTTGTTTTATTCATTTTCTTTTTTTTTCTTTTTTTCCATCGCGTGTTTTTGTCTTAGTCTGGGTTGTTTTGCTCTCTTTTGGTTTTCGATACTTGTTGACCGCAACTGCAGCCATTTTTCTTATATTGACATTTCGCAATATCGCTTGTAATGTTTTAGACAATAACAAGGACGCCATCATAAAAGCCCTTAACGGATTCGATAAAGAATGTCGTATTTGATGGGTAAATTGTATTTATATATATATATATATATATAGAAAGCGAAATGTCAAAAAAGAAACAGTCATTGAAGCCAAAATTCAAATAGAAAGTCAATAGTCGATTGCAATTACGTAGACTCGCTTGTTAATATTAACATTCTGAAATATTTATGCTGATTATAGCCCTTTTCAGCTCTTATAATGTTCATAACAAAAGGTAGCAAAAGTGTAAAAAAATCACGAAAAGGCAAACTTATAAATAAGGATTCTTTCATATGTTTCTAAATCTTATTTTTCTGTACACTTTACAGTGTACAGTTAGAAACTTTTTTGGTTTTCAGAAAGCTATTACCAAAAACATGTGCTTTTTCTTGAATATTATTTTTAATAATCGCAGCCATGCTCTTAGACAGCCGTACATAATACATAATGTATTAAATATATACCTTAACGATCGTTAAGCTTAGCTTGGCATAAATTAGTTCAGTTGGAAAAATGTAAGATTCATGTAATACATAGACGGGCTACTGAAAATAACTGACTCCAAATTAATCTGAACACTTCATTTAAGAATATTGATAATATTAACCAATAATACATACAAACGTGTCTGAAATAAAAAAGTTAGACAAAGTAAGCAATAATATAGTGTTTTCCAACCTAAGGTTCCATTTGCTACGTCTTAGTTATATCTCGCCGGCTTACTTACCTAGCCGTATTCTCCATTCACGTCTCCAAAACCACGTTCATATTTACTCCATGTACGTGTAAAGTTTACCTTTCCATTAAATCGCCTTTGAATTACCTTCAAATAAAAACCCAGTAGTAGGCAATACATCAAAATAGACGAACAACATTTAAATATTGTAAATTTAACAAGCGAACTTGAACAGAAGTTTCAAAAACCACATAAGCAAGAACTTATCTCTTTGTGACGAAAAAAATCCTAAATTTGATGTTATTATTTGAATTACTTTTATTGTTTCCAATTGAAAACACTTATACCTGTTAATGGCTTAATCAAAACAGATACACTTATGTCATTGTAAAATGCATTAACACGTTCCTTAATTTCATTGACCTTATATACTACCTTATAACTGGCCTCCTACGTCTATGTGATTTATCAAATACAAACATAAACAGTCAAGAATACACACAGGGCCATACGAGACTGTTGGTATGAAGCTATTCCTGATACTTTTCTACCATTGAACATATATAAATTAGAAACAACATTTTTTCATAGGTAAACTATTTTAAATTTTTTTTTCTTGTTCGAGCTTGTTCTTATAATCCGCGTCTTATTTGTTTACTTTGCATAAGTATCAGAGCTTTTCTATTCGCTGGTTGTCTGACCTGTTTATATTTCTATGTGTTTTTATCCATTAATTTTACATTTGAATTTTCGTCGACTTTTTCTGTTTCGTAAATTAGATTGTTATTTGTTTGTGTTGTGTAGGTCTTTTATACATAAAGATCATTTTGTTGTTTTCTCTATTTTTTATGTGCTGTTCTGCTTTTAATGGTTCAATATGTTTTTCATATCCGTGTCCTTATGGTATTGCAATTAGTGGAGAATAAGCGACACCTGCTTCCTGTTAAAATAGCTTGGCTGCCACATTGTTTGCTCTTTCGTTCATGAGAGTGTTGCCTGTCTTAAAGCATAACTAGAGGTAGATTTAGGGATCTAATTAACCCAATTAACCTCGAAAAATTATATTTTATGGGACTGCAACTGAACAACCTTTCACTACAATTGTAAATCAGGAGCAATTAAAAACTTGACGATTAAGAAAATATTTTTCAATGACTGGTATGACATAAGGTTTCCTAGAAAAACTTGAGTTCATGAACAAAAGAATTAATTCTAAACGGATAAACACTGAATCATTTTTATATTATGCACCAATATAATTCTGATTATAATGAAATAAGGTGTTTCTTACTTATAGAAGTTCAATTTTCTATTTCAAAGATAGACAAAGAGGATATGGGCTAAGTAAAACGATATTTGAGATCGATTACAATTGTGTGCATTTGTTGTAAAATTCGTGTCACTAACAACAAAATAATATTTATAGTTATTTGTTGAATGAAATACAAAACTTTCTTACTCATTGGGTCGACACGGTTATTTTTTTCTGGGCTATAAATTTCACTATTAATATCGGACCTTGAAGTCAGACTATATTATATTTATATTTAATGTATAAAACTAACTGAATTTTAATTAATATAATATAATATGTTGGCCGAATTTACATGAAAAGATATACAAACCGTCCAGCCACCGCCATCTGTAGTCATGTCACAGTAGACTTCGACTCTTTGATGTGAATTGCCAATAAAAATATAATCGACACCCGATTTATTTTTATATTTTCTTATATCAGTGCAGTCTTTCGGCTTTGGTGGAGAAGATTTTTCTTTGTCTGCAAATTATTCAACTATTTGTTTTAATGACTCCTTTATTGAATAAGTTTTTAGCATAAAGAAACCCAATACAACAATAAATAGAATACAATTTAGTAAGTCTTTAATGCAGTTCAAGATATTCCTTTAAGGAACATATAAATCTGGTCGGACTGTCTCAATAAAATGTACAGTTTAATAGTAGCATTTTGCAAAAAGAAATGCATGCTTTCACTTTGGAGATTATAGTTTGTAGATACTTATCAACACCTAATCATGACCCCTGGACCTAAACAAAATTGGTAACTATATTAATGTTAAAAGTAAACTTACCTTTAAGGCATCCGGACAGTATAGGCAGTAATAATTTGGCAACTTTTGTTGTTTTCCGATGCTGTAAATATTTTATATAATGAGAAATTGGCTTGTTTGTTGACATACATTTTCTTAGTTTGAGGAAGAAATTCATATTTTTGTATATAATTTTAATTAAGATGCACCGAAAATGACTCGACAACATATAATGGGTACTCAGTTTTATGTTTTCAAAAAAGCTTTAATGTATATTTATGAATGTTTTAAGGGACGTATTCTCTTGCATCTGAACGTTCTAAGTTCTGCGGGTTTTTTTAAAGGGATTAATTTTTAAGATACCCTTTGCCCGTTTAGTTCTTAAATTCGTAGATTTACTAAGCCCATGATATCCACAAAATGATTTTACTACGAAAATATCCACTTTTACAGTACTATATACATTCATCAACGCTGTATATTCCAAAA
The DNA here is from genome assembly GCA_944474755.1 of Limnoperna fortunei. Lineage (NCBI taxonomy): Eukaryota > Metazoa > Mollusca > Bivalvia > Mytilida > Modiolidae > Limnoperna > Limnoperna fortunei. Next base: position 63,710,856 of record OX104124.1, read on the forward strand.
ATCTTAAAACATATCACATAATAGTTTCACAGCAAAATGTTTTATTTGATGTAAATAACCATTCCTAAATAAATTAGACTACACTGTTATTTGAAATATATATATATTTAGACCCTTTAAATAATATTTTGAACTACATGTTTACTACTATTGTGTATTTACACGATCCCAGTGTACTTATATTATTTCATCTCCAAATGAAAAAATACTTTAAGCATTTAGAGTTAAACGCCACTGATGAGTCTTGAATAGACAAAACGCGCGTCTGGCATAATGAAATCATCACCTTGATAATTTGGATAACATCTTTTTGATAACACAATTGACAGCTCGTTCCCATGTAGGGAATGGTTCGGGCAATGTATAAAAGTTTTATTCAGTTAAAGTAAGAATGTTCAAGATCAATATTTTATGACTGGATTGCGTCATTTATTTATATTGACACTTAATGATTAAGGCCATATGTTCGTCAGTCTGGGTCTATAGTCTAGACAAAAACACCATCATTTGCATCGTTGCATACTCTTATATATATATATATATTGGTTACGAAAATTCCATCATCACACGCTAGTACACATGTACTCTGTGTATGTCTACGATTCACCCCGGGTAATGAAGCTATATTTTTATATAGCGGACTTGGCAGAGGGGTCTAGACTGCTAGACATAGTGCAGGCGAATTGGTGCCACAGTGTCACAACGGTGTGAGTTCGAATCCCGCTGTGGGTAAGCAAAAATTTTCACTCGAGTCCAGCTATTTAATCAGTGACGTCTTTACAAGTTCCACCCACCCAAACGTGAGGATTTATCTAAACAAAATTGCGATCAGTAGAGTATGTATATCCCTTATAATGATATGAAGATGACGAAGTTAAAGGGCGTCATAAGCATGTACTGCTAATACACATGGAGAAACAGAAAGAATTGAAAATTGTGAGATAATAACTGTTTAGTGATAAACATGACAACAATGAGATTGAAAAGGGTATGCAATTATGCCGATCAGTAGACTCTGATTGTTAAGGACGAGACATTTTGCCCACAAATCGACTGTTTTCGGATCCAAAAAAACGTTTTAAAAAAAATCATAAATTGTTGTTATAATTTAACAATTCGTGTATGTGTAGTCTAGTTATAAAACAATATACTAATAAATTTTCTTTCTCAACATTTAATTCCTTTCGCTTTACATATACGATATTATTTTTATAACTATATGTATAATTACTTATAACATGAAAAGTTACATAGGTAAGTCAAGTGCACATTTATCGTTATTGCACAACGCAAAAACCAGAACCCTTTACTGCAAATTCTGCCGCCTTTGAAATTTCAATTGTATTCTTATAATTGCTTCTTGTAAAATTAAAACTAAGTGAATAATAAGTTTTATTCAATAATATATAAAACATTTTGTATAAAAATAATGTGACTGAAAAATTTGAATAAAAAAGGATATTCACTAAAAATAAAATGGTTATTCGCCGCGGGAAAATGCATGCGATTGTTATTTATAGAATCCCGGTTATTCCCTTTTTAAATAACAATCGCATGCATTTTCCCGCGGTGAATAACCATTTTATTTTTAGTGAATATCTTTTTTTATTGAATAAAACAATAACTGTCTTTTGATTCGGTAAATGTGTGGAGTTATTGACTTTTGAAAAAACTCTTTGTTATTCACCTCGCCCGCTGGGCTCGGTGAATAACAGTTTTTTCAAAAGTCAATAACTCCACACATTTACCTCATCAAAAGACAGTAATTGTATAATATAACATCAAGTAACAATAAATATGGTAAGGCTAAATATGTTAGACAATAAATATTGCATCCACAAATGATCAACTGACTGAATACAACTTTTTAAGTGTTCCAATTTCACAAAAAGCGTTGTTTAACCTAATACAATCAAAAACAAATTGTGTTATATACAGAATAAGTGATCAATAGATAGTAGATTTAATGACCATTCACACCTGATAGTTACTCCATCTTCACACACAAATGGGATTTAGCATATACAATTTGATTTCATAGCCACATAAAAGAAACATGCTATAATAAAAGCAAACGATGTGGATTGCATATTTTAGTATTCAGGAAAATCTTTTCCGTCAACCATAGCGACCATTACCTCATACATTAAATTTACTTAAAAATAACATGCCAAATGACAAAATTTGAGATGTGTGTTGAAGCCAGTGATGTTGAGGATATAAATTAGATTAACCACTGTCCAAACGTGAACGTTATCCACCAATGAACATACACATATAGTTTCTATATTGTTATATTATCAGTTGATAAAATGTACACTGCTGTCAGCCTTATTACGCTTCACCCCGATAACGATCTAAGAAAAGCACAGCTAACTTGTGAACATAAAGTATTTTTGGTTCAAGAAATATAAAAAAGCGATACATATATAGTTATTAAAATAAAAAAAAACATGAATGAGACGAGTTAATAAACGTATTAACAACTCGTTAAAATTTAAATGTGGAATAAATATACATGCATTGACAATTTAATGTGTTTTTCACATCAAATCCTTAGGGCATTTATTTCGGTGATAGAAGAAAATTATGATATTTACCTTTTATAAAATTTTATAAAATGTTGAATCATCCCTTTTAATTTTGTAGCTGTCTGGGGCGTGTTCTCCTTTATACTTAGTGCTAGAATTATCAAAAGAAAAAACATCACGAATATGCAAACAATTTTTAACCTTTGCAAAATTTTAGGATCAGTAAATGTTTGCTGATGATGATCTTTATATATACTGTTCATATTTTGCGTCTCGAGCAACATTTTAAGGTAAAAATAAGTAGTTCAATATAAACATAGTCATTTAAAAAGTGTGCTTTGTCTTATTAACGCGTGTACGTAACTGTGTTTTACTTTAGATACTAAAATTATATTTAGTAGTTAAGAACATTGAATATATCATATGAAATCTATTACAATAAAGCTCATTACTTATGAATGGGAAGTATCCGATGGCAGAGTGGTTAAGTTTACCAACTATTAAGCACAAGTCTGTCAACATTTAAAATGTGGATTCAATCCTCACTGCTGGCAGTTGTGTTTCCTGTTCTTTAAAAGTGGTGTTAAACTATTTTACAACAAACATAACAAAACACGGACTGCTCGATATCTTAGACATTCCTGATAAATACATTCCATATATCTTAACAGTATTTGCTGTGAACATTTGTAATCTATCGAGCATATGTAACCATATGTTAGCTGTATCTGTCCACAGTACGACATACTGCTTGCCACACTAGGCCATTCATATTTCTATACTGCCAGTAAGCTGTACCTGTCCACAGTAATACATGTTGCCTGCCACACTCGGACATTCATATTTCTATACTGGCAGTAAGCTGTATCTGTCCACAGTACGACATATTGCCTGCCACACTCGGTCATTCATATTTCTATAGTGCCAGTAAGCTGTATCTGTCCACAGTAAGACATATTGCTTGCCACACTCGGTCATTCATATTTCTATTGTGCCAGTAGGCTGTATCTGTCCACAGTAAGACATATTGCCTACCACAATCGGTCATTCATATTTCTATAGTGCCAGTTAGCTGTATCTGTAACACTACGACATATTGCCAGCCACACTTGGTCATTCATATTTCTATAGTGCTAGAAAGCTGTACATGTCCACAGTAAGACATATTTCCTGCCACACTCGGTCATTCATATTTCTATACCGTCAGTAAGCTGTACCTGTACACAGTAATACATGTTGCCTGCCACACTCGGTCATTCACATTTCTATTGTGCCAGTAAGCTGTACCTGTCCACAGTAAGACATATTGCCTGCCACACTCGGTCATTCATATTTCTGTAGTGCCAGTAAGCTGAACCTGTCCACAGTAAGACATATTGCCTGCCACACTCTGTCATTCATATTTCAATAGTGCCAGTAATCTGTACCTGTCCACATTAAGACATATTGCCTGCCACACTCGCTCATTCATATTTCTATAGTGCCAGTAAGCTGTACCTGTCCACAGTAAGACATATTGCCTTCCACACTCTGCCATTCATATTTCAATAGTGCCAGTAAGCTGTACCTGTCCACAGTAAAACATATTGCCTGCCACACTCGGCCATAATTTTTATTACAATCCGATTGTAGACGCAAACGTTTTCCTTGACGTATGTCCAACTTGAAAAATTAATTCTTGAAAGTATAAACGTAATTGTTTGGGACGTTTACATTTTAAGCATTCTTGAACACATTATAACTTTAATCCACGCTATTTATAGCTAGCACAGCTCGCAGCTGGCAGCGAAGCTGTCTGCGAAGAGCGATGAGCTCTACGGCAATTGCGTGTCATGTGATCAAAATGAAATAACGTGATCAAAATCTGCTTAATGCTGATATTAATTTTTTTTTCGTCCAGAAGTTGATATCGTCAAAAAACTGGAACAAAGTGAATGAAGAAAAGTACTAAAATAATTTTAAGAAAGACTTGAAAATACAGTTGACATCGATAAAAAAATAAATGTTATATTTAAAATTTGCAATCTCTAAATCGATCTTTAAAAACTGACATTTCATGTGACGTCACAGTTACAAGGAAAGACGACGTGTGACTATTGGATTTTTAGAGGCACTTTTAGGGTGATAGGAAGTAACGTCAATTATGAAATGCACAATATAATTGATAATAAAGGACTATATTGTCTGTGCTCGCATTTTGGCAATGCCTACTCCATATTATGAATATCTTAATGTGAGCATAGGCTATGTTATTATTAATGAATTGTCATCATCAATATATGTAAAATGAAAGGACCTAGCTTCTGCTATCTTATTGTCTTGAATTAGACGTCGAAGAAATTCCGTTTCATAAGAATACATGAACAAATCAGCAAGTTGTGGGCACAGTTTGTACCCATTTTTATTCTGATTGTCAGCTGAAACACATGTATCATCCTCCAAACATTATCAATATGTTGTCGATAAGAAAATCTAGCATACTACAACACTGTTCTTCGTTGTAGCATAATTTTCCTTTAAGTTCTTTAAAATAGAAAAAACGTATTGTCGTAACCTAAAACTACATATTTGTAGGCATATGTGGAAGCGAAGGCTTTATGTATACATTGAACGATGAAGTCACAGACGAAAATACCTTTTACGATCAATGGTCGATGACTTCATCAAACGCTGATGAATTCTCAAATAAACAACTGATAATATTTCATAAATCATTTACAATAAAATATTGAAAAGTTGTATAGGAAAAATCCTTTATCACATTAACAAAAAATAATTATCATTTTGCTTTTTTCTTTTAATTTTGTTTTCGAAAAAAAACAAAAGGTAAAAACAATTATTTATACTCTTAGTCACAAAAATGCCTCCTTTGTTCGTATTCATTGAGAAAAACTATTATGCCTATGCAATAAGTTTACCAAGTTAACAAATTATCACTGAAAACGGCGAAACGATTCAGAAAATATACTTCTAGTAGGGTCGTATAAAAACATCCTTGTCAGATATCATATGCAGTTAGTTTAGTCTCTTTAACTATAAAAATCAGAATATTTCTTTAAAATTATTAGATAGGAATAGAAAAATTTTTTCGTATGGGGATATTGGACTGGTTGTAACATATTCATTTATTCGTTTCAAATAAAGGCACTAATATCATTTTTCCAGACTGATTGCAGTTTTAATAGGTCATTAAATGTTGGATTAGCGTTCCATCTAAAACATTTCAGCTTTAGTTTTTTAAACAATAGTTTATGACTGTTTGGACACTGACTGTCATGTAATAAGGTTGCGCAAAACATTACCATCAGATTCTACAATAAACGTTTTGTTCATTTCGCTACTCATTTCACAAGTTGGATTACACTTGTAATAAAACTTCCTAGATGTTTTAATTTTATGTAAAGTTTATACACGTAGACTACATTCTGTTGCGCCCTAACCATGTCATGGCTACGTGTAGTTGAACTCGTTCGGTATACCCATTTTTCCTTGTTAGATTTTGAGCAACCAAAATGTGCCATGAATTTGAAGCGTGCCATAGATTTGAGTATGTTCAACATCGGACAAGTATTTTCTAATTGTATGACGTCATCTGCCATGGATCTGAGAAAATACCGTCAATTTGATTATGTACTTCGATCTGAGTTTAACATATTTATAAGAAACGATAGGAAGGGATTTATTTTTTAAATATGAAGGGATCTGTTATTTCACTTCTTTTCTATTGCTGATTTTACCTGCATCAATTCCTCTTATATATTTCTGAATTTCATTTTAGGGAATTTTCTATTCTAATCAAGAAAAGGTTCTGTCAGCGTCAGGATCTGAAAATAGTATATTAAGGATGCATTTCGTTGACGCAAATTTTCAAATCATGATACGATTAAAGCGGGAAATAAATTTGTTCAATTCAACCAAATACTTAAAGACATCGACTACAATGCCGTTTATGCCAAAACAATTAACTAAAATGGAAATCGTATGCATCTACAAGCGTGTTTTCAGAACAAAATCGGTTATTTTTTTTATAAATGTTTAAAGTCCGTATCATAAAAAATCCAAATATTCTCTAAGCGAATAAGCACGTAGAGAAAAAGAACGTTTGTGGTTTATCAACCCTAAAAGCGGACAAAAATTCTACGATTATTTATACTTGTGTGTGTTGCTCAATCATACAAGCCGCTTTGATTAGCTATCAAATTTTGTCAGTTATAGAACAAATGAACCTTTTCGTATGAATTAATTAAACATAACATTGAAAAGTACATGAAATTTACTTTAAATGCTTATATATAATAATACAATAAAAAATAATCCAGGTATATTAGAATAAATGTCATTAACAGTTAATATAGTTTAGTAAAAAAATACAAAATGTTAATTATTTAAATTGTTTTGCTAAAATATGGATCCTCGTACTACATTTTAAATTCTGAAAATATTATTCTGTTCTTAACAATGTCTATGCGCATGAATGTAACTAGGGGAGCTTTGCCTTCTTGAGTTACCCAAACCCCTCGCTGAACTAATTTCGCCCCCTCACATGAAATCCTGGATTCGCCCCTGACACACATAGTTGCAATTTTCTGCTAAATACATGTGTGTATTCCAGCATTGTTTGTATTCCAGTTATTGCTATTCCTACATTTCAATGTACAGTATTATCACATCAACATTTTAAATATTTTTCTAGTTCACCTCCGCAGACCAATAAATTTAGATGTTAGGCGGATGATGATCCGATTGGTCCGCGCATGGGATATGTTGGCGTGACGTCAGTGTTTTGACATCATATGCACTGTATAGAGTTCCATTTATACTTGAGAATAATTTACTATTAACATTTGTTCCAAATTCATACAATACATATCAAAATGGCATATATTAGTGTTGCAAAAATTGTACACTGCGAAAAAATAACTTTTTTAACAAAATGCACAAAGAAATTTCCCAACAAAATAGATTTGTGTCATAAAATTATATTTTAGTAATACAATATTTTTGCTACAAATGATGTATTTATTTAATTAATTAAATAATTCATTATTTTGTTTTTAGATTTGAAAATCAGTCATCAAATTTTCTGTTTTTGTAATGTGACATGGTTTTAAATGACGTTTTCTGGTGGTGTAAAAAAATAGATATTTGCTGTTGAAATGGCAAGAAATAAACACGTACATATATAAAACTCAGACTGTGCTTTAACAGTGATATAACAGAACATTGATATCATTCCCTTTTAAATTTAAAATAATAAGAAGTTTAGTACTGTTATGGTAATGGTGATTTCTTTGCAACACATACTAAAAATTATGGTTCTCTTTCTGAAGAAGGCATTAATTACAGATGATGAGGAATTGTATATTCTGTTATAATGATAATGTTCATTAGAACTTTTGCAGTGAGAATATAGCCAAAACTATTATTCAGTGTCAGCAACCAGTCCTAGCTACCTCACTTAGTATTGTAGCAGATTACGACCGGTCCTTCTTCTCAAAATGATATATATTAAAACATGTACCTATGTTTTTTTTGTATGGTGTTTTTACGCCAATTTTTCAGCTATTTCATGGCGTTCAGTTTTATTGGGGGAGGAAGCCGGAGTACCCGGAGAGAACCCCCGACCTGCGGTAGGAAAACTAGCAATCCTTGTCAATTAAGATTGGAGTCGAGCACACCCTGTCCGCAGTGAGAATCGAACCCGCAATCTCAGTGTTGACAGACCACGTGATCAATAGTAGAACTACCTTGACCACTAGGCCACCGAGGCCCCTATGTACCTATGAAAGCTGATTTCCATAGAATGTAGTTGTATTAATAGAAGAGACAAATGCAGCAAAAGGAGACGGCTCAATATATTTTAGAAATATTTATTTACAAAAACATACTTTATTACAGCTTTGGTTAAAGCCCAATCAAAAGCCCCTTGATTTTGTATGATGTTAGGAGGTATATACGGAAAATCCAGAAAGAACTACACGATGCTTTGTCTCTGGGGGTTTAGTACAACTATCATGTCATTATAATCAGAAACAAACTACACCATGAACCTAATTATGTTTTATAAACTGTAGGATAGTTAGTACTTGTTATTTAGCAGGACGTCAGATTTGTTAAACAGAAACGTCCTTCCGTTCGTGTATGTGACTACAATAGTTTCATTTTCTTTAATTTGCTATGCATACATTACATACAAACATTATTGAATATTTTTAAAAATTATTAAGTACACATATTTACTAGTAATTTGTTACAGAGATTTTCATTTATCAATGGTTATATATACACTGTTTAAGATTTGACCATGCTGTTCTGGTTAGTCGTACTTGTAAAAGGTTACACGCCGATCATTAAACAGTTTGTGTCAACATGGTTAATTTGCTCCAAATTAATCTCAAATGAAATCTAAGTCATTATCCCCGTTTTGAACGACGTGTGTCTGGTATTTTGCAAAAAGCCATATTACATGATATATATTACAAAGGTATCTTCTGATTAGAAGATGAAATTATTTATTCAGGAAGGTTGACCCTAGTGACATGTGTCGTGTTGTCAAAATCAGAGTGGAGTTACCCGGAACAATAAAAACAATTGCTGGGACTCACCAAAAACAATTCGTGATTACTAATTTGTGAGTGGTTTTAATTCTTGATAATTAGTATGAAAGAGTTGGGGATAGACGCTGAGACAAACACCAACATCTTACCCCATTTTCATTTGAAAGGGATTATTTTTTCTTATAAAACATATTAAGAACCAAAATACAATTATGGTGATTATGACTAGTTCATAAAACGAATTTGTTAAACTTTTGTAACATTTGTAAGAGTTGTACTGTTTCCGACACCTCGGTTGTATAAGTTTCTGTCCCCTTCGCAAAGACTCCCTCGATGATCGTCAAAATGTAAACATGTTATTTTGTTCAATGTCGAATTTTACCTACCACAGGAGTGAGTATTGTTTTAAACCTGTATTGATTGTTATTTTTATGCATTGTATCGATATTTTAATTGATATTCGTTAGGGTATTTTTCTGTTACAATCATCAATTTCACGAAACACGTTGTCATTCATAGCCGTGGATGTTTTTTAATTACGGAGGTTTCACCTTTAATCTTTCATGCATTTTTATATTTCATGTCACACTTTGAACAGCTTTATATCTTGTTTTTATTTTCCCTTTACCATTGTTTATTGCAAGGGTCACGCTAAATTTTTTCGTAAATACAGTACCGCTCAGTGTTAACCTTCACATTTTACCGCTTTCCCGGTGTTTAGTGTATTTTACATGCGACATCAATACATGTACATGGCTTGGTATTTTGTTATAACCCTTTGATACATTGATAGCATATTTAACACTTCAAACCTTACATTTTATGTGTTTATGTATAACCATATTAATTTTACTTTGTGAAATCTTGCATTGTTCTTATTAGGCCATTGTTTGTAATTTCAGTCTTTTACCCTCTCCGGAGGCGTGTATATACTTTTGTGGGAATAAGGATGTAAATCAGCACTTCAACCTTTTCCTAGTACAGTAAAAGATCCTGATAACTGGATAGACTCAACATGGCAAAATCACTTCAAGAGTTCAGAACACTTACAACTGGGGGCGATCAACAGTTCAACCATTCAAACGAGCGTCATCTCTATAAACTTAGGAGTACCAAACGTAACATAGACTTCATTTTATTGGACATTGGGGAAAATCCAATACTAGATCTTGAGTTGGCTGCGTCCGAAAAGGGCGATTTAGTATATCATATGGATATCTACAATCAGCTTGCAGATGCGTACTTGACCTTCCTACATTCTTACAGATCACAAAGAAGCCAAAGCGAAGAATCACTATTTAGAGTGACATTGTCTACTTTGAAACCCAAAGTTTCCACAGAGCTATTACTATTATCTTCAATCCTTCCAGAGGAGAGGCCAAACAATGAATATTCGGAACACAACGCAAGCCAGTCTTCATATGTGTCCGAAGGTTCACATACTAGTCGTACGTCACGTTCTGGCAGTTCACGAAGTCGTAGTTCAAGAAAAAGTACTACATCAGTCAGTTCCGAATTGATTAAGCAAAGGGTTAAGCTAGAAACCGCAAAACCAGACTAAAGTATGCTAAAGAGGAAGCAGAACTGTTGCGAAAAGAAGCTGTGCTTAAGGCCGAACAGAACGTTTCACCTGTCAAAAGAGAAGTATAGGAAGCCGAATCGTCATTAAAGGCTGTAAAACAAGTGTTAGACTTAGACTTCGATGATCTTGGGGAAAGTTATGAGCCACCACCTATTGATACTAAGCCTCCATCTTCAAAGAAACTTCCCGACTTACAAGAAACCGTCGAGCAACGAACAGAAAAATACGTTTCTAGTTTGGAAAGTCTCTCTTCTTTGAGTCTAAGATCTCCCACAGAACAAGACTGTGGTAAGGACAATAAGATAACAGACAACAACAAAACGCATAATCCGTTCTCAGAGCAAGATAAAACAGACGTACAGAATATAGCAAAATTCTTGGTCAAGAAAGACTTTATTACATCTAGACTGATAGCCTTTGATGACCGACCCTCTCGTTATGTGTCATGGAAATTAAGTTTCAAACACATTATGTTGGAATTAGATGCGTCTCCATTAGAACAGTTGGATTTCTTAATTAAGTACTTAGGACCTAGCTCTCAACAACAGGCTCAAAGCATTAGATGTGCGAATACAATTTATCCAGATACCGCCTTGCGTCTTATTTGGAAACGTCTTGATAGCAGATTTGGTAGCCCAGAGATGATCGAATCCTCTCTACATTCACGTTTGGTTTCTTTTCCCAAACTGACTCCTAAAAATCGCATGGAGCTATTTGATCTTGCAGACTTGGCGACGGAAATAGATTCTATTCGGAAAGACGAAAGATTTTACACCACATTTGCTTACTTTGACTCGTCTCTGGGAGTAAATCGTTTTGTACAGAAACTACCATACAATATCCAGGAGAAATGGACGACAAAAGCAAACTTTTACAAAGCTGACAATAACGGCCCTTACTGTCAGTTTTCTTTCTTTGTGTCATTCCTACAGGATATCGCTAAGGTCCGTAACGATCCTGGCTTCTTATACGACAAACTTGATTCTAAACCTACCAATGTAAAACCCACACGCAACTCTGCAAAGGTCCGCCGTCTGCCTCAAATTTCGACTTACAAAACATATATTGGACAAAACGAAGCAAAGCCAGATTCCAACCAAAAGGGATTAGATCTATGTCCTCTGCACGGCACCAATCATAAGCTCAATAACTGTCGTGCATTTCGTGCTAAACCATTATCAGAAAGACTCAATTGTTAAAGAACAAAGGTTTATGTTTCCGCTGCTGTGGACCCAAAAAACATTACCGTGATAAGTGCAAAGAAGTCGTCAAATGTAGCGTTTGCCCTTCCTCCAAGCATCCTGCCGCCTTACACGTTGATCCTGAACCCCAGAGAAATCATGAGGGGGAGAAGAAACAGGAACAAATTGTTAACTCTTGTTCTAAAATTTGTGACTCGATCAACGTGACTAGTAAGTCTTGCGCCAAAATAGTGTTAGCGAAGGTTTTTTATCCCGATCAACCAGATTATGTTAAAACCGTATACTGCTTGATCGACGATCAGAGTAATAGGACGCTAGAAACCTCAAGTCTATTTGACTTTTTAGGAGAAAGTAGCACCGAAACCGAATACGTTATTTCTTTATGCGCTGGTAAATTCGTAACTAGTTGTAGGAGAGCTCAAGGATACGTTGTGAAATCCATAGATATGAAAGTTTATTTGAACTTACCGACACTTATAGAATGCAACGAAATCCCAAACAACAGAAGTACCATCTCCTATTGTGGCTTCAAGTTATCCGCACATGATGGATATAGCTAGATTTATTCCAAACATAGACCCAGAGATCGAAATAGAGCTTCTCATTGGTCGCGACTTAATCAGTGCTCACCACGTTCTGGAGCATCGCATTGGTTACAACGAATTTCCTTACGCCCAACGTCTGCCCCTCGGATGGATTATCATCGGTAACGTGTGCTTGGGTCAATTTCACGGGCCAGAAGTCGTTAATGTGAACAAAACCGTCATTCTGAGTAATGGACGTCCAACACTTATGCTGCCTTGTGATAGTGAACTGTCCTTCAAGCTCGACCCCGTTTTCATCAAGACTAGCCTGGACGAAAACAGGGTCTGTCGATAGAGGACCAAGCCTTCTTAGACATCATGTCCGCAGGTTTTCACAAGCTCGATAGTGGACAATGGAGTGCTCCACTGCCATTCAAGCTTAACAAACCAACATAAGAGAATAACAAAGCTCTTGCGGAAAGACGAGCAAAGTCTTTTGATAAGAATCTGATTTCAAACCCTGAGAAGCGAGCTCACGTTCTAGATTTTATGCAAAGGCTATTCGATAGTGGGCATGCAGAAAAGGCTAAAGTATTGTCATCAGATATTGAGTGCTGGTATCTCCCCATGTTTGCCGTATATCATCCCAAAACACCTGACAGTGTCCGCGTCGTCTTCGACTCGCCCGCTAAACATCATGGATTGTCCCTTAACGATGTCATGTTAAAGGGACCTGATATGTAAACAGTCTTCTTGGAATATTGCTTCGATTTAGAAAAGAAGCGTATGCCATTACCGTAGACATCGAACAGATGTTTCACAACTTAAAAGTTACAGATGATCAAAGAAGGTTCCTTCATTTTCTTTGGCATGAGGAAAACAACTTCAATAAGCCACTTACAGAGTTCCAAATGTCCGTACACGTATTTGGAAACTGCCCTTCGCCTGCCGTGGCCACATACGGACTTCGTAAAACCGTCGAATTAGCAGACAGTGATTTCCAAAACTTTATTACTGATAACTTTTATGTAGATGACATGACGCCTTACATCTTGTGTTTCCGAAGAAAAGGCTATTAACCTAGTTCAAAAAACAAAACGAGTACTACACGAGAATGGTCGATTAAGGCTGCATAAGGTCGCATCAAACAGCAGGACAGTGATCGAAGCCTTTGAGTCTGACGACCTCGCCAAAAATCTCAAGAATTTGGATCTTGGATCCTCTAGCCTTCCATTGCAGAGAAGCTTAGGTCTTTTATGGGACACCGAACTCGATCGACGAATTCACATTCAGTGTATCCTCAGATATAAAGCCGTACACTCTCAGAGGCGTCCTGTCCACAGTTAACAGTCTTTATGATCCTCTTGGCCTTGCAGCACCCGTAGGCATCCGAGGCAAACTTCTCCTTCGGGAAATGCTCTCTACAGACACTAAAGTTGATTGGGACGACCCCCTTCCTGAAGCGCTAAAAACCAATGGGAAACATGGATTTTGTCATTGTGTCACTTAGAACGATTACGCATACCTCGAAAGTATAACGGACTGTCATTTGTCAACAGTGTTCGACGCGAAGTACATATTTTTTCTGATGCTTCTTCAAGCGCTGTAGCTGCTGTAGATGACTTATTTTGTCTGACGGAAATGAGTGTAAATCAAGTTTTCTTTTGGGAAAAGCCAAGGTTGTACCCACGCACTGGCACACAGTGCCTCGCCTAGAGCTTTGTGCAGCGGTCCTTGCTGTGGAGATATCTGACATTATCCGAGATCAGCTACAAATAAGTTCAAGCGATTTCTATTACCATACTGACAGTCGTGTCGTGCTTGATTACATTAACAATGAGACCCGCCGCTTTTTCGTTTATGTGGGAAATAGAGTCAGTCGTATTCGTGCCTCCAGTAGACATATTCAGTGGTCCTACGTACCTACTACAGAGAATCCCGCAGACCTTGCTACAAGGTCAATCAACACATTAGATCTTCCGACAAGCCTTTGGATAAAAGGACCAAACTTACTGTCGTTACATAGCGAACAAAGTGAAAATGATCATCATCTCGTCGCTCCCGACAATGACAAAGAGTTGCGCTTGGAAGTCCAAAGCAACAAGACTGAGATTGATTCAAAATCTCAAGAAAACGTGCTAGATGCTAAGCGTTTCACAAGCTTCTCCAATTGGACACGTCTAGTTCGATGCATTGCACGTATCAAATCTTACATTCGATGTCATCAAAATGTTCCTTCTAACAGTACATCTTCCGAGCTTATTAAAAACGCTGAATCAATCATTCTCAAAGCTGTGCAACACGAAGCATTGAGAAACGAGGTCCGATCTCTACAGGATAACATGCCATTGCCTAAATCCAGTTCATTGTTAACATTGGCTCTCTTTCTAGATCACGCCCGACTTCTTCGTGTAGGAAGAAGACTTAGAAACCTAGAAAGTAACACTTAATTAGACATATCGTGCCATCCAATAATACTTCCGAAAAACCACCACGTTTCATTGCTTCTCATCCGCCATTTTCATGAAAGTGTACATCATCAAGGACGGCACTTGACTTTGGGCGCCATACGTTCTGGCGGCTTTTGGGTAATCGGCTCTAAACGTACTGTTGCATCTTTGATTAACAATTGCATTATATGTCGCAAACTAAGAGGAAAATTTGAATGGCAAATAATGGCAGATCTTCCCAAAGACAGACTGATGCCAAAGCCCTCCTTTCTCATATGTGGGCGTCGACACATTCGGACCATGGCAAATACATTTCCGACGAGCAAGAGGCGGATCCGCAAATCAAAAAAGATGGCCACTTCTCTTTACATTTCTCGTTACCAGGGGTATACACATCGAGGTTATAGAGGAAATGTCCAGCTCATCCTTCATTAACGCCCTGAGGCGCTTTGTGGCCATAAGAGGACCAGTAAATCAGTTCCGTTCATATAGGGGAACTAATTTTATAGTAGCCACTTCAGAACTCTCAATCGACCCTATATTTATGGGACAAGGGGCAGTGAAAGATTATTTGTCAAAATCCGGAGCATCCTGGATATTTAACCATCCTTACGCTCATCACATGGGAGGTACGTGGGAGAGCCTCATCGGAGTAGCGCGCAGAATTCTCGATGGCAAGTTGCTCGAGAACAATAACAGACATTTGACACATGAAACAGCTATTATTAACAGTCGACCTTTACTACCGGTTTCAACAGATCCCGAGTGTCCTAGTGTATTAAGCCCTACAGCATTATTGACGATGAAAACTTCACCAGAAGTAGTACCGTTTCCGTCTTTAAATCCCAAGGATATGCTTAAAGCCCATCGGAAATACGTTCATGGACTTGCTCAGGAATTCTGGTGTAGATGGCAAAACGACTATTTACTAGCTACAAACTCGTTCCAAATGGATGACCATGTGGCCGATTGGTGAAGGTTCGAAGTCATCTACTATTGATCACGTAAACTCGAAGGTTGCGGATGACTCTGACTGAGGGCAATATTAACAAGGTTTGCCAGTTTTCAATATAAACGATATAGATGAAAAATCGCTGCATTGACGTAAAACACCATTCAAACAAATAAACAAGCAAACAAATGTTTGTTATGGATTTTAATTCTAATTTGTTTCCCTAGTTTTATTTTGTATGTGACATAATGCATATTACTTGATGATGGGGAAAGTTGCGACATCAATATTGGTTTTGTTAATAAAGAGCAGCATATGTTTCAAAGCAAATCAAAAACTGTTTCACATTCTGTGCCGGAATTGACATCAAATGCTGTAAATTTTAATTCAGTGTTTCCAAATATTAAGTTTACTTTTCATTTTCCGTTGGATGGGTCTGGTATTTCAATTTTTAAATTTCAATATAACCTTCCTCATCAGTGTTTTTTTTCATTTTCCGATGCTTACCAAAATACCGTAAATGTAGCTACATGTAACCATTGAATTTCTGCAATGGTTTGGTGTTTTCCAGTTATTTGCGATCTAAGTTCGCCCGTTGAACCTATTTTGATGTAAAGTTTAAATACATTGCCACATTTCCACTCTCCGCTTACATAAATAATGTAATTCGTGAATTTCCTCATCAAAAGGACCAATGATTCCTATACCGTATGTGTATCTGGCTATACGAGAAGTTATATAATCTGTCCGATGCCCGAACAGAAAAGCTCCTTTAATACAAATAAGCCGGCATGCTCTGGTACAATCAATCGCTTATAGGGAATTTTAACTTTTATGTTGACTGCACAAGTTTGCAAGCAGAAAATCTACCAACCAAAACAATCAAGGACAAACTGGAACTATCCGTTTTCTGTAAATCATCAGCAATGATATCCGCTTAACGATATCTGCATCAATTCTCATTTTGTCGAATCGAAGATAAATTCTATCATTGTATAAAGAAGACGTAACAATTTGCATCGAGAATTCCTCTAGGAATGCTCATTGTGACTTTTTCCTGTCAACTTATATCAATGGTTCTCTTTATGGCTTCATATTCTCTGAAGATGTCTAGGTATGAAGAGGGGTCTTCTTATTTAATGGCATCAAGCAGTGGAGCTCTAACTAATTTCACCAATATCTGGTAAAGGCGTTGTCAAATGATGTGCCACTACAGTCCGATTCAAACGCACGACACAGCTCTTTTAGTTTAGCATTGCGTAGTTTTTCATGAACTGTAATGTACGATGTGCCTCCTATAAAGTCCGAGAAACCGGCAAACTCCAGAATCAATAACCAACATAAAACAACCTCAGCAATGGCCCTGACTTGGTACAGGCATTACACATATTTTTAAAATGTTATTCGGCATCATATGTTAAATTATAATACGATGTAACATTTTGAGTCGTTTATATATCAAACTGGAATTCATGGGCGGCAGGAGAACGCTTATATTTTTTTTAGATAACTAATATCGTTCACTAATATACTCCAATCCAAGTCCCTTGTTCAGACATTGAAAACCCCTTTTCTTCACCTGTAATTTTCTCAGTTGGTAAATACTGACAATATATCAAAACTACCTCGGGTTACAAAGCAATAAGTAACTGCTCATCTTATATTCCAGCATAAAAAACAATAATTGTCATGAAAAGCAGGGTTAGTTGTTAAAACTAGGCTTAATGTTTTAGCAAACGGTGACAGAAATATACAAGACGGAATCATTGGTTTCGTTGATCGTCGGACGGTCCACTAGTATATTCCCTATATATTCATCTTTAACGCAAGCCTCTGTTGCCAAATGCTCTAGCGTCTGAAAAGTGTCCTAAACATCATTTCTGCAGTAACTACATGTATTATGTATTTTTTGTGGTGTAGTTTTTGTAAAGCATACTTGAAACCATGATAAGCAAACAAACAACTTTATTAGCAAACAAGCGCACAATGTCCCTAAAGAGAAGTCAAGAATAACCTCACCGTATTCGTATATGAAATAATGCTTGACGTACATATATTGTTCTGTTTTAAACATTTAAAATTATCAACAGCCGTGTTTGACTTGGTTTTGTTGAGTAATAATAGAATGACAATAGAAATATACACTGTTATATATTTTGTCAGTTGTTTAGTTATACATATTCAAGATATTATTTGAAGATTCCTAAATACAGATAGATAAATAGTAACATGATTTACTAGAAGGTCTGTTGCAGAGGAGAGAAAGACAATGTCCCAGAACTTGTAAATTTTGCTATATATGCTTAGTTCGGTGACTATTTGGATTTAATCTACACTAGCGAGCTTAAATTAGAGACAACCCACCAATACACTATTATTACGTCTATTATTTAGACCTACTTGTAGAAATAGACTAGACTCCACGACACATAAGACGACTTCATTTCTGTTTAATATTATTATTTTTACAGCAGCTCCTGCTTATGTGTATACATTTCACAATTTATACGTTTACCTAAATATTGAGATCGTTATTCTGTTTTTCAGACTGGTCATTGCGTTTGAGTGCATTTCTCTACAAAGCTGATCAAACAAGTGTTTGTTCTACCTAGGTTGATGATATCTGTTCAAACGTTGTGTTTTACGTCATCGTAACTTAATTTGTCGTTATGAAAAAGACATCTCATGACAAAGAGTTACTAGACATGTGTCTTGTAAGAGGCTGGCACTGCTTACCTGTCGTTAGCACTTCAGTGTATTTATTATTATTAGTTTATGGTTACTCACTTTCCGTTTGTATATCTTTGTGATTTTTTTCTCTTGTAAACGTTTGTCTAAATCCGAATTGTAATGGTCTCTTGACTTTGAGTCAGTTTCCATACTATTTTTCGTGAAACAGGCAAACAGCGTCACGTAATTAGGTCTAACAAAACCAGACAATTGTGTTTCTTTATGAGACAAGAAAAAGTGGTTTGATTGTTGTTATTCGCATTAACACATAAAGGTGGCTTTGTATTTCTTCTACCTCGTATCGCTGATTATAAACTAAATGAAGATAAGGTCCCACCCCGTGTGTAAAGGAGTAAAAGACAATACCCATATGACTTATGTCTTATATTTCCGTTTAATAATTACTAAGTTGGGCTTCCTCAACTTCTTCAATATAAAAACTTTAGTTTATTAAATATTGATAACACATTTTTTGGTTATTGTCATTTGAGGACAAATTTGTAATAACCAATTTATATATAAATTAAAATTTTAAATAAAAAGGAGGCTATACTGAGTGAACATAACTAGAAAAGCCGTTGTATATGATTAATGTTGTCATTGTGGGCCATGTCTCTTGTTGTAGTTACTGTAACATATGATATAAAGTGGTCGCTGTGCTTGTTGCACCTTTACTAACACTCAATTATACTTGACTTTATTTTATTTAAGTTTATTTTATTTTCAATATTATTCAATCATTGTACAATCACCTATAATCATTGTATGAAATTAATGTTAATTGTTCAGCATGAAAGGACGATTTAATTATCAATAAACATATCTTATCTATATTATCTTATCTTATCAACTTACCAGATTAGCACTTTTTCTCATAAACTGTTTAGCAGTATCTACCATATCGCGGGAACTATTACTACCATCGTATTTCTGTCATTTCAATGTCTACCCCTCTTTCAGTGAAGGAGAGAAAGTGATAATTCAGGAGGCTTTTATTAAAGTTGCAAAAATATTCTTAGCTGAAATGGATTTCCCAGTAATATTTTCCAGTACCATTTCACTTTTAATGTGCTAAAAATGTACGAACTTAAGCGGCCGATTAAAGAACTACGAATCTAAATCAGCTCTTATGAAATTGCTGTTTTCAAGATATTGCCAGTTGCTGAAACATATTAACGAAAGAAAACACATATAGTTCGAACCCATATTAGAACATTATCATTCAAAAATCAGAAAATTCACAAAGAAACTCACAAAAATTTTAAAAGATATGACAAACAATACAGATAAAGGAAAGAATATGGCGACCTTCGCCGAAATCGTTAATAGCAAATATAAAGAAAACGGATTCAGAGATGAGCTTTCAAATGTCAAACCTATATTTCTCTTAGAATCAGACCTTTTCGGAACTATTTAACCAAAACCTAAAGACTATCTTACACACCAAGACATTTACAAAGACACCAACAAAGTATCTCCTGCTAGCCATCTTAGTGGTCCCCAAAGAGTTGGGGGTATGTGGAGGCTCTTTCTCGTTAACGAAGATGACCAAGATAAGCTACTTACTGAAGGATCAACCATTAAGAAAAAAATTATTAGACTATATGCTCGACACCCCTATGTGATAGAAAGAGAAAAATCGAATCACATAGGAGTTAGGGTGAAAGGGATACCACTGTCTGCAGATGATGGACAGATTTTAAGATATATGGAACAACTCAAAGTTGTGGTACACAGCTATCACAGAGAACGCCTTGTGTGGATGGCTAAGTAACAAACTGTCAAACTGGAGACAGAATTTATATCTGTAACCAGTTGAGTGAGGGTACTTCTATACCAAGAGTTTGTAAAGTAGGAAAATACAGAGTCTAAATGGTATATAAGTGACAGGCAAATGAAGAGTTTAAGTGTAAAAATGTTTGAAAAGTGGACACAAAATTGATAGCTGCACAGAAGAATGGGTCTGCTACAGATGTCATCAGAGTGGACATAAAGGAAAAGACTGTAATGCCACAGGTGGTCAAGAAGAAATTGAGTCAGACAGTGAAACGGGAAGCTTGTCTGATCATTTTTAAATATTTTTAGGTATGTGACATGAACATTTCTGTTTTCTAGATATGTAACTAGTCCTTGGCTCATGGAGTTTAAATATATACCCGGCAAATAGTATCTCACAGTTTTACGGCGTTTTACTCCCGAAAAGCAATCTTCTTCGTTAACTGATGGCTGATCGTAAGCTTGCTTGACCGTGCATTCTAACAGGAAGGCGCTGACCCAAAAAGCCGGAAGCAAGCCCAAGGGCGATAGGATATTTTTTTCACTCTCTAGAAAATATGTTATTTTCTGACTTACAAACCTGGAGCTAGGAGCGTAAATGTAAAGTTAAATGCAACAAATACACCTCGCTTTGAGCTTTTTTGTGCTGTACTGTCAATAGAATGTGAAAAATAACTATATTGATCATTTCACCCGTCGACCTTTATTATGAACTTGTTATGATCTTGTTCGTGTTTTGTGTACTCGAACAGATGAAGTCGACTTGAAACCTAAACCTATGCAGATTTCTGATATTCTCATCCACATGTATTAATTAAATGTCATCGCCTAAGCAATTTTCAAAACGAAAAGAAAGAAACAGCCAGCCAACCCCACCTATAAACCCCGATACGAAGAGACATAAACTAAACATGTCTGGTCAAGACGATTCCAACACATCATTTGACAATCCATTTGCTAGTACTAAGGCAACATTATCCGAGTCCGATGTCGAAAGAATTGCGTCCTTGCAAATATAAACAAAATTGTATCTGACATGGTTGATCAGAAACTAGCACCATACAAATGCCAGATTCAAGATCTGGTTGTTGAAAATCAACGCCTCCGTTATCAGGTGGATGATATAGAACGAAGTTTGATACGAAGTACCGGCATTCCTGAAAAGCGTGATGAGAATACGGATGACATCATATGCCAACTTTTTACAGAAATGGACCCGGAATTCAAAACTGGAGATTTAGAACGGTCACATCGAAACGTTCCTCCGCCACCCGGGTTGCAAGACGACATAGAGGCGGATGAGGAAGCCATCGGAAACGTAAGCGCAAACCATTCGGAAGAATCTAATAGATCATTGGACTCCGCAAGAAACGAAGTAACTGTTAGAGTAAATGGTATTTCAACGTCAGCATTATTAGATACTGGTTCAACGGTCAGTACAGTAAGTGAAGAATTTCACAGACAGTACCTAGCTGATCACCCGATTCAACCACTTAACCAGATCCTACACATTGAATGTGCAGATGGACAAGACATGCCATACTCTGGATTTATTACTACAGACATACAGTTGCCAGGAACAGCTACATACGAAATGCCACAACAGTGTTTACTTTTAGTTGTGCCAAACAGTAACTACAACAAGAATGTGCCGCTGCTACTAGGAACTAACATTTTGCAGTCGACCATGGATGATGTAAGACAGCGCTATGGTCCAAGATTCCTCCAGGAAGCAGATTTATATTCATCTTGGTACATGGCCTTTAGATGTTTACTGCTTAGAGAACGAGAGTTAAGAAAGCGGAACAACAGGTTAGCCATTATTAAGTGTGCTGAGAGAAAGACAATACACATACCACCAAACAGAGATGTAGTACTCCAAGGTTACATGGATCATGAACTTCCTTATCATACAGTTTGTGGAATTCTTCAACCAACAGATAGGTCATCAATCCCAACAGATCTTGACATTGCACCATCTTTAGTTTCAGACAGAACAATCTTATACCAGTACACATCAGTAACGTCACTACAAGAACTATCACAGTTTCACCGAATGCCATCTTGGGTGAAGTACAGCCTGTGTCAGTTGCTGATATTGAAATGAATGATGAAGATGTTCATGATGTAATAAAGGAAGTAGATTTACCATCCCATTTATTGACTGATGAACAATTAGAGCAAGGAAAAGAACTACTACGACAGTTCCATGATGTCTTTAGCACATCTGATACTGATATAGGCCATACAGATGCTGTTCGTCACAGAATCGACTTGATTGATGACACCCCATTCAAGCAGAGACATCGACGTATACCTCCGTCAATGTTCGAGGAAGTACGCAGCCACCTTCAACAACTTCTTGCTGCTGGAATAATACGCCGATCACACTCACCCTGGTCGTCAAGTGTGGCCTTATGTCGTAAGAAAGATGGTAAATTAAGGATGTGCATCGACTACAGAGAACTCAACAGAAAAACCGTCAAAGACTCTTACGCCTTGCCCAGAAGTGAAGAGATATTAGATGCACTAGGCGGAAACAAATTCTTTACAGTGTTAGACATGAAGAGTGGGTACCATCAGGTTGAAGTAGAAGAAACACACAAGGAGAGAACAGCATTTACCGTCGGCCCATTAGGATTCTACGAATTTAACCGCCTTCCATTTGGACTTGTGAATAGCCCAGCTACTTATCAACGACTTATGGAAGAGATCCTAGGGGATTTACACCTGAACATTTGCTTCATATACTTAGATGACCTTATCATATTTTCGAATAAACATGAGGAACACCTGAACCGACTAGAAAGAGTGTTAAAAAGACTAAGAGAAAGTGGACTTAAACTGTCACCAAAGAAATGTGCATTTTTCCAGGAGAAAGTAAAGTACATCGGGCATATTGTTTCTAAAGACGGAATCCATCCAGATCCTGCAAAGATTGAGAAAGTTACCAACTGGCCTCGACCAACTTCTCCAGAAGATGTCCGACGAATTTTAGGCTTTGTAGGTTATTACCGGAAATTTGTTAAGGACTTTGCCAAGATTGCCCGACCACTCACTGATTTGATGCCAGCGCCATCGAAGTCATCACAACGACACAAAACAAGAAAAGATCCAATTACATCATGGATATGGGGTGATCAGCAGGAAGCGGGATTCCAAAATCTGAAGTCCAAGCTACAGAAGCCACCAATTCTTGGATTTCCACAATACGACAAACCCTTCGAACTACATACTGACGCTTCCATGTTAGGACTTGGTGCTATATTATATCAAGAACAAGACAAAAAGAAAAGAGTAATTGCGTATGCCAGTCGTGGACTCAGCAAGACGGAGAAAAACTATCCAGCACACAAGCTAGAATTCTTATCATTGAAATGGGCAGTCACTAAAAAATTTCATGATTACTTGTATGGAAATAAATTTACTGTGCTTACCGACAACAATCCGTTAACTTATGTTCTAACATCAGCTAAACTGGATGCTACTGGTCACAGATGGATAGCAGCTCTTGCATCGCATGACTTTAACATTATGTACAGACCTGGTATTAACAACGCAGATGCCGATGGACTTTCAAGACTCCCAGGACTTCTTGCAAAGGACAACATTTCCACCAACTTGTGTTCAGAGTCCGTGAAAGCCATCTGCAATCTCCAGTTTACACAGCCTATTGTACAAAGTCTGGCACTATCATCCCAAGTAGCAGACGAACCATCATTACAAGCCCAGCCTTTAGTGAACATAAAAGCTGCACAGAAAGATGACATTATCATTAAAGAATGGATTTACTGGGTCGAAGAACATCGGAAACCAGCTAGAAACCAGCTTACTAGAACACCTCAAAATACATGGTTTATCACCAACTTCGACAAATTTAAAATGATTGATGGCAAACTATACAGACGAGTCACCATTGACCAGGAGCCAGTGAACCAACTAGTCCTACCAGAAGCCTGTGTGTCAATTGTTATGAAGTCATTACATGATGACATGGGACACCAAGGCCGAGACAAAACACTGTCACTGATAAGAGATCGTTTTGTATGGTATGGCATGAACCGGGACACCGAACAGTGGATCAGCCAATGTGAAAGGTGCATACGCCGAAAAACACCAGCCAGTGACAAAGCACCACTTACCAACATACAGTCGTCCCAGCCCTTAGAACTAGTATGCATGGATTATCTGGGACTAGAAAGATCGAAAGGAGGATATGAAAACATCTTAGTTATTACTGATCACTTCACTCGATATGCCTTGGCTGTTCCAACTAAGAATCAGACTGCAAAAACAACTGCAGAAGCCTTCTTCAACAACTTTGTCGTGCATTATGGTTAACCCGAAAGAATACATTCGGACCAAGGAGCCAACTTCGAATCCAAGATCATTAAAGAGTTGTGCCAAATCACCGGAATTAAAAAATTCAAGAACCACACCATACCACCCTATGGGGAATGGTATGCCGGAACGTTTTAATCGAACGCTGCTGAACATGCTTGGGACCTTGAAATCGATACAGAAAAAGGACTGGAAGTCGCACATTGCTGGACTCGTCCATGCCTATAATTGCACTAGACAGACAACAACTGGATTTTCTCCGTACTTCCTTATGTTCGGCAGGCAACCCAGATTGCCAATTGACGTAGCATTTGGAATCGAGACAGATGGACAGAAGGAACCAGCAACTAAGTACGTAGAGAAAATGAAGAACAGACTTGAGAAAGCTTGTGAACTTGCAACACGAGCAGCAAGAACAGCTCAAGATAGACAGAAATCAGGTTACGATAAAAGAGCTAGAGGAGCCATCTTGCAACCCGCCGACAGAGTTTTAGTAAAGATCTTGGCATTCGACGGGAAGCATAAAATTGCTGATAAGTGGGAAGAGGACCCATACTTAATTGTTGATCAACCGAACAAGGATATACCAGTGTATGTGGTCAAGAAGGAGAATGGGGATGGAAAGAAGAGAACACTTCACAGAAACCTTCTTCTCCCCATAGATTTTCTGCCAAAGAATGAGGAATTGAAAACTCCCGTGCCTGCACAAAAGACTGAGCGAAGACGCCGACGACAGCCAGTGCAGAAGTCACCGACGAAGTCTGATAGCATCGTTAACACCGATGAAACAGGATCAGATGAGGAGTCTGAGCAGG
Organism: Limnoperna fortunei; assembly: GCA_944474755.1. NCBI lineage: Eukaryota > Metazoa > Mollusca > Bivalvia > Mytilida > Modiolidae > Limnoperna > Limnoperna fortunei. Next base: position 63,736,316 of record OX104124.1, read on the forward strand.
GGTATTGGATATATCCAGTAGTAAAAGCACCGAGCAACACGACAGTGATGCAACTATGGTGGACAAGCCGGATGATGAAACAGATGTAACTATCAGCGACACAGGTGACGACCATGCTGTCGTTGATAGTAGCCAGGGCAATTGTTTAGTAGAGGACGCTTTACCTTCAGGCAGTAGAACTGATGTTGAACTAACCCCTTGGACAGAGGATGTAGAGCTATCTACGACTGACCAGCAGATTGAAGCTGAATCTTCAAATGCAGAAAGTGGTAGTGCGTTGACGGATCCATCTCTTGATGATATGGCAGAAGAACCCACAATTGCTCCAACACCAATTGCTAGGACAAGACGACGACGAATTCTACCAACACCACCTAGACATGTACAAGAACAACCAGAATTACGATCACAGAGAGAACGCCGTCCCCCAAAATACTTACAGGATTACGTTACAACTATGAAACAAGCTACGATTCAACCATCATGGAAGGAGAAAATTGAATACTTGGAACAACAAGCAGCATTAGGAAGATTTAGAGGATTGGAAAGTGAACTGTCTAGAACCATCTTGAGGATCATAGAAAGTGCTTGATTCAATTTGTCGAGGACGCCAAATTCTGAAGAGAGGGAAATAACCGAATGACGTGGAAGTCAGTTTCTTCAACAGGAGGGAGGATGTAGAAGTGTGAATTTTTGTGTATTCAAAATATTGTTATTATTTATAAATGTTTCATTTATAATCTGAACAGAATTAATAAAATTATTTAAATTATATATTGTAAGAGTTGTATTTTATTTGAAGAGACTATATTTCTTTATTTGAAAATAAATTGAATATTCATAAGTGTTAATTACTTGTTGATTTCGATTGGTCATTGTTAGTTTGGCGCGAGTTTGGTGAGTTCTTTGTTCAAGACAAAGTAGAATTTGGGCAGGATAGCGATAGACCAGATGTAGATTTACCTGGCTAGTTGTTCGTTAATTACTTTGTTTAGATTTACTGACTAATTATCAATAGACGACATTGACAGACGAAGTAAGTTATTTTCACTTCTTTTAATACGATATTTTACACAAATAACAGAAGATTTAGTAAATTACTATCCTTCTCGAAACATCTAGTTTGCATGTTCTTTAGATTAATATTTATATGAAAGATACGCAAAAATGATATATTTATTTGCCGCTAAATTTTATTAGTCAAGCAGGTATTTTTCAGTAACATGTAATATAATCGTACTTAGCGCTTTGTGCATAGAAATGGTACATTAAAAGTATGTATCCGTAGTAGTAATAGTGATCCATTTTAAATGTGTTTTACTGAAAACAATAATATCTTGGGTTCAAATTGATGCAAGATATTAATCGTCCAATTACCATATTTAATGTGTATTACTTATGAGTTTGATATTTATAAGTTGTATTTTTGTTTCAGGACTCGTATATATTTTTGTGTAACACTATGAGAGGTGCCTGAATTAATCATTCCAGATTAGTTCACTCCACAAGTGGTAAGAATATGTTTTATAATTTTTATCATTTTGTAATGTAAAATGAGGTTCGATTGGTAGATCATAGATTTAGTTTATTATTACCTCCCTTGACTGGTATGTAACATAGTAAATAGTCTTTTGATGATCTTAGTAATAATGAATATTATTCAATTTGGATAAAATTGAAAGAGAATAATATCACACACACTATATTATTTTATTGATATATAAAAAGTACATGTAATAATGATTTTGCATTATTGAAACAGACATTGTACCTTTTTGTTATTCGAATACATTGACTAAAACTTGTGTAATGCTGTATTGTAATGTTTTAGTTTTATACGCTTGTAAGAATATTGAAATTAATATATTTTGTTATTTTAATTATACATTTATTGTTAGAACAGAACTATAATAAACATTTGTAAACATAGTACCGAATCACTTGTTATTACTAGACCCAGCTGCTACATATCATGTATATTGTATGTTTATTTTACTTGAAATGACACCATGAAAAATTATTCTCTACTACCACGCGCTCCTGCTCCAATCGTCAAATCCCTTTAAATGCATATGTCAACACACTCACCTTTAGTTACGCACTTTTCCTTCCTCTCAGCTTTGTTCCCCAGCACAAGTTCAAACCTATGTCACCAACTACAGTCTACTTTATACTATTATCCTTGTCGAAGATGTTAAAAACTTTCATTTGCATTGGATACATACGTCCTTCTCTCTAAATCGCGCCTATAACAAGACAGTAACGTTGCTAAGTGGTAGTCCACTAAGCCATTATCCGAACAGTTACAATGCCGGTTGAATCAATAGAGCTTACACTATCAACCAAAGTAAGGACTGACATTACCATACACAGTTCAAATTAGATTGATAGAAACTGATAGTTACTGTAAATGTACTGTTCACGATCTGTAAATCACTGTATTTATACAGTTCTCGTCAGTCATTTACAATTTTTATTTTTTACTGATAGCTTATGTGCTGAACTGAAACAGTTCATGACAGTTAAGTACAGTACTTTTGTTAGACTGAAACGAACTGTTAGTCACTGCATCTGGTCGTGTCAGTACTTTTAAATTTTTACCTGGATTTAGAATGACTGACATTCACTGTACCAGTCCTTGACAGTGATTATCAATATTTACCTGTATTTAGAATGACTGATAATCACTGTAGCAGTCCTTGTCAGCCATTATCAGTTCTTACCTTGATTTATTACGCCTGATGTTCACCGAAGCAGTCCTTGACAGTCATCATCAGTTCTTAGCTTGATTTAGTATGAGTGATGTTCACTGTAGCAGTCCTTGACAGATATCATACTTTCTCTTCTATACCATTATATATATATATATATTTATATATATATATTGTCATTTGTAAACAAAGACCAACAGTGAAGACTTGATTAAATGAGAGTTTTAATGGATACAAAATAGATGGATACAAATGTGTAAAATGAACCCCACAAGTCCGTTTGTTTCCTAGGGCCAAAAATATTTTCGTTTTAAATCATTGTTCTTCCTAATATTAACTCTTCATTCTTCTCATTTCACATTTGAATTTACATACTGCGACACAAATTTATTGAACATGTTTTGACCAATATTTGTAATAAACATGGTGCGATAAATTACCGGCATAAGCAGCTACATAACGTTACACCTGTACATATTTTTAATAAATTACACAGAGCTGCCCAGTGCATCCACCAGGTGGACAAGAGACGCCTTCTCGTTAGGGGTGGTCAGGTCATAATACGGAAACCCTGACCACGGACCACAGTGAGTTACATGTTTGGAGAGTGCCACGCTCCTTGCATGATCTAGACTTTTTTGTAGATGTCAAAAAGAGTAGGCTCGTTGTAGCTGCTACAAAATCCCAAATTTTCCGGCCCCCGTACATAACCCCATACTTTTCCAGTGTCTTTGAAAATATTTGTTTGATTTCGGTCCATTTTTCCGGAATTGTTTGTTAACATGTTCTCGTCCTAAATAAAGCTGAAATTATACTTGCTGGATGTTAAGCAAATATCCAATCAATCAATCAATCAATCAAGCATCATATCCTCTGGACCAACTTTATTGTTTGACATGCGCCTTTTGGATACCGAAAGATATTTATTCCACATTACATTGTACTTTGTAAATTTTCTAGATTTGTGTAAGACTTTTGTTTTAAAATAAAGGAGGTTTTAGTTGGGATTTGTCTCTTTAAATAATTACAAAAGTTATCATTTTTGGAAGCATATTTTGTATACTCCATATTTACAAATATATTTAAGACAAACAAATGTTGTAGTTTAATCCTTATAAAATTTTGAAGGTGTGGGGTGGGTCATTATAGTATCGTGGTTTTATTTCAAAAAATTAAATGACCAATTATATTTCCGACATGTTGATGCAAGTGAACACAGATAATCAAGTTCCCAGCTGTGACAGGATGTTATTTAAATCTACATGTATATTGCATTTTATCTCCAGCAGTGTTATGTAACACCTATGTTTATCTGTTTTTGTCTTTTCTACTTAACTTTACAAATTAAATCACAAGCAAGAACTTACTAAATTGAAAGGTTTGTTTGTTTTGTTCGTTTAAAAAAAAATTGTATTATTACACTAAAAAGGATTGAAATTGAAGAGTCACTTCATAGTTTTTGTTTAACAAAATCATCTTTGTTTTTGTTGTCTATATGCATCAGTATGGTAAATAAGTGTGCAACGCCTAGGGAATATACCTAATAAACCGGCTTTTCTCTTGTGTGTGTGTGTGTGTGTGTAAAGCGGGGGGGGGGGGGGGGGTTGCAAAACAAAGGTTTAAACAACGTCACACTGTAGTCACTGCAAACGCTTCTTAAATAAAATCATCTTTGCTTTCTTTCTGTTTATATGCATCAGAAGGAAAATAAATGTGTACATCGCCACGGGAATATGCCAATTGTAAACAATGACACGTTTTGTCAGTTAGGGAACAGGTAATTCGGCGCAATCATCCTGGATAAGGATTCACTAATTTTATAATAATTATAACATAGATTTGCAGTTATGAAAGTTTCTGGTAACATTAGAATGTTCGATCCTCCCCGTTTTTGTAAATATCCGACAATTGTATTGACAGACAACGACGGGAGAAACGCCGACCCTGTTTAAGTACCGTACAAACTTAAATTAGAATCGAGTGCACCATTTCTTTTCATAATGCAAAGTCAAATACACAGCAATGCCTCCGCATTTATAAGGGAGAATTTAGTTAGAAAAAAATTTCGGCTACTCACCCACTCTTGAAAAGTAACAATAATATACATGGATTCAAATGAGACGAAAATTGAAAACATGTAAAGATTTCAGTAATTCTTCGAAAAAAAAAGGCAAAAAAAATTTAACGCGTTGTTAATACTCGTAACACGTTATTTACACTTAAGTTTACCATGAGTTAAGATATTTTATTATTTGAAAAAAAAACGTTTTCTTGTTTGCATTTTTTTCGACCAATTTTTAATGGAATAAGAACCTATAGAACTAGTGATAGCTCATACCCACAACTTTTCGGCTATTTAAGTCGTAATATAGCGATTAGGTCCAGTAACTTCTTTTAACATTAAAGAGAAAGTTTTTGCACGTATTTGTATAATTTCTTCACTTCCTCTTGCTATTTTATTGAAACAGACCTTCGGTGCGTTTTGTATTTCTATGATATATTTTCATAAATTTTAATATAAATTAAAAAGAGATTAAATACGCAGGAGACCTTCGTATCTTTATGCACTAGAAAGTGATTTTTACTACATATAAAATTGGTTTCCGATTTCAAGTATCTGACAGGTGTTTGAAAATGTGTCGTGTACATGTAGCTACTTGGGGTGCAAAGGTAAACTAGAGAAGTTGATTGCTAATTTGTTTATTGCAATAACCACACAACGATGATAAGGTGTTACTTTGAAGTGATTTTATGTAAGTTTTATAACAAATTTATATCTTGATAATTACTTTTAATTCCGAGTAACGTTGTAGGATCATATTAGATTGAAGAAAATGTACTGGAGATGCATGTATTTCTTGAGATTAATAGTAAAACTTCATTTGTTGGAGAAGAAAATTTAAAAAACGTACGATGTTCACAAAGAAAAATATCTTTCGTATATATTTGATAAAATGACATAAGACATTCTAGTTAATATTCTGGATAAAAATTACAATTTCAAATCAATTATAATGCAAACGGTCATATTTAAAATACTAAAAAATATACCAAGTTGTGGTTAATTACCAATAAACATAGATTAACAAATAAAAATGTCTCCCTTTTTAGAAAAACATGTATGTATACATGTATTTATCCCATCGGCTTAAACTCGTACATTACATAGATATAAACTTATTATGTAGCTGTTAATGTTTTTTGTATCTGTATCTTCTGCTATACATATTTTATCCATAATTTCTATATACATTTATAACAAAAGGCGGATTTATATCTGTTTAGTGTTCAGGGGCCTGCGTGGCTGAATGGTTAAGGTGGTGCGTCTACTTTTGATCACGTAGTCTGTCCATACTGAGGTTGCGGGTTTAATTCTGCGGACTGGGTGCGCTCGACTCCAATCTTAATTGACAATGAGGTTTTATCATTCAAAAAAACAAAAACAAACTATTCAGTGTTCTATTTTATTATCTATTTCAATTTAGCCTATATATATATATAGACTGCCCATATATGAACATGTTCCCGATGACTAGGTCAGTAAAAAAGCTCATGAAAGAGATTTACTTTGCTTATAACCACACCAACATTGAACAAAATTCTTTTTATTTTTCCCGATGAACTCATAATGACTTGAAGGGGCCTCGGTGGCCCAGTGGTTAAGGTAGGTCCTCTACTATTGGTCACGTGGTCTGTCAATACTGAGATTGCCGATTCGAATCTCACTGCGGGAATGTACTCTTGACTCCAGTCTTAATTGACAGGGATTGCCTCTCCCAAAAAAAAAACTGGACGCAATGATATAGCTGAAAAATTGCCGAAAGTGGCATTAAACACTATTCAAACAAACAAACAAACAAACAAACATATCGACTTGAAACAATGTTGTGACTTTAAAAAAGACCTCTTTAATGCAATATTAGTGTTAATGTTTATATGAAAAGCTGATACACTTTGATGCATTTTGCATCACCTTTTAAAAAACATATTTTGCAAGGATAAAACACACAAAAATGCTCAAATATCAGTTATTCGAAATCAAGGTAAGAACTGATGATGACTGTCAAGGACTGCTTCAGTGAACATCAGTCATTCTAAATCAAGGTAAGAACTGATAATGGCTGACAATGACTGCTACAGTGAACATCAGTCATTCTAAATCAAGGTAAGAACTGATAATGGCTGACAAGGACTGCTACAGTGATTATCAGTCATTCCAAATTACAGGTAAATATTGATAATCACTGTCATGGCTGGTACAGTGAATGTCATTCATTCTAAATCCAGGTAAAAATTTAAAAGTACTGACACGATCTGATGCAGTGACTAACAGTTCTTTTCAGTCCTACAAAAGTACTGTACTGAACTGTCATGAACTGTTTCAGTTCAGGACAGGACCTATCAGTAAAAGATAAAAATTGTAAATGACTGACGAGAACTGTATGAATAGTATACAGTGATTTACAGATCGTGAACAGTACATTTACAGTAACTATCAGTTTCTATCAATCTAATTTGAACTGTGTATGGTAATGTCAGTCCTTATTTTGGTTCATAGTGTTAGAGAGAGAATAGAACGGTTTATCCACTGTCACGTAGACACCAAAATAAAGCAAGACTATTATATCGAGATATTCTCTGCGCAAACACAATACTCAAGTACGGACTTTTGGAATCACTGCCAATTCTACTTATCTTGTTTGTGAATCAAAACGTTTCCAACGAAGAGTTAAGAGAAATACGGGTCAAACAGCAGTCAGTCCCTAACTATAAAAATGAGTCCGCCAAAATATCGATGTATCTTTACGTTATCATATGTAACCTGTTAGTGATAGCAGGCATTGAATTAAATCCGGGTCCAATAGAGGACGGTAACGGTAACGGTTCAGATTCTACTTCTACTTCGGCTAGTTCATCGTTACTGAACATATCCTTAATGTACAAAGAGTCCATATCTTTCGATCTTTCTTACATTTGAACATACAAAGCATAAAACCTAAAATAGAGCAGATTTCAGTGGAATATAACAGTTTTGATATACTTTCATTTACGGAAAGTTGGCTCAAACCAACAACTGTTGATAACGAAATAGCTATCCCTGATTACACAGTGTATAGAAATGATAGACTTAATCGTACCGGAGGCGATGTAGTTGTATACACCAAATCTAACCTAAACTGTAAAGAAAGATCCGATTTGCAAATAGGCCAGCTTGAATGCATATGGATTGAGGTTAAATTCAAAAAGAAAACTATTTTATATGGAACTTTTTATATACCCCCAAATAGTAAAAACTCAACTTGGGATGAACTTTAACAGTCGGTCGATGTAGCTTTAAAATCCGGACATGACATAATAATAACCGGTGACTTTAACTGTGACCAATCAATCGACAATCCAAATGACAAAATAATAAATTTGCTTCAGTCTTTTAGTCTTCACCAACTTATTAATGATCCAACCCACTTCACTGAACATTCCTCGTCACTTATTGACTTAATTATAACCAATAACCCAAGCATTCTGCTAAACTCTGAAGTCGGTTCCTCACTTCTCGAACTAACACGTTATCACTTACCAGTGATTGGCATATTATACTTTCCCAAGTTAATATGTAAATCTTTTAAACGCAGAATATTCCTTTATGATCAATGTGATTACAGTTTACTGAGACGTAAACCATCAGATGTTGAATGGGACCTACTCGTTGTAAACAATGATAAAGACGCATTAACTTTAATTGTTACAGATAAAATTCAAAATATTTGTAATGAAGTTATACCAAATAGAATCATTCGTTTACACAAAAACGATCCTCCCTGGATTACTAACAAAATCAAACAACTAATTCGTAAAAAAGATAGACTCCGTAGAAAGGCTAAAAAGTTAAAGTCCCCTTAACTGGGAAAAGTATCGTAGAATAAGAAACAAATGTACCCTTGCTGTAAAAAATGCTAAACACGATTACTATTGTAACGTTAAACATAAAATCAATGGCAATGAAATGAACTCAAGTAGCTGGTGGAAATTAGTAAAATCACTCTTAGGAAACTCAGCTTAATGTAACCTCCCCCTTTAAGGACAGATAACGACATAGTTGATGACGACAAAACCAAAGCTGAACTCTTCAATGAATAATTTAATGAGGAATGTCAAGTTGACGATGCCAATAAACGCTTGCCTAACGATTTAAATTTGCATGATTTTAGCTTGCAGTATCTCCAGTTTCATGAAAGCGAAGTAGAGGACGTCTTACTATCGATCGACACGAGTAAAGCTGTCGGTCCAGATGGCGTAAGCCCCAAAGTCCTCAAAGAAGCATCATCTATATTAAAAACTCCACTTTGCGAAATATTTAACATGTCCTTAAATTCTTGTACCTTCCCAAAAGCTTGGAAGCAAGCTAATGTCACACCAGTATTTAAATCTGGATCGCAAAATGAAATAAAAAATTACCGACCGATATCTCTCATAAGTTCTCTCGATAAAGTAATGGAACGTTGCGTCTTCAAACATCTTTATAACTACATGAAGAGTCATAACATAATCACAAACAATCAATCAGGTTTCTCCCAAGGCGATTCTACTATAAACCAATTGTTAAGTATTACTAATGAATTTGGTAGAGCGCTTGATCAAGGAAAAGAAGTTCGTGTAATATTTTGTGACATAAGTAAGGCCTTCGATAAAGTGTGGCATTGTGGCTTAATATTTAAGTTAAGATCAATCGGAGTCTCAAACGGCCTACCGGACTGGTTTAGAGACTACTTAAGCGAAAGAAAACAACGAGTTGTAATAAACAATAGTTGCTCTAACTGGAAAACTATAAGAGCAGGGGTTCCTCAAGGTTCCATCTTAGGACCTCTTCTATTTATAATATTTATTAATGATAAAGTGAGAGACATAAATTCAACTATAAAGTTATTTGCTGATGACACTAGTCTGTAGATGATAGTTGATAACCCAAATGATACTGCCCTCAAGTTAAACCAAGATCTACAAAAAATTCATGAATGGTCCGAACAATGGCTAGTTACCTTTAGTGAAACAATGACAATTTCAAGAAAAAGTAATAAACCAATTCATCAAAAGTTGTTAATCACAGTATAAACAAACAACTGGCAAGTTAATCATGTTAAGTGTTAATGTAACAATTCCATAATACTAATTAGTAAACAATAATAATTTATTCATATGCACACATTCTATTTAATAGAAAGTTTAAATAAAACAAAGCTGTTTAAAATATATATAAAAGTGTTTACTCATTATATGTTCATACTTACTTTAAGAACATTTGAATACTCTTAATTTTTAACTTTATTTTTTTAATACCAATTTTATACTCCCTTCATATTTAAAACATTTTAATTTAAAAATTAAAAAAAAAAATAAATATTATAAATTTTAATGACAAAAAAATTGCATTAAACTTAGTTTCTCATATAAAATTCATAGAGTAGACAAAATGGGACACTATAGTTTTTTAGAGTAGACAAAATGGGAATAGACCAAATGGGAGTAGACTAACTGGGAGTAGACCAAGTGGGAATGAACCATAATAGCTTGGACACATTTATAACAGCAAATTGGCTTCGGCAACAGCATAATCTTGGATCGTCGATGGGGCAATGATATGTATTTTTTAGACAAACCTGAGTTTTTTTTATATATAGTTATTTTCTATATAAAGCAAGAAACATTTCTCATATCATTCAGTTCGAATTCATTATGGAGTACATAAAGTCTTCCCGTGCGGTGTGACTTTTTACCCAAACTTACCCAAACTATACCCAAACACACATTAAAATAACATTTTTTGCATTTCTATTATGTTTAAAGGTTTTATATACTATATTGTTGATGGAAAATGTTATAAAAGTGAAGTTAACATGACGATTTTCGCTGTTAAAATCGATCTTATGAAGCCCCTAATGATCGTGAAAAATGCATATCCAAACACTCATTAAATGACATTTTTGGTGGTAAATAAACAACAAAAAGGAAAAAGCGCTAATATTATGTTATATAATGAATATTTAGTAGACATTGCAATTTTAAAACAAAATAACCCAAAAATAATTGTGTGACCACGCACTGCAGTCATTTGAAGTCTCGATTTTAGAGTGAACGATGTGGTGCGAACAATTGAGTAATATATGAATTCATATAAATAAATGCATAATTGCATTATTTCAAAATACATTTCTATTTTCACACTTCATGTTAACCATAATCTGGGATTTTTTGTAAAAATAGCACTGATCGCACGTGCGCGACAAAAGGGGTCCATAGAAACTAATAGTTTGTGCAATAACAAGGAGAAAAGTGCACTAACATGAAAGAAAACAGTAATTACAACTGCAGTGCGTTGTTCTTTAATCATCGGCAACTTATTTTTTTACATAATCCGTCACAATTGTCTTTGATATGTTTGGTGTATACATGTAATATTCTTGTTTTGTTTAGGACAACCTTGTCAATAGCTTTAGTTAAACCGCCCTCATCGTCACTACCAATACGAATATCAACACATTTAACGTGTGTCTGTAATCAGGCATTGGCATGAGAGAAAAATGAATGATATGTGTAATAGGAGCCATCCCAATGAAATAATGTAGGACGGAGGTTCACGTGATGACTTTTTCACAACTTTTTTGTTTTTATACACAAAGTTTGTAACATATGCTGGCCCGAGATTAAACGTTCTGTCAACTCCAAGAACATTTTTCTAAATGAAGTTTCATATCTTCAATTTGTTGTTTGGTATAGCATATTAAAGATGAAGGTTCGCCGTTAGATAGAGATAGACCAGTACTGTTTATTTGTGTTGTCGATTGCGGCATGTGTGGTTGGACATAACCTTTTTTAATTTTTACTATTTTCTGTGATATTTATACGTGATTGTCATGTGTTATATTTACCATGTTTTTTAAAACTGAAATTTCATATAGAATAAATGTGCATTTAAAAAAAAAAACATAAAAAAAAAATAAACCAATTCACCCGGACTTAATTTTAAATAATTCTGCAATCTCAAAAGTTTATCAGCATAAACATCTTGGTCTCATAATATCCAATGATGGTGGATGGCGTAAGCATATTGATACGATTGTCACAAAAGCATACAACCGACTCAACATTCATCGGAAATTAAAATTCATTCTCGACACTGGAAAAACTTTACCTAATTTTTATACGCCCTATTTTAGAATATGCAGATATAATTTTTGCGACACTCCAATTGCAATTCTGAAGCATAAAGTAGAAAATGTGCAAATAGAAGCCGCTAGAATTGTTACAGGTGCAACAAGATTATCATCAATAAATAATTTGTATATAGAAACTGGTTAGTAAAAACTAAATGATCGTCGTGAAAGTCATAAACTAGTTCAACTATATAAAATGATAAACAACATAACCCCTCCATACCTAAATGTACTCGTTCCAAGCAGGCAAAATCAGATTCACAATAACCCTACTCGAAACTCTGACGCGTTACAACCAGTCCCGACGAGAACAAGTCTTTACTCAAACTACTTCCTTCCATCTACCATTCGAGCATGGAACCTGTTATCTACTAATGTCAAATCATCTCCATCCCTAAATATATTTAAATCCCAAATAAGCAACATTGTAACTAAACCTAAATTTTATTATTGTGGTAATCGTAAAAGACAGATACTTCACGCAAGACTTCGTCTTAAATGCAGCATTTTAAATAAAGATCTTTACGACAAGAATCTTATACCATCCCCAGCATGTACATGTGGAAATAGCTCTGAGACAACTTCCCATTATCTTTTACATTGCCCAAGGTTTCAAGCACACAGAGAGAGACACATTTTTTCTCTCCAAATTCCACCGATTCGTTTATCATGTAATATACTTTTATTTGGTTCAGAGACTTTGACAGACGAACTAAATGCTCTCATATTTAAATCCGCACAACAATACATCTTACAAAGTAAACGGTTCGATTTTGAATAACAATTTAAGGTAAAGGTTAAAACCTCTGTCGTTGCTTGATTGTCCAACCTCTTCAGTCCCAATCACCCTCCACTTTATTCCTAACCAATTTCACCCTTTTCGAGAATGATAAAAAATTCTCTTACCCTACTGCACCGTTAATCACTCGCGCACCATTAAGTTCATATACATACTTTTGTTGTGTAACATTGCCCTTGATGCCTGCTGAATATGTACAAACAGTTATTGTATTTTTGTTTAAGAAGACGGATTTATATAAGACTAAAAGTCTTTTTTCCAATCCTTTTATTAATTTGTATATTTGTCTATTTGTCTCATCTGTTATGTTGCTTTGTTTGTAAAATGTTATACAATTATTAATAAAATATGTTTACACTAGTGCGCTGACAAGGTTCACGCCCAGATTCATTAGAAAGAACATTTGCATCAACATCAGTGTTACTGCGTTGAGCGTCTACCTTATTAGTAGAAAGTGAGATATTTACTGAGTTTATGTACACTTTAATTGTATTACGGTTAGAATTCTTATCTACGGGTGACTGATCAATACCGGTATTTTTACGGCCTACCAAAGGCTTTTCAATTGAACTCAGTATTGATTGGGGGGGGGTGGCATTTGGGCAACTTTTGCATACCATAAATTGTTAGACATTTCGTTTACACTTTTCTGTAGGCTTGCAATAATATTTTAGTTGTTATAGTCAAATTCGCGAAACGTCGAAGATTTTTGTTTACAGCTTAAAGTAGGCGTCGTATCGAGTGCATTTGCATTCGTAATCCGCTCGAATGGTCTGGCCGGCCTGATTGTATTCTAAAAGTTTTTCACGAAGTTTTTGGTTACTAAGTTTAAAAGTTTCTATCTCTTTATTATGAATGACCTTGTTCTTTTCTAGCTCAGCAACCCTAGCCACGACAGTCTGAAGGGTACCATGAGTTCTATCACAGAAAGATTATTACTTTTACTCTCGCTCACAGGTTTAGCTGTAGACCGATTGTCAGCTTTGATTACGTCCTCCATTCCGGTAGGACAACTTAATAGGAAGGGTTGAATAATAAAACAATCGTTAGCAAATCTGTCAGTTGACGATTGGTTTACAATGTTCTTTCTAGTAAATACTTTCCCCAATGGACACCCTGGTAAAGAACGGGCACGGCCTGTTAATATTTCTCTATACCAGGTTATCGTATTGTCTGACGCGCAAGTTAATTCAACCAGTTTGTTTATGTAGGTGTCTTTTGGAAGATTTAAAAGTTCTTTGTCAAGCATGGCTATATAATCTTGATCAGGAATAAGGTCTCGAGTAGCCGGTATGTCCGTGTTGTTAATCATGTAAACATTGACTGGGAAATATTGTGTCCATATTGGATCTGGGTAGCCGATGTGGAGTCTTGTGAGCTATTTCAGTTAGAAAACACTCGTACGTATGGATTGCAGTCGGGTGATTAGTCATTTATTGAAATCAGTTGTGAAAGCATCAAGCTATTTTGATAAACATTTGGTTTCGCTTCGGTTTCTTGGCTCTGACAGTCGCGTCCCTACATCTGGGAGCCGCCTGGGTCCACAGAGAGCACTATATATGGTTTAAGGATTATATCATTGGTGTAGGGAGAGTTTAAAGAATAAAAATTGAATATGCAGAACAAAGGAAACACTAAAAAATACAATTTTTCTTCTTTGAATTTTCATTCTGCCGTCATTCTTTTCGACCGGAAGTGCACTCATTTGCAAACATTTGGAATAGTAAAGTGTTCACAATTTTCAAATAGATATTTTTTGTTTAATTCCGAACATATTCATAAAATAAATTGAAATTAAAAAGTGAAAATAATAATTACAAGTCATCGTGACGGCTACATACATTTTATGACTGACACAACGGTAACGGCGTTGTAATAGACAAACTTCGACCGAGTCATGGAAAAAATGCCTGTGATAGACATGGGAAAAATGTCTGTGACAGACATTTTTTACTTATAATACGGAAATGCCGTAGTACCAAACACGTTTTGGATGACTCAATGGAAATATGTCTGTGACAGACAAAATATGTATGTGACAGACCAAAAATGACTGCCACAGTAAAAATTATTGTCTGACACAACGTTGGCAGACTTTTATAGACACTTTTGTAGTCGACTGCAACTGGTATTCACACTCATTTTATAGCCAGTAGTGTGATAAGGCGAAAAGAAATATATGTTTATTAAAAAATGGGAACTTAAGTTGATATATATACGGAGTAATTTTATCTCTTTCAGTGTTTCTCGGATTAACAGATTTGTGAATGCAAACAAACATCATTGAAAAAGTTATTCAACTATAATATTTTTGACTATAAGGTTAAGATTTGTTTATATTGACGTTCGAAGTTCGAAAGAAATCTGTTAGACATCCAAGAATTCTATAGGGACATACTTATTGGGGAAAGTCAAGTGCAAGATCCGTCTAATTGTTTGGTTATAACGTAACAGATTATTGATAGTAATAAATTTATCTAATTAAAGAAAAGCAATATATTGCAGTTGACAAAAGGATTATAAATGGCGCATTTCCGAAAAAAGGTATATTCTGAAAGGTTAAGAGAGAAAAATAATAGGATATGTGAGATAAAGATATTAAAAGAATGAATAAAAATGAGTAGAAAAATATATTTTTTTCAAATCGGTAAAAAAAAACAGAATAAACATTGACACCATCAGGTAAATCTGGAAATAATTGCCTATAGATTTTGGTTACGTGACAAACATCAATGTTAATGATACTATGTCCTGTTTTATTTATATTTAGTTATCTGACCGCAAATAAGTTATGAACATTAAGATGGCATCTACCACAGGATATTATTCCAAACAAAATTGTGTTATTCCAATGGAAAATTGCTCCAAACCACGTAATTTACGTAAGCAAGAAAACTACTATTTTCATTTCTTTACAGGCTGTCTGTATTTGCAACCTTTCTGGACAGAAATTAAAACGGTTTTGATGCAATGTACCACTTATCTTAAGATGAAATTAACACAATTAGTTTTTTTCCTGGTTATTATATAAGATTAATGATCAGGATTATTTTTGCACCACTTACATTGTAACTAGTGCTACATTTGCAATTTGTAAATATTCTATTAAATAACATTTTGACGTTTTTATGACGTCTTAGTCACTTTTTAGTGAATGTGTCAAACAGATAAGTGTTGTTTTCATAAATCAAACTCGGACATACTTTATAAAATAATGACGTAATGTCTTAGAAACGACAATGATTTATGAAATATGTTAATTGTATGTGTTCGAAAAAGGCATAGCTTATAACAACATCGTCCAAAAGCCAATGGACAGTTACATAATCGTATATAGACAAACACAACACAAAAACCGAAACATAAAATACAGAGAGTTACCCGAACCCAATAAAAACCTACGGTGCCCTCAGTAATAAATTGATATTTTCTCTGTTATCGTTTCATTAGTACCAGGGGATAAACTCGAGGATAGGAATGTAATGAAGCTTACCACAATTGATCAAGATAACGATATTTGGCATAATAACTGTTCAGTGGATAACAATCAAAGAGAGTGGCGGTTGAAAAATTGTTGCGCTTATCCTGGCTTTTATTTCAGATCCGTAATGAAGATCAGAAGAATTTAATTTAATGTGATGTGTATTCAATAGTTCCAAACATTTATTATGTTTATGTTATATGTGTCATTATTAAATGTTATATATACATTTGAGGAGATAGTGTCATTAGGTAGAAAATTAAAACAATCTTATACCTGGTCGACATTTTAGGGTGATGGTATCATTTCCAAACGTAAAATTAGTAATAAATCTTCGATTTTCCTACAGTATTTTTATATCCCTATTGGCAGGTTAAATCAAGACTTGATTAATTAATTAAATGTTTGCTTGACACCAGTACACAATATTTCAGCAACACAGTGCCAGAACAAGTAACTAGCAATAAATCAGCGGAAAAATAGCGTAAGTATGTGTAGTCATTGTATAGCCAGTATTTACAACATTTTCCAAATGAGCAATTTAATTTTAATGTGACTTACCACAGGTTGAATTTGATGTTTCTGGTTATTCAAAATAGATTTGACAGTTCCGTTAGCTTTGACACCGCGCAAGCTTTATCAGAACGTGCTCCATGGTTTCATGTACTAAACCCTTTGTTTTACATTCAACGGAAGAAACAACTTTGTTGTTAAGCTGTTTTTAACTTAACTTCTGTCGCTATTTAAATTTTGCTTTTGTTTTCATGTTTTTTTACATCTTATCTTATATAGCCTTCCCTGCAAATGTTTTAGGTTCCAACAATACTTATTTTTCTACTAAAGAACAAACGGCAAATTATATTACCGCTATAAACAGGTTATGTCCTGCTGATCAAAAACATATTTCGTAACTTTAGGAAATGCCTATTCCAAATCAGGACCATTGCTTTTAGCTATTGGTTCTAAACTTCGCCGACTTTGATTTATGACACAAACTATGATGCAAAGTGTGATTCATATTTCAAGTGTGAATAATTTCGCTGCTTAAAGTGCATATAGCACATGACTAACACTGTGCTGGATGCCATTTTTTATTTCGAGGGATGACAGGAAGGTATAAAATAGGCCTTTAATAATTTCATCAATGATTAATTGAATAGGATGCTGATGAGTTCAGTTGTTTAATGTGGTTTATTCCCCCTGCTAATTTTAGATTTAAGATACCAGTGACGCTAAAAAAAATGTCCTCTGGTGTTGCAAAATTTTCACAAACAAAAGCCAAGAAATCTGCTGATTCCTCCTCCCCCATAATTTACATTTTATTGTTGTGACAGGATTTATTTTGATGTCGGGGAAAATGTATGTACGAGACGCTAAATATGCCTACATTATTTTAAAACTGCGTTATTTACATTCTCTTAATTATCGGTGTTCGGTATTGTGTTATTACTTTCACTTAACGTGTCTAAATTTCTTTAAGCTGACATTTAAATCAAGTCATTCAGAAACAGTGAACAGACGCTTATAAATTGTGAACCTGTAAATGAAATAGAACAAACATTTTCAATATTTGCCTAAACCAGCTTGTTCCCGTCGCGAGTCTACAGGAACAAAAAAACTTGCTGTCGCAAGGAGTAATCTTCAAAATAGATACCAGCAAGTAAAGGATCTGCATTTGTTTACCCATGGGGAAGTCCGTTGTCAAACCACATAAATAGTTATAGATTTAAACTAGCTCACCTACTTTAAGACTGTTTGTCAGCAAGTGTCGAATTATTCCGTTACTTTAACATTTAATGATACTGCTAATTTGCTGCTTAAAATTAAAATAATTGTAATGTTAAGTTTTACAATTTTACTTTTACGTATTTCTAGTATTTTTAATGATTATTTTTGAATGCATTTATTTTCATTGCAATATGCTGCACATTAGAATATGCATATTCAGGTAATTGCTTCCTCTAATGTGACGCCCAGGTGGTCCCAAAAATTGGATAATTGTGTGGACGACTGCATGACTGCACTGTTTTTATATTTTTTCTAATCAAATCTGAAAAACATGTGTTACTATTGTACGTGCAAGATATTATCGGTCAAGGTTCTGTTTTGGTTCAATTAGAGCTTCGTGTAAATGTTAATGTAATATGTAAAATTATAGCATGGAACCGACCGAACAACACGAGCTAAACGTCAAGGACAAAAACAAATACGGATTAAGACAAACATATACAAAAACCAAAAAATACAAAACAGAAAGTGAGTAACCAGACACCAACAGCATTAAGCTATATACAAATCGGAATACCGACCGCAATATCTAGAATACCGATTTGTGTAAAGAGCGTATTATTGAAAAAAAAATAGTAATTTTATATAAGGTTCTCTGATATCATTTAACACTTTCATTTTTTTTTAAGTTTATCAGTTAAAAGGTAAGAACAGCTGGTTAGTTCAGCATTAACCTTTCTATTTTCTTAAGTCTGAAGGGTTAAAAGTATGTTTGATCAATAGTTTTAATGTTTAGTTATAAATAAGTATATCTATTTGTTTGGACAAGATTTATCAGACGAAAGTTCAATGTTTTGGCTAGACGAAGATTGTGATAATATGTTAAGGCTAATACATATGTATGGTATAGAAAGGTTAGGATAAATTTAACCAATAGAATAAACTCAACAATTTTATTTCTGGAGATTTTTTAAAAAAGAGATTAACACAAAAACTGTTAGTTTCCCACAGAGTAATATTTCACGTCAAAGGGTCAATGTCTCCATGACGATCAATTGTTTTCCATCCTCTGATAGAAAATATTTTTCAGTCAATCAAAAGTCAGTATTCTCGAAATATTTATTTATTTCGTTTTGTTCTAACAGTGTGCAACAGCAAGGCCTGTTGTCTTTTACTATTTTTACTATTCCAGTAGCGTCAATATAAAACTGGAAAGGTTTTATCCAGTCATGCGACATTGTGTTTCTTCTTCTATCACGAATAATACTGACTAAATTTTCCTGTCATTGTATCGTCATATTCGACTGCATAACATAAATCTTTTGACTTTTATTTGTTATTATCCTCGTCGCCCTTATGATATACCTTAACAAATATTTTTTTTATAATTAAAAAGACGCCTAACTAATTAAAAAGTAGCTAATGTTACAATGTTATTTGAAATTTACCATCGTTCAAGGTTTTGTTCTGGTTCAATAAGATTGAATTAGATTAATAGTAAACTATTTCCATTACAAAGTGATTAGTTTAACACACTTTTATCAGTCTTTCGATGTGTATGCTCATCTTGGATGTTTGAAAATATATAAAGGTTGCTGCTTGACATAATAAGGAGTAATCATCTACGGATATCGTCAGATAGTATATTCACAAACAAATGTAAAAACATTATCCAAAAGTTTAACATGAATATTTTTAATGTGCTGTATGTGTTGTGTTTTGAGTTCAAAGGAAGTTAAGTTCGCTACAAGTAAGTGATATATCTAAATCTAATAAATAGATGTAACAAACTGCAGTAATTAGTAATTGGCAGCTTGATTCATTATATTTTAAACGGTCGTATAAATAAGAAGCACTAACAATGGTACTGATTTGAGTAAATTGTTTATCTTTATATGTATCAAATAACTCACTTATGACAAAAAGATCATAAACTTCATTAACAGGATACTAAAAAAAATACACAAATCTAAGTTCCAGAAACCAACAACAAACAAATACAACACTAGTCCTAACTTTTAACAGCCATTGCAAAGAAATGTTGGGTTAAACTAGGTATATGGCATGTCAAACTTCTTTCTTCTGTTACTGTTGTGTGTAAGTTGACCTATTGATGAAAAAGTGTGGGTATCATACACCACTAGTCATTAATAGTTGTAGTTGATTATAAGTCTATCACGAAGAATTTGGTTTGTAAAAATCACTGCAAGCTCTCTCATACCTTTGTATTGAGAAATATTAACCAAGTGCAGAAAAGGCTGACCTTTGGCGTCAGATACGAAAAGTAAGTTTAAAAATTATGCAAATGAAGCTGTTTCTTTACATCTCTGTGTAGCTTATTTTAAATAGCAAGCATGCTTATGTGCAATAGAGATGCAGGTAATGTGAAATACCTGTAGCAAGTTACCTTACCAAGGTTTGAGGCTTGTGTTCTAGTTTTGGTGACTTCATATAGCATTTTCACGAATTTTATTTACCTTCAGGTTTGGGACAAACCATGGAATCTTTTGATGAAACCTCAAAGATTGAAGATATAATTAATAATATTCAAGGTATTTAAGCGAACATTTTTTTGTAAATTTTGAAAATCTACGTACATACACGGAATAAAAATGATAAAATGATAAATGATTTTGCACAATCATGTTTTAGAGTATTAGAATTTTAAGATTACTCGTTTGCTCTGTGGCAAATGGCAACATTATTTTTAATGTTGCAATTTTTACAAATTCAAAAGAATAAATCTTAATAAATATGTATCCATTATTGAAAACAAATTTAGTTTCGCAAAAGAAGTTTTATAAATTCCCATCGTTACACATAAGATTTGTTTATATTAATATATTTAAAATATTGTATAAATATGTAATTATTATATTCATAGTATGCTCATGCTATTAATTTAATTGCATAATAGGGTAATCTCAAAGTTATTTCATTCACTTTATCTTTTGAAAAGCTCGAAAAGATTACAAATTAAGAAATAGAAGTATAATAAGTTACGTTATTATATAGAGATATGTATAAGAATGCTAAATCGATTGTCATAAATTGAAATCGTCATTAGGTCCGCGCTGTATGTATGCTATATTAGTGTATACCTTATACTTTTTTGTAATTCTAGAAATATGTGTACTTGATAATTCACCCCAGACAGTAAAAGAATTAAAAGAGAACATTCAACATATTCTTAACGGTAATTATCTCTTTATCTTGTATAAAATGATAAAAAATGTGAATATTCCCCAAAATATAGGATTTTATAGATTTGCGTATTTGGTAAGCAACAGTTTCGTATGGTAATTTGTAAGAATTAATGTTCTGATAAAACGTTCTTTCTTATCGAATAGTTGAACATACCATTGTTCATGGCCTCATCCCAATTACATTCATTTATTGAAATTTATTACCGAAATTTGTACCTTTCTTGTCATAATTCTTCCAATGAAACTAATATTTGACTAGAAATGGCCCACACTATTTCCATAATCGTTTCGTTTTTGAATGTTGATGATGTTAATGTTAATTTAATACCTTCGTGTGTTATGTGTATTCATAATCTAATCAGGTCTCTCTTTTTCAGGATTTGAGGTATACAGAGAAATTGTAGTTAAGAAAGAAACTGCGAAATGAAATACAGTGGGTAATAGAAGGTAATTGTGCTTTATACCTACTAGTCTTTGTTTCAATTGCGACATCACCTGAATCCATAACAATTTTGATGACTGTGCTGATAAAATGTGCCAGTTACATCTTAATGTTAGTGCCAATATAAGTTGGATATTATAAGGGCAGTATATTTCTGTCATTTTATTTTAATTTTGCAATTCTTCGACCGTCCAAGTAAACCTAAAAAGATGTTATAGGGTTTATATTTCTCTTTTATATTTCACAAGTGATCAGTGTTTGGTTTTATGAATGTTTAACAAAGTATGTTTAGAAAGGTGTTTTACTGATTTTAACATAGATTTCATCGTTGATTTTGAAAGACCAAATATAAATTACAGCTCACTTGGTAACCACTTTGATAAAAGAGCTTTAGTGCATTTGCAACACATAAACATGTTAACTAAATAGTCTTCTTTAACGTTATATATAATACAAATTGCTATTTGAAAATTGTTGTAAATTTCATAAGTCTTTACTTGACCGTAAAAAATAAAGAAGTTTCAGTCCCACCATTCTTAATGTATAAAGATGTATATAGTTTGAAAAATTGCATGAGGCGGCCAACTTAACCTTTGCAAGATGCTCATTATTGACCTCGCTATAAATATATACTTATCTGTTTTCATATTTGTCGTGTTTCATGAAGTTGAATATAATAATATAATAGAAGTTTTTACTACTCATCTAATTGAATGTCCGTCTTTAAGGTTTGGACTCACATTTGTGTGATACTTTAAATCAATTTAGATAAACCAATAACTTCAACAAGGAGCTAAGCTATAATACATTTTTGTGATGGTACTGTCAAGTTTTCGCTGTGTCTATCTTTCCAGGTTTCTTAAATATACAATTTTCAGGGAATTAATTTTTGCAGTTTGTAAAAAAAATATCTAGTTATCGCAATCTCAAAAGTTTGTACACGGTATAAATATTTGATTATAGAACACACATATTGGTCTATCATCATGATTTCCTATTCACCTGGAAAGAATAAGGAATCGTAAACTTTAAAACATTTAAATCAAGGTTGGTTTTAAATAACCATAAAATTTATAATGAAACGTTAAATTTGAACAATGTTTTGTTATTAAGTTATCAAATTTCAATTTTGCCTGATCTATAGCCATTACTAATGCTAGATAAGCTAGGTTTGGTAATAAGATAGATTTGATTAAATTAATATAACCTCACTGAAAGACTTCTTTTTTAACAATCTGTCCAAAAAAGTAGGATTAATCAATTATTTTGTTGCCATTTGCATTTTACATTTGTGTGCTGCATCTGTAGACCTATTAACATATTTCAATATATTTTTACAGTGTAATTTCAGAACTTATTTTCCTCCGCTCCTGTTTCGATTTAGTATCAGCTCTGACCAAGTTCCAATCAATTTCATGTTATTAAATATAGCAGCTTGTTGAACTGAAATTTATTTGGATAGCTTAAATTCTGTGTCCGTGTTTTAGTCTTCTTTTATGCCGCGAAAAAATAGTAAACGGAGTAGAAATTCGTTCTTTACTATTTATGCACCCCTTAATATTTGAATAAAATGTATCTAAGCATTGACCTGTTGGTATTTATGTTTCTAAAAATATAATTTCCCCTTCTAAATAATATATGTCTGTGTAGTCTATGATTGCTTTGTATTTGTCGAATATAAAAATCAAACAAATATAGCTACACTGTATTTTATGATAATAATGTTGCATCTTGTGCTTAACAATGTTTCTGCTCTATTTGACTTATTGTTTTGTGCTTACTCCTCTTTTTCTTGTTTTATACTGTAACTTTGTTAGGTGTGATATTCGTTTGACGGGTGCTTGGTGGTTATTTGGTTAAGATAGTAATCTACTGTGGATCAAATGCCTATCACAAATATGGATATGGGTCTAACCTTACTGCACTCATGGTATTCTAAATTCCAACCTTGTCATACATTAAATAGCTTTTCTCAAAACGACAATTTAATTTAAGAGAATTCAATCGTATATGTCATTTAAGCACATCCTCATTTTTACACATCTATTTTCTCATAAGAAAAAAATATTTACAACAAAAAATCTTATTCAAAGTGTTTCCATGTCTTTGTTTATAGAAGTTGGTGTCCACTGACTAACTAAATTAATTTCAAGTGATAGCGTTTTCCAATTAGTTCTGATTAGTTAGCCTTTATTACAGAAATAATTATCGCAAACACACTTGCTCTGTCAAATTGTTTTTTTTTCGTTTTTATGTTAAACAAAGACAGTTACTTTGTACAGACTCTCTCATTTATATTGGTATAGAATCTAAAGATGACAAAGAAGTT
The DNA here is from genome assembly GCA_944474755.1 of Limnoperna fortunei. NCBI lineage: Eukaryota > Metazoa > Mollusca > Bivalvia > Mytilida > Modiolidae > Limnoperna > Limnoperna fortunei. The sequence goes on from OX104124.1 coordinate 63,760,221, forward strand.
GACGAAGGGATACATTTACTGAAGCGAGGCCTTATAGGTAAATCTATATTTGATATAGAGTATTTACTTTTACCATTTTGTTATCGTTGATAGTCTGGTGTACCATGAATCAGTAGCTGATGTTGATATATCATCTTGAAGTTAGAAAAGTATATTCGTTTTTGAAAAAGCTATTATTCTACACAGCAATTTATAGAGACAGTCAGCATATTATGAGGTTCTGGAGGAACGTTACAAAACAACCTGATTTACAGCAGAATATATATTGTATGTGAAACTGCACAAAATTCTGAATATAATTTATATACTGATTTTTCTTTAATCTTGAAAATATTTTAAATTAAAATGTCAGTTTATTAAATCAGTGTTACATTTGCAGACAAGTGTTCTCTCCCAAATCTTTTAGACTGTTCCGATAAAAGAAAATATAATAGCGGATCAGGAGTTGTAAATATTGCAGCTAGCGCTTCACTTCAAGGCAAAAAAGCTTTCTGTGACATGACTACAGATGGCGGTGGATGGATGGTATGTATTTTTTGTATCAACATTATGGATTTATATATTATAATATGTTACGTGAAAATACAAACGAAAAAGGATGCACTTTAATACATTAGATCTCTGACTTCAGTAATAGGTACCATTAAACAACATACTAAATACCATAACCAAGCCGTTCTGGTGATACAGCACGGGTTTCATACAACAAATTATGGAACGAAAAATGTAAGAGTATTGGTAATTGACACAAGTTTTGCAAAATTTAAACCCATGCATCGCTCATTAATTACAATTAACTTCTTGACTTACTACAATTACAGGTTTACATTATAGTTATTATGTTAATTTGATGAGAACTCTATCTGTGCATAAAGAATAAACTATATTTTACATAAGTTTCGTATTTTTTTCAGTATGTCAGCCCATCTTAAGGAAACCATAGTTATATCCATAGATTTTACTTATTACTGCTCGACCAAGTGAATAAATATAATTTAAATCCTTTGGGATAAAAAAAAATGTCCTTCACTCCCCGAAAGTGACGGCGCAATGTTTTTCATTCAAGACGTCCCTAGCAAATTTTGACACTCGAGAACAATCAAAACACTATGTTTTCGACGACATAATAAATATTCGTCAATGTGATAAACAGGATAATCAATCGCAGCTTGTAATTGTTAAATGTTGAATGTTCAAAATATGATCACGCATTCAGATTGTATTCGTGAAATAAAGTAAGGGTACTGTACAGAACAATTCATAACAATAGAAAACATATTTTAGACATAGAAGACACAGGTTCTCTTTAAATTTAGAATAGATTACAATAGTCCTACGCCCGATAAAGTTAAAATCAAGATTCTCATTTATTGGGGTTATAAATTGTATTGTGTTACGGGTTGCACATGTCGATTGGTCCCATAGCCCTGGTTCTATTTTAGCCTTAAACTATACGGGCAAAAAAACATATCTTCCTATACAAATATCCAAATAACTATACAATTGAGCTAGAGTAATACAAGGAATCAATATCCATGCTTGGAACAGGCAATCGATTAAGTCCAACAGTAAAAATATAAAACGAAACAAAATAAACAAAACTAACCATGGAAAAAGATTGAAACTACGTGTCATTTTTGTATGCAAAACTATGCATCTTAAAAAATACTCAATATACTCAGTATGCTTTAATCTAATCGCAAATTTTCTTAATTTTGATGTAACAAATTAATCTTGTTATTTCAAGGTCATTCAAAAACGGTTTGATGGATCTGTAAACTTTGAACGTGGATGGACTGAATATGAACGAGGTTTTGGAGACGTGAATGGAGAATACTGGATAGGTAAATAAGATATAGAAATAGTACTTATGACTGTGAAGAAAATTTGACTGAATAAAAGATATTACATTCCAAACGTTCCACTTGTTTTATTGTAGACATTTTTATATTTACTATTACATAATCAAATTTTAGATGGGGTGTAAAGCCGTCAGAGTCAGTCGTCTGCTGAAACGGAAAAACTCTTCTATAGCACGCTTTAAACTGTTATACAAAACTGTGCATGGCGATCCATAATGAATTTTATCAATTGTGTCCAAGTGTCAACGAACAGCTCTACTAAACATAGGCTACGTGTTTCGGGTTAATATTTCAAAAATACTATGATAGATAGCATGATCGACTACACATTACGATGTGTTCCCTTTCATGATTTTTGTTGTTTTATGCAATGTTTTCCCTATGATCATAAACACTATAAAAGCTCCAGAGAACTTTTTAGCAAAACCTGCTATATATATCAACTTCTTATTAGTAGTATTAGTGGCTTACTTGTTTTCTCTTTATGAATATTGACATTTATCTCGAAATACGGAACTGTACTAAACAAATGTATCAATAAAACAAAACCTAAACAGTCAATTAACTCCGTAAGTGAATATGGTCTTTCATCAATATTTTCCCAGATCTTGAATTTTTTTTGGTCTAATCTTCAAGAATAAAAGATATAAAGACATGTCAGCAGTTAAATATATACTCTTCTTTATGTTATGTCTGTAGTTCCCAGTCGTTAGTCTAGTTGGGATATTATGTGATACTGAAATATGTAATAGGAGGAGAGAAACTGTAAAATATGTTACAAGCAACTGGGTACTTCTGGTTAATAGCGTTACACTGGTGTTTTATATTTAAACAAATAATATACATTTCAAACAAGTGATCACTTGTGTGGCTATATTCTTAAATATGAAGTTTCTTTAATTATTTGAATTAAGTATGAATAAAATGTTGTTTGCAGTGTTGGTGCGTTACAAAAACGTTCGATCGTATGTAAATATTATGCAATCTCATTAAACAATCATATATCGTCTACATTGTTAACAAAAAAAATTAAAAGGAAAGTTACAAATTGACCAAAAGAACCTTTACAGAACGATAAATAAAAAAGGTGCACGCATTTTATACCGCAATAATAATTTACCACGTCATCACAACTTTTTTGGTTTTCGTTCTAATTTTTTAACTCAACACAATATAATAAGGCTAGGGAGGATAAATTCACCTCCGGGTACTCGGGTTTCTCAATTTAAGATTCCCAAGTATTTAATATAAATTTGAAAAGCCGAAAGTATTATAAAAAACGTGATCCAATTTTATGCATTTTTATAAATGTTGCATCAACTTACAGGTAACCAGTTTATACATCATGTTACTTCCGGTGCAAGATACAAGTTAAGAATAGATTTATGGGATACATCTGATGCCCACACGCATGCTGAATATACAACCTTTGTTGTCGGAGATGCTGCATCTAGGTACAAGCTTACCATCGGTGGATACAGTGGTACCGCAGGTAATATACAGAGAGAGAGAGCTGTTCCTAAATTGGAATTGAAAACATTCAAATTTTTGCGATATATATTTTATGTAATATCGTTTACGTTAATGTATTACGGGATGTGTTTGTTCACCTTATCACACCGTGTACTCCTTTAAAATACTCAAACACTTTGCAAACGTTTTATTTACTAATATATCATTTATTTTAATTTTTTATGCGATAATGTACTGATGTTCTTTACTTCTGAAAAAAACTTTAAGCAACACATTTCACGTAAAGAAGGGCATATTGAATCAGCTTAGTGCGTAAATAAAGCTTGTTTATTCTTAGTTTTATGAGACATTAATGTCAATTATAGAACACATAATTATACCAGAAAATGTAATTGATCTTTTCGTAACTTAACTGAATATCTGAGATGATAAAATGTACCACTTCAAAGGCTATATGTTGAGCTGTGGAACTGGGCCATGATGGCCGGTTGGTTAATGTAGTTCGTCTACTGTTGATCACGTGGTCTGTCAACACAGATTAAGAGTTCGATTCTGCAGACAGGGTGTAAACGACTCCATTCTAAATTGGATTGCCAGTTTTCCTACCGCAGGTAGTGGATTTTCTCCTGGAACTCAGGCTTCCTCCCTAATAAACACTAGACGCCATGATTAAGCTGAAAAATTGCTAATAGTGGTGTTAAACACCAGTCAGTCAAACAAACAAACAATTCACTACATATTTGTTCGGTTTATTGTATGTACAATTTGGAGCTAAACGTCTCTGTTTACCCATGAAATGATTTATTGTTAATGTTGTCACTTGATTCATCTTTAATTTTGTTTACTCATCGTTTGTCTACACTATAATTTTGACTTTGAAACAGAGGATCAAAGTATGGTTTCTCTATTAATGTATTTATTTAAGAAACGAATCTAATCTCTATAGCCATAATTATTTCTTTTAAAATTAATTTCATTCGATATGACAAAACTACACCCTCCTGATGTAGGGATGTTATTCTATCACTAGTATATTTAATAGAAACAAGAAAAAATATCAGTCAGTACAAAACACTTTCCTTCAAAGTTGTTCGATGTAAACATTTCATTCACTTAAACATGATAATATCGCTTGCACGAACGGTGTCATCAGCGGTGAAGTAATACAAATATTGTGAGCTCGAGCCCGACTTTGGCTTTACTCTAACCTTAACTTACAAAGATAGCTATAAAACTATTCGATTTTATAAAGCTTCAAAAGCGCTGAAAAATCGTTACGCCCTATTCAAACAAATGTCTCAAACAATAAAGATTATGGTTTCAATAATTTTGTTGAAGAATAAATAATATGTTATTGTCATTAGTTATGAAATTTTAATGTATGATCCTTAATGTTTTTCTAATATGTAACACTCCATTCAGGGTTGTTCTTTCTTAGGGTACTCGTGTACATTTTTTAAATGTCTTCTTTACAAATCCGTCGCAAATAGTAAACAAATTTGCAGTATTATTTGAATTTTGTTATCATTTATATTTTTTTAAATACAATTTTTAGTATTCAGACAGCTAATTTCATAACATTTGCATTTTGATTAGCGGTTTACATTTAAGTATATGTCTTATGTTGTTATAGAGTCAATTATTAAACTGAATTCCTTGCTGGCGTTACCTTATGTATAATTTTACCTTGCTATTGTATTCTTAAGATATTTTTTATTAACCTTGGTATCATCTTTGATCCATATTGATTGTTTTATGCCACTCGTTATAATACGGTATTTTGTCCAAATTAGTCTGGTTTGTGCAATTAATTACACTTCTGGTTGCAACTACTGTGGTCGGCAATGAATTCCAATGGTCTCCAACTCTTCGAAAAAACATTATTGTCTTAATATGTTTGATGTGTGTTTCTTGTTAATGGTGTGCCTATGACCTCTTTTAGTTTCGTTTCTACAGTCTACTGAAGCAGTAAATTGTCTAAACAATTAATAAATATCTACGCTATCTTGCGAATGAACAACAGGTATGATTATGAAAAATTCAACATCAAATGTGTATTTAGTGCATTTCTTAGAATTTGATGTCGCATTGAAAAAGCCAAAGCAAATAATATTTTGACGTCTTAAAAAATTACAATGAGTTGAAGCAAATGAACCCCCAAACATTATTACTTAATCGATTAATGTGATTTTGCAAGAGGTAACTTAGGTCTTCATAAAGCTTTATTGTTTAAATTGTTTCTATTTTTTTTTCTATAGTTGATAAATTTAGAAGTAAATTCATTAAAATTATGGAGAAATTATACATCAACACTAAAAATTTTCTCTACGATGCTGTACATAGAAGTGCGTATACATGAGAAGGGATTGTTTATATGTATAATGCCTTTAGTCTCAAATCATCAAAAATAAAATAAAAAAACTGATAACAAAACAATCCCATGTAATCAATTTCATTTTGTTGAAGGGTGTCTATGGGCACTATTTATATAACACGTGGAACCACTGTTAAAGGAGGTTGACTTAATGTCTTTTTGTGTACACATAATTATGATGATGTACTTTGCCTATACATGGTGTCAGCACATGTGAATCAATACTGGTTGTGAGTGTGAATCCTACATTATGCAAGGCGTGCTCAATTCCATCCTTCATTTACAAAAATTGAGAAGAATGGTGAAGGGCTTTTCCATGGATATTTCTGAGAAATCACTAAAAGTTAAACACATACAAACAATAAATGATGGCATTACTCATTTTGTATTATTTACTGCATCAATTGCAATATACTGTAGAAGTATACAGAATGTTCAATTCAATTGGTCGATAATATCTATGGCTATGGAGCTTAAATTGGTATAGTTCTTCATAGTTTTGTATTTTATTGCTTACAGGAGACGGCCTTTCTTACAGTAATGGAATGAAGTTTACCACTATTGACCAAGATAACGATATGTGGTCCCCTAACTGTGCAGTACAGAACAATGAAGGAGCATGGTGGTCAAAGGATTGTTCATATAGCAGTCTAAACAGAAAATACACAACCAAACTTGATTGGTTGCACACCAACAAGCATTTAAAGTCCATTATGATGATTAAAAGAATGTAAAGAATGTGAATACGTTTTTCTATCGTCAATTTAACCTAATAGTTTGAAACATCTCTATTTTTGTCAGTGAGATTATTCTTTTATTTGTTTAGCTTAAATTATCTTTCTACATGACATTTTTATGGCTGGACCTCAATCTTGAAACAATTTTACAATTTAAGCACTGGATGTTTTCACAAAATATTTCTAGTGAGACCATAAGATATTTTAAATGAAGAGGAGATACATTAACCAATAATCTAACATTATTACTCGCAACACAAAAGAAACAGCAAACCACAAAAAAATTTACAAAAATAAATATCGGAAAGGTCAAATTTTCTGGCATATAAAACTAGCTTGAAAATGTCTACAAACAAATTATCTGGCACGACCGGTCCAATTTATTGAAATATCCTTACACAATATACACGTTGAAACGTATTACACGAACAACTACAAAAAATAAAGATGTACAATACAGAACCAAAAGAAGATATCACCTATACAGCCACTAAATACAAACCGAAGACAAACGACTACATAAAGCTAAAGCTTCAGTCACACTACACCGTATAGCGTTAACGGACGTCCAACGCATAATAAAATTTTCAATCCGTCCATGTCCGTTCGCATGCGTTTCTTTTCCGTTTATCATGCGGCGTTTGCGCTTCTTGTCCGGCGATGTCCGGCGGTGTTCGTTCCGTTCGGTGGAAAGTTTTGAACATGTTCAAAATTTGGAACGTACAGCACCGGATAAAGTTGTCCGTCAGATGTACGGTAACCATGCGCTGGTATGCGTTTTGTTCGTTACTCGTACGTTCCTTCTTCTGTACTTGTCCGGTTCGAGTCCGTTCTTTCCCGGTGGACCTGATTTACGGCCGGACTACTAACGGACATGCAGCGGATGTAACGTAAGTGTACGCTGCGTGTACGTTTTGTGCGGTACAAATCCGTTACTAGTACGTTGAAGTCCGTTAACTGTACGTCGTTCATCCGGTATATGTGCGTTGATCGTTGGGTCATTGTGCGTTTTGCACAGCGATCATGAGAGCAGCAGCGGGAAATGCCAGATAACTTTCAGCCGCATTTTTCTTTGCGTTTGGCGTCCGTTAACGCTATGCGGTGTAGTGTGACTGCACCTTAAAGAAATAATTATGGAAAATAAAACAAAAAACAAAAAGAGGCACAGATAAATATGAAGCGGAGACAAAGAAGATTTTTTATAGGAATCCCACCCTCTAATACGATCCCTTCGCCAGCAACCACCCGCTTCGGCCAGCCAAAACCCTGATGCATTAAGTGTTTCTAACGTAAAATAACCTCTCGCGAACGACCACCCCTCAACCGCGACCACGTTTTTTTTACACAACAACGTATATTCACCTCACGAACGACCATTTTCACTGACAGGATGTTTATTTGGGGAGTCTCGAAAAGAACGAGATTTGGTTTTATTATCGTAAACCAGTTCGGAAATAGTTCAACAACCGGTAAATAGAATGTCGAAATGGCATAAAAGAAAGGTTTTTAAGCTGGATTAAAGGGGAAAACAAGTATGATATTGTAGATAAGTTTGATTTCGGCATTACATAAATCGTGTTTATTACAAGAAGAAATATTAAATAAGGACATAATAGAACCAACATAATCATAAATCAAAATTTACAACAAATGATGTCAAAAACTTGGGAGACTGGAAACAGAGAAAACCTGGATTTGTCCAAACTAAACGAAACCATAATAACTATGAAGTGGAACCTGGGCAGAAAATAAAAGAGATACAAACAATGGCAATTTGATGAAACATGAACAGAAACATTTAAGAAGACTTGGAATTGTTATATTAACATTACACATTTTTAACAGATAAAATCTGTATGAATTCTTTTTATTTTTATTAATACTGAATAACAAATACAAATATTTATTTTATGTGATTCAACCGAAAAAAGCTTTATAAACCTGTATAAATTGTATCCCCTCAAGAAAGACCACCCCATTATCAGACCACTTTCATGACTCAGATGGGGTGGTGTTATAAGAGGGGACTACTGTAACTGAAAAGACAATTAAAATAATGCGGCATAAAAACAATGCATCACATTTTTCATATCTTCCCAGTTTCTTTTATATCAAATCTAGGCGGTTATTCATCGATGATGTTATTGATTTCTTTTCAGTCGGCTGATGATTTTCTGTCTGTTCTCCGGATGGTTCATTTCCATTTTCTTTATGGGTCCTTTGCAGTTCCAATTTTTTCTCAGCAACATTATTTATCAATACAAAATTTGTTTAAGAAAAATAGCAAAGAAAACCGACCTAACAACAAGAGCCAAAAGTCAAGGGACAGTTACAAATCGAACAAAACGCAACACAAAAACCAAAAACACAAAAAAACAGAAAGAGAGTAACCCGAAACCAATAAAAACCATCGGTGCACTCAGGTGCTCTGGACGAGTAAGCAGTGCCTGCCTCTAATTAGTCACCCGTCGAGTTACTCATTGTCATGTATAGGGAAAAGTCAAATCCAGGAATAGGAATCACTACCTATGACTCAGCAAACATGCCAGATCGTATTTGAGACACTGATTTCCCATAACGATCAATTAAGTCATGGTGACGACCATAGAACTTCTGGAGAGATAACATCAACCTAGGTGCAACAAAGCCTTGTTTGAGTAGTTTAGCAGTCGACATCAGGGATCTTGTTTAAAACTTACAGATTCCATTACAGTCAAGAGATAGAAGATTTCTCTCTGTAAGGTGCAAGTTGTCCAGATAAATACACATTACATACATTATGTGTAGGTACAACTACTTGTATCACGTCGAGAGAGTTGTGTACATTCGTATCACTACGAGACGCGCAGCGTCGAGTTGTGATGCGGAAGTATGCAACTGTCGAGACGTGATACAGAGAGTTGTACCTACACTTAAATGTATGTGATAAGTTTATCTAAAATTAAGAGGTATAAAAGGGGTCGAACAAAACTGAATGTTTAAAATTTAAGATTTAACATTCAACGAAGCATTTGTTTATAAAATATAGGCCTTAACGTCACGCGTATTATGACGTCATATCTCATTCATAGAATGAAAGTCATTTACCGAATCATTGGTTATACATTTCATTGTGACGTCAAGAAGTAGTTCCGACAAAAGTACATCTTGTATCACATATATAGATGATACAAGGTTTTGTATCACATAGGTTGTATCAATCGCTAATTTTCCAGATTTTGACGAAATACATACTTAATTTTAGATAATATACAATTATAGCCTTTAAATTAGGTCGATATTGTTCATATCGACCGTATATTTTTTATGCACATTTGTATACACTGGAAAATTGTACAATTCATTTCAATATCAGCAGAAATTATGAAAACTTTCAATTCAGAAGATATATTAATACAAGCTACATTTTAAATGTTTGCAATTTTTAGGAATGTAAATACTTTCCTTACTTTCAAACCGGAAATAGACACAAGTCAATTTTAATAGGTTGTTTAAAAAAAATTCCAAACTAGTTACAAATAGCCGTGCAGTATCATGTTTTCTAAATATAACCGTGTTACATCACTTTTCTATCAGCTTTTTCAAAGAACCTTTCCAAATACAGCATGTCATGTGACAGGGTTTACACAAATCAAATTTTACACAAAAATCAATTAATAATATTTCGTAATGTTAATGCCAAACTGTTACGTTTGTGTCATATTCGATCAAAACAGGCAATTGTTTGCATTGCGTCATGTAAAATCATAGAATTTTTCTTATTGGTTTCCGATATTTTAGGATCATGATATTGAGACTATATCTTAATCCTTATCTTATTTAAGATTTCAAGTATCAATATGGGAACAAGGAGTATGTTAAAATTCGTAATTTTACACCGATCGGATTTTATTGATTTTGACCACTATCTGTGTTGTCGTCTGATGCAGAGAGCATTAAGAAGGCTGGTCAGGATATAAACCCATACGATGTTATTAATTTGGCCCAAACAGCCATCGTACTCACGGGTAATGCCCACTTTATTAGAAGGCTATTATGGGCAGGACGATGCCCGACAACTTAGACCTTCTTATTCAGTAGAAGAGTAAAACGGCCGTAGCCAAGACTAGTGGTCATTTATTTGGGGAAAGTTTGTCAAATATCTTCCAAAACAAAGCACAGATGATACGTTGTCTAAAGAATTACTTTTCCCCTCATAAAAAACTGGTAAATTTAATTTTTTAAAAGAGTTAAAAGAAATGCTCCGTTTTTTCAGAACATGCATGCAGAGAGCCTCCACTCTGTATGCCGAGATCAGGGCACAGTCCACACAGGGAGGCCACTACAGACAGTTTCCCATGGAAACAACAGTTACAACCCTATCATCAGACAGAACCGAATTGGCAGACAGAACCAGACCAGTCAGAAATAAAGAAGGTAAACTCAGATGTGATCTGGAAGGTTTCAACGTTTTTTCTACCCTGAAATCATCATCCAAATCAAAACTTTGTTCTTGGGGAAGGGTTCGCCAATTTTGAGAAATTGGCAAGCAACAACTTAGGATCTATGGGTTCTTCAGGCGATTCAGGGTATTCAGTGGGATTTTGTCTCCACATCTGTTCAGACAAAATTCCACATCCGACAGTAATCAGCAAAGAGAAAAAATAATTTTGGATCTTTTAGAGAAAGATACAATTTGCGAGTCAGTAATGACCCCGATTCCTTCATAAGCAGTATTTTTCTAGTACCAAAAAGGGGGAGAGCAAAGACCCGTAATCAATTTGAAAGGCTTGATTCAGTTTCTGAGTTACAACCATTTCATGGAAGGAATTCACATGTTAAAGGAATTGTTGGTTTAGAATTACTGGAAATTGAATGATTGATTGATTGGATGTCTGCTTTACGTCCAGCGAGCAGTATTTCAGTTATATTCAGGACGGGAACAAGTTAACAAACAATAAATCAACGGAAAATGGAGGTGGGATGGGTCACAGGAAATACAATTTTGACTGCCACTGGAAAAGTATGGAGTTTTGGGTAGGGCGGAGAATTTAGCCTATTGTAGCGGCTACAATGAGCCTACTCTTTTTCGAAATCTACAAAAGGGGTCTTTATCGTGCAAGGAGCGTGGCACTCTCCAAACACGTTACCCACTACGGTCCGCGGTCAGGCTTTCCGTATTATGACCTGACAACCCCCCAACGAGAGGGTCTCCCCTATCCGCCACCCGGGGACGCGCTGGGCTGCTCTGTGGGTCGAGCACTGGGAACCCTCCCAGTATGGTCCCAGTTACTGGAAATTAAAAAAGACTTGAAACATTCTTCATCAGAACAAAACAGTAAATATCTCAAAATTTTGTGGAAGGGGAAGGTAATGGAATTTAGCTCTCTTCCATCTGGAATTTCTGTAGCCCCTCGCCAATTTGCGAAGATAATGAGGATCTACAACTTGATTGCAGACTGGGAAAGTAGGCATACAGCAGACAACAGCAGTTTAAAACTGAACCTGTCAATTTTAACGCTCTGGTAATATTGCTGGGTCGTTGCAATGTGGATCTATTTGCAGATCGCTCAAATGCCAAACTAAACACTTACTACAGTTGGAAACCAGACCCGAATGGATCAGCAATAGATGCACCTCCAGGACTGTAGAGGGATTCAGGGGTACGCGTTTCCTCCTTTCTGCCATATAGGCACTTGTCTAGTAAAAATTCAGACAGAGAAGAGCACAATACTTTTAGTAGCAGTCACAAGCCTGGTACCCTGCTCTCCTTCAAATGTTAGTTGATCACACAGTTCTGATTCCAATGAACGAGAAAACTCTATCGTCTCCACAGAAAGTAGTACATCCTTTAATCCAGAACAAAACATTGTCCCTAGCTGGGTGGAAAGTCTCAGGAAATCATATTCTTAAAAGGTTTTTACAGATGAAATTATGATCTTGGAAGCTGAGGACAAATCCTCTTACGATTGTGTCTGGAAGAAATGGTATTGCTGGTATGTTGAAAGACAAGTTGATCCATTGTATCCAATTCAAACTAGCATGTATGAATAACACACAGAAAAATTTTCAAAGTAGATCTGTTGAGTATTACAAGTTTCGTATCACGAATTTTTGTGTGTTGTCTCTTGTCTGGCGGAATATGAAAAACAAACTTTACAAAACAGTTTGAGGAGATAATCCTTTATACGGCTTTTAAGTAACCATTAGTAATGGATCTGTGTCTGATTTTGAGGTTTTAGACAAACCTCAAAATCAGACACAGATCCATTACTAATGGTTACTTAAAAGCCGTATAAAGGATTATCTCCTCAAACTGTAGGTAAATTGATAAAGTGTCTGATGCAGGATGCTGGTATAAATATATCAATGTTTCAAGCGCATTCGAATGGTTACAAGTAAGGCACTAAAAATGGTGTTACAATCGAGGATATTTTTAAAAGGGCAGATTGGTCAAGTTCTGGTACATTCAGTAAGTTTTACTGCAGACAGAAGGCCGTGGTGGTTTACAGATTCAGTTTTGAACTGGTACGTTTTCGGCTTTATACATGCCATTATTATATCTCAAGGAAATCACAAATATAATTTAAAGATTTTGTGAGGGGGCGAAGAGCCCGAAATGAAATATTGCTTATATGATAAGATTGAAGTGAGATATAATAATGCATTTCCCTCCCTAGCCCACCCGACTTTGTGGCGCATAGGTTTTTTCCGATAGATTTTTTGCGTGTGGACATATCTTTGGTTGTTAACAAATTCATGATGGACGTTTTGCAAAACAGTAATATATTGACAGTAATATCTTTATAATATCTTGTAATCATTTATCAAATTGTCATGGTTTATAATGTTTGTTTTTAAGTCGCTTTATTGAAAGTCGGTAATTTAGGAGTCGAGCTTTCCAAGCATTCACAGACAGGATTTACCTGGTTATACCTATTATATCTCACTTCAATCTTATATAATCAGTATTTCATTTATTTTTTCGACCCCTCCAAAAATCTTAAATTAAATATGGGAAGACAAAGCCAATTGCTAGAACATTGTCCCCTTAAATTATATCAATATATTTCACAATAATTATATCAATGAAATTCATGACCTGATATGGGTACAGTTTTTCATATTTATATATATATGTTTGTTGTGTTACTAGTTTAATACTATATTATACATTTTATGATATACCTTGACAGATCTTATCTGACTTATTTGCATATTATTTCAATTGGACTACTTTGTACTTTGTATTCGTTCAGTGTAACTGTTTTCTCTTATTTCATTGGTCAACTTATTCTTGGTTGGAATCTTTTGTTTTAGTCTTATTCCTTCTACATTCACACTTATGGCTAGTTGTCATTTTTGGATGCCATTACATTGTGTATCTTATCAGGCATATATTACATATTAATGTCAGTCTTTACTAATGTTCCTGGTATAAAAATAGTTAAATCCTGTAACATTTTAGTATGAAAGATATTTATGAAAATGCATTTGTTCTTGTTGAGTGATTTGTAGTGAGCGAGTTAGCGTTTGAGAGTTTAATATCGGTAATAGTATTTGTAAGAGCCTACACGTATGTTTCTGCGTTTTATGCAGTATTTATCAATTGCGATCGTTTGCTAGTTAACGTGTAAACTTAAATGTCTTATTCGCTTTGAACATTTATTCCTTTGCTTTAGTGTATTTCTATTTCATTTTATGTCACTTATAGATTTAAACCTAATACGATATTTTGGTTCATTCAAGTATTATAATTGTGGTGGTCTTGGACACATCTCAAGAAATTGCAAGCAACCACGTAAACGAGATAAACGTAGTGATGTCCAACACAAGAACCAAGAAGACACGAAAACTTTCAACAAGTAGAGGGTCGGGCCAGAAGGCGTAGAGCCGACCCGCAAGGAAAACTTTCGCCCAAAGATTAAAGATGAGAAGTTGTACAAAAATGAAGTGAAAACAGGGAATAACCCCAAAGCGTCCAGTAACAAGCAAATGAGACCAGAGAACGTACTGCCCGATTTGATTGATTATAAGAATCCAGAAGCAAACATCACGCAGAATTACCGTTATCAAGTTTGGCTATCACCCCGGCTAGGGCCGTATTAAATAAATGGTAAGAAGGTTATAGACAGTGGTCTTAAGCGTCCATCGCCGTCCATCACACCATAGTACAACCATGTCATTTGAAATGTCTGTATCAAGTCAGGACCATTGCTGTAGTTGCTTTTTTTTGGTTATTAGTTTGCTAGTTTCTTAGATTTTGATTTGTGGTTTGTCTTTTTTGACAGTTTTGGAATTTTGTTATTACTTTCGTTTTTAGCCGAGAAGCGACAAGTACAAATTTTAAAGGCCCTATGATTGAAACCACAAAATCCCCCCACACACTTCATGAAAACGCATTACCATTTACGACATAGTTATTGCTCATTAGCGTTAGCAAAATTGTGTGGTCAGGTAACAATAGCCTAATTATTTGTTAACATGACACCAGGAAATTTTTTACCCTAAGATGCAGAAGAAAATACATCTGACACTTTTAAGATGCATTGTCAGAAAAATCCATCATATTTTAATGTTAAATAGCTGGTGCACACCCATGTTCCTAAAACGATATTGAATTAGTTGTTAAATTTCTTCTAGTGGATTGAAGAAAATCCAAATAAGAAACTTCCCTTTTAAAGTCCTTTTTTACTCAGAAATATCAATAGATAGCTGGAACAGATCTTCACTTTCTAATACAAAATCTTCTAGCAAGTCTCTGATAAGTGTAATCATCGCCAACGAGAAAAGTGTATCATACAGCCCTAATATCACAGATTCTTAACACATTGCCAACATGTATTTATCATGTATCATTTATATCTGATTTTTGTAGCATTTCCTCTACATTTTGTGACGTCTTCTTATAGTACAAGTCTCTAAATGATTTGTTATCATAGTGATCAACTTGAATGTCTGCTTCTTCTTTGTATGTTGTCTAAAAATAAATAAAACAGTGTCATTCTCATTTTTTTAACAATACCAAAATTATCTGTTTGCTACTATGACCAAGCAGTTATCTCCCCTTTTTGGGAAAGCATTTTGATGACTGCTACCACTTATGATAACACTTCAAATATAGCTGAAAAATTGTTATAAGGAACATTATTAGTGTTACAGAATACATGATGTAAATCAAAATACAGTTAAACCAGCACAAAAGAACATCCAACTTGTTTTATGCAAACGCTTGTCTAGAAAGACTTATTTTAACTGACTTTGTATTTACTTTCATGTTAAATGAATCTGTACAGATCATTCATCACAGTCCGATTTGTGGTGACATCGAATTATCTCCCTTCAAAATATTCATGAGATGCGGTCACTTGGAAAGACAGCCATTTTCATATTGACGCGAAGTTCCTGACTGGACTTGAAACATGTACACAGCTAATACAGTTCAACTCAAGAATACACACTACTGTGATATAACAAGACGCGAATGCTTCCTCCGTCGAGCAATTACAGCAAAAAATTACAGTCCATCTAGAAAAAGTAGCTATAGACATTTTTCCATCGTCAAGGAACAACTTTAGAAAATGTTGGCAGACCTTTGTAGTCACAAATCGGATCTTCTATGGGACAAAGGTAATTTTATGTAGATTTGATTTAAATTTGTTTGAAGTAATTTTAACATGTTGCAAAATATCGCAGCACTAAAATGTGTCCGTTGTCAAGTATTTGAGGGAGACAAATCTAAAAGTAATGTAACGGTCAAGCGATTCACGTCCTGTAATTTATTGTGGTATGGCAGGCCGTGTAAGCCAAAATTGTTTGACACTATGCACCTCAGATTTTAAAAATACACAAATAGATTTAATAGATAAAATGAATTGTAAAAAAAACACGCTTTTAGTTCAAAAATTACACATCAATTTTTATATTTTCTTTAATTCAATGTTATATTGGTGAGTTTCAGTTGCTATTTAAGCTGCTATAAATGTATAATATTATGATTTCTATGTGGAAATTATGCATTTTACTATTCATAATGAAGAGTGCTTTCACTTTTTACTGTAGTGAAGCATTGTAAAAAAATCCTATTAAGGCTATTACTGATTACTTTAAAATACTTTGCATTCCCAAATTATGTTCATATATTTAGAACAAATTTCATTGTCAGGTAACATGTTTGATTTTGAGATTCTTCAATTGTCCATTATTGTTTGTTTCCTAATTGAAAATCAATTTTTTTTGTAGAGATGCCCTGTAGGTAACCTGCAATTGTATCACGGTCTAGAGATGGTTTAAACTAGAATGCGTCATCATGCACAAGCCTAACTAGCCACGGTTGAATAGAAACCACTTGTACCATATTCATATTCTTATGCAGGAAAAAGATTGTGATTTCCAAAATTAAAAATTTGAAAAGTTTTGCAAAATTCTTAATAAACTTTGTTCTTTAATGTGTGTTAATTAAGTTATTTCTCCAACCTGACTTTAATGTGCCAGTGCCTTAGAGTATGGTTCATTGGCCTGGTCATTTTATGGTTTGATGAATAATGCATAGGTTTTAGTACCCCAGTTATAACTGTGTATTTAATTTTGAATCAGTTGACTATGTTTCAAATTCACTTTGTGTGCTTTTGTTTCAAAAATCTACTCAGAAACCCTTTTTGCCAATTTTAAGCAAAGTTGGTCTGAATTATCCAAATGGTGTCTAGAATAAAGTCAGATAGTTTTGTGAAGCCAACAAACAACCAAGTATCAATGACTGAATATAGAAAATAAAATATAAGATGCAAGTAATTGTTTCATTTTTTTACAATCTTGATAGATAAAATCTAAAAAAAGTGCAAAAAATAATCTGATCAAATTCATTAATTACAGAGACGATTTAGATGTCTTCTAAAATGTGTTGATGGCATTTATGACCGGCTGTGTGTGGGTTTGTGTGTGTGTGTGTGTATTTGGCTAGGGAGAAACCAATGTACAGACAACTGTTTTAGAGTACTTGCATAGTGGGAAAGTTTTGTTAATACTCAGAAGACATATACTTGCGGAAGTTTCATGATGGAATGGGAGTTATTTTGGACTCTTCATTTCATTCTCATTTTTAGCATTCCCCCGCCATAACCATGCAGATTCGGAATTTTCAGCAAAGTTGAATGTCACGATTTCGAAAAACCCTCGCATTTAAAACATAAAAAGTTAATTAGAACAAATATTGTATGCATAAATTACATTTATATATGTTTGTTGGACGTTTATTTTCTGATTTGTTTTACGATGGTGGGGCCGTTCATATTTATTAAAGAAAATTACAGCAAGGAGAGCAAATCAATTTTGTCCGTGTAAATTGATTTACTATCTTAGAATTTAGATCATTTTGAAGGGTTTTGCCTTGCGACTTTTGAAGTCCTGGCCACTTTTAATTTGCACATTAGATGTTGGTCTTCTAGTGTTAATTTTTCTGATTTGGTGTCCTCACGTGAACGTAAAAATGTAGCATTTGCATAAAAATAAGTAGTCCGAGAATCCTCTGCCGTCCAACGTTTTTTTTTGCCCATGCAAAAAAAAAACGTTGGACGGCAGAGGATTCTCGGACTAAAAAATAAGTATTAGTCATACATGGATCGCTGTTCTGTGCCATTTATGCGAACAATTATTTTATCGAACTATTTGAAGAATTGTTTAAAAAATAAAATAATACACCTTCTACCAACATCCTAGCTATATACGCGAGACATTGTTTATAATAAGTATTACTTTGACACATTTAAGATCCATACAAGACAAAGCATATTAAAAATGTTATAAAAACGTTAAATGAAAGGTTGTGTTGTTATAGAAACTTTAACTGCTAAAATATTTTCAACACGATTATCGTGTACTAGAAACCAATTTAGATTAAAAAAGAGTGAACAATCCGTGGCTTGAAGTAAATTGCTGATATTTAAAAAAAAATATTAGTGATGGAGAACTAGAGCGAATAATCGTCGTACCCTCTCATTTCTTTGGCGAAGTTAATCGAAAAGGGGAGAACGATCCATGGCTTGAGATAAATTGCGATATTTCAATAAATTTTTAGTGATGGAGAACTTTAACGAATAATCCTACCGTCGCATTTTTTGGCGAGGTTAATCGGACAAACCACAATATTAACATCGGCTTATAACGGCAGTAAAATTCAACCTAGACTAAATTCTGCCGTTAATCTGACAAATCACAATAATAACATTTAATTATATGGCAGTAAAATTGGGCCTAGTACAGAAAACAATAGTTGTATTTGAAGTAAAATAATAAATTAACTGTTTATTAACGTTATTAATCTACGACTGAGTCCACCGAATGTGGCGAATGCTACTGTGTTTTACAAACAAAATGGTTATTATTGTGTTATTTCATTTTAAAAAATTTATATTACTGTCCTTATTTTTTACTTCTATTTATTTTCAAATTTAAACACTTTTAAAATAAATTGTACCGCACTAGAACGAGCCTTTGTACATAACCCGATGGCAAATCACACGCACCTTGTACATCTGTTACATAAATGAACACACCGAAAATTATCACACATGAATGAACCGCAACAGAAATAATGCTAGACTTTGAATTTTTTTTTCTCTAAAATGAAATGTTGTCACAAGTCAAAAATTGCACATGTGAAAGACGAATATTTCAGAAATCTGTGGAATTTTTTAGATCGAAATTAAAATTGGTGCAATTTTTTGCAGTACTTAAGAATACACCCCCTGTTTTTCATGTTTACTGATCAAAACAGAGGTATTAAATATCCGTTGTTCTTGTAACTTTGCAAAGTTGTCTTTAATTTTGAAACGAATAGATAGTAAACAAAAACTTTGTCAGTCAATGCGCTAAATAACTTTTAATTAGCATGGCAACCGAATAAACATGGGCACATAACTTTTGTACCTTGTATAATAGAGAGCTACGATTCTATTGTTATATTTTCACCGGAAATATGACTGATCATATTTGACCACCATTACAAATTGTAATCAATTTATTCATCATTAATAATTTTTTACCTATTCTTTTTTCCTGGGCTCATTTAAATAGATGCAAACCACAAAAACCTTTAAGACTGTCATCATTAATTTTTTTCAAACAACTGCAGCCATCATGGATTGGTATGTTAGATATTATTGTAAAGGAGAAGCATCCCAGTAGTTTCGTAGGAGAGATTACACAAACATTGACCATCATGCCAGACACAGAGTGATGACATTAGTTAAACACTGTATTTGTTGCCATTCATTTTCTGGACTTTTGTATATTTTTTTCTCCTGTTTCCTTGCAAACATCAAAACATTAACATATTTTATATTTTTGTTGAAATTCTTCAGAGTTGTACTGTTATTTGTTTTAAGGTTTCCTCCTCGACTTGCACATACCTGATATTCTTTACATTTAACCATAGTTATAAGTCGTCTTGATATTCGTGTGGACAACACTTGTTCACAGTTGGCAGTTAATCTCAGGCAAGGATGTGATGGTAGGTTCTCTTCCCTATAACTATAAAACAAATATGTTGGCAGTTAATCTCAGGCAAGAATGTGATGGTAGGTTCTCGTCCCTATAACTATATTGTTTGTTTGTTTGATGGTGTTTTAACGCCACTTTCAGCAATTTTTCAGCTATTTCATGGCCTCCAGTTTTTATTGGGGGAGGAAGCCGGAGTACCCGAAGAGAACCCCCGACCTGCGGTAGGAAAACTGGCAATCCTTTTTTTAGTTTAGTTTAGTTTAGTTTAAACATATTTTATTTGTACAATGAACAAACAGGATCAGACACAAGTAATACATACTTATGAAGTCTTCTCCGTTTAAAATATGATACAAGTAATATATGGACATGGTGACATAACATGAATTACATTCAATTATACAATAAATAAAGAAAGAATCAATTATACAAAAACAAGGAAAGAATAAACAGAACAATGAATGGAAAAAGGATAAGGAATGAAAGAGTTGTAGAAGAATTGATGACGCTTCGTGTGTTGTTGTCGCTAGATAATATGGTTACTCTTTTACACAACAAGGAATCGTTTAGATTTCTTTATAAATTTATAAACATTAGTAAATATCATTTCATTTTCGTCTTGTAAAAGTTCATTGCTGCCGTTTAATAAGAGGTTTAAGTTGACTGCTATATTGTTTGGTAACCAGTTTAAGCCGTTAAATAAGTCTCTTCTCAGATCCGTATACTCTGTACATTCAAAGAAAAAATGATACTGGGTTTCTTGGCTGTTGCCACATTTACAGGAAGGGTTTGATATAATGTTAACAGTGTACAAATCATAGTTTAAGAAGGACGCATTACATCTCATCTGAGTTAGTATAATATTTAGTTTCCTTGGGCCAAAATAGTAATGAGGAGGTACATTGTTTTTAATACTGTTACATTTAAGAATCGAATTAAATTTTGAAACTGAATCTACATTTCTGATAGAGGAGTCTAGCTTGTTCCATTCACGTATTGTAGAGGGAATAAAAGAATCAATAGTTAGAGATAATCTACAGAATGGAACAATAATGTCTTCTCCGTTTCTTAGAGAATATTCAGTTATACTTTGAATTGAGGGGGGAATAAGTTCACATAAGTATGGAGGGGCAATCTTTTGGGTAATAGTATAAAACATTTGAAGTTTTCTTCTATTCCTTCTATCTTTTAAAGTCTCCCAACCTACTTCATAATAAATTCTTTCGGTTTTTGTAAATAAGGGTAACCCTGTGACAATTCTAGCCGCCTCTAATTGAATTCTTTCTAGTTTATTTGTATAAATTGTACCACAATTGTCCCAAAGTTCACATGCATATTCTAAAAATTGGTCTAATATACACCAAATATAAAGTTTCTAGAGTCTTTCTACTAATTTGAAATTTTAACTTCCTCATAATATTGAGGTGACGTGTAGCACTTGATAAGATGTTATCTATATGCGAATTCCATTTTCCATCACAACTGAAAGTAACTCCTAGATGTTTATGGGTATTTACTACGGGTATATCTTGGTCATTCAAACTGAATTCTAGATTGGGGTGTTCTATATTAGAAATCATTAAGACTTCAGTTTTATTCGGATTAAAACTCATCAGCCATTTTTTGGACCATAGATCTAACTCTTTTAAATCATGATCAATGACATACTTTATCTGGTGTGGGTCATAATGGGAATAACCAAACGATGTATCGTCAGCAAATAGTCTCGTGAGGGATATGAGATTTTCAGAAATGTCATTAATAAATAAAATAAATAGTAATGGTCCAAGTACAGACCCTTGGGGGACTCCGGCTGAAAGACTGCAAAGAGGAGATGAAGCATTTTTGATGATAACTTTTTGTTGTCTTCCATTAAGATAGCTTTCAAACCATTTCAGTAGATTTCCGTTTACCCCATAAGCTTTCATTTTGTGCAATAGGCCTTTATGCCAAACTTTATCAAAGGCTTTGGAAAAGTCACAGAATACGAAGCAGTTGATTTCTTTCTTTTCAAGTGCATTAAGTGTACAATTGTAAAGTTCTAGTAATTGGTGAACAGTAGAATATTTGGGGCGAAATCCTGACTGATATTCATAAATTAGATTATTCATTGCCAAATGGTTGTAAACATGTTTATAAACTATTCTTTCCATAACCTTTCCAATACAACTAATGAGGGAAATGGGGCGATAATTTGATGGTAGTGAAGATTCCCCTTTCTTGAAGATCGGAATCACGTTTGCATGCGCGGGTTTGGGCATGCGCGGACTAGATATGATGGACTAAACAAGCTCGTCTAAAAAACGGAATTGTGTATTGGATAACTTAACAACTATACATATTGACTGGCTTGAATCGTTAATTTACGGTAATATTGCGTGTATAAAAGTTCATTTTGACTGAATAATAATTAGAAACAGCAATAACTCATTTTTCCTGACGATAATCAAGGTTATAATTCCAATATGGACGCCCCCATGGTCATGGATGTAAACAAAAATCAAGACAATGACAATGATGCCCCCTTTAATTCCTCACAATTAACATCTACACAGCCATCTGCAGGAACACAAAACCTGGAAAGAAAAAGCCTGGTCCTTATAGTCCAGACGATTTACCCGAGTCTCTTAAACAATATAGTCGCAGGGCTTGTAGAAGGGGGTCAATGGTGATCTTAGCTCTATAGTGACCAAAAAGGAAACATCACTTAGGAAAAACATTGCTGATCAGTTAGTGGAAGCCCTAACTAGTGATGAAGTCTTAAATGCTCTTATACCTGTTCTAACTGAAAAACTTAGTGAGGTGATTGAATCTCAGATACAAGAGGTATTACAAAATGAAATAAAACCTTTGCTCCATACATCTGAGTCACAACAAAAGGAAATAAATGAACTGAAACAAACGGTCTGTACACAATCGACTAAGATCCAAACATTGGAGACAAGTGTAAATGACCAGTATTTTCAACTGCGTGAATATGACAACGAGGATGATGCTCTCTACAAAAAATTAGCAATCTAGGGTAGAAAGTCAAGAACAATATTCAAGACGTACAAGTCTCAGGCTGCATAACATTAAATTACCTACTGATGAAAATGGTAGGGTCTTGTTTCCTATAAATACAGAAGACTTAGCGCTACAAGTATTTAATGAAAAGCTAGGTCTTGAGATCACCAGTAATGACATTGGCAGATCCTACTTAATAGGTAAAATTAAAAATGGAAAGTCTCAAATTATTGTGCGTTTCATCTCCTATAAGACCCGCCAGTTAGTGTATTCTAATAAGAAAGCATTGAAATAAGATCCCAATGGCATTTTTATAACAGAAAATCTAACTGAATTTACAACAGGTTTAACTAAAAGATTAGCCAAATTGAAGTTTGAAAAGCAAATTAATGCATACTGGACTCTGGATGGTAGGGTCTTCGTGAAAATGTCAGCTACAAGTCCAAAAAATATTATCAATGATCACCATGACATTGATAAACTGGAGCAAACCATTGCTACTCGAATGACCAGCACACCATCAGCCTCATCAGATGACAATATAGACAGACCTTAAATCAGATCCTAACCATATACTCACAACTTTGTAAATATATAATTTATTATTATCAACTTATTACATATTATGCATATTGTGTTTGATTATTATATAGCTGTCCACAGTCCTTAATGATTTATGTCCATTTATGTTTAGCTAATTACATCCTAAACAGAAATGTTAATAGTACACAAAACTCTCTTCCTAGTTCCAAAAAATGTGTCTTGTCTAGTTGTATCGTTTTCCTGTAAACTCGTCTAACGTTCTCCCTAGTTGTGTCCAGGCCCTGAAATATATCGCAAATAATATTGTGGTTAATTTACCGAGCAAATATAAATCATTATTATTCTTCTAAAAGATAGTAGAAAATGAAAATTGAATCTGAAGTCAGACAAATTAATTTTATGCTCTTAAGGATCAGAGAGCGATAAAAATAATAATAAATATAATATTTATAAGTCTGCTAAGACATTTAAAAACTCATGATTTGTTTATTTCCGTGAGCACTGTAGCGTCTTAATCCTGTGAGCACTGTTGCGTCAAGTTCAAATGTACTAATGCTGTACTATACAACTATGTCAAATATGATTGGCAAACTTAGAGTATCAATACAACGCTAATAAACTCTATGTTGATAAGCGGAAATCACACAGTGTTAAAAAATAGAAAACTTATGATGAGTTATGAAATTAATTTCATTACACTAGTGATATATAAAGTGCAGAGACCATTTGGGATTGTTTGTTACTTGACGCAAGCGTGCAAACAATGTAATTATTGTAAATAATAATAATATATTTTAAGTTTTAAGCTATACATAAAATACAACTTGCATTTTTATTTCATTATTTGTGTATGTATGTCTGTATATTCTTAAAGCATTAGGAGAACTCGTTGTTTGTGAAATTCCGGCAGTTTCGTTGAATGTCACATATTACTCTATATTAATAATGTACATGTAACAATAAACAAGCTAAATTAATTATAAAAAAACAAAATTCCGTTCGTAAAGAACATCATGAAGACCTTCTCAATTGTATCATTTTACTTATACAGTTTTAGTCTTTGTTCTTCCTTCCTAACTTTTACGGATGACGTCGTTGTTTTTGTCCTAGGTGTGTTTATGGCTAGCCCCATGATTGTTTATGTAAACAAACTAATACCTTATGGGTATTGACATCAGTGATTACAGGGCTGCCATAGGTTTATTCTATTCACAACATGGAAGCCTACGAATACTTGTACATGTACCTACTCTTAAATATCAAGAAACTTATTTAAATATACTACTTACTAACCTGAAATGCACATTTCTCGTTGTCCAGTTAACATTTCTCCAGAGTATTAATCCTAATATCGAT
The DNA here is from genome assembly GCA_944474755.1 of Limnoperna fortunei. Classification (NCBI taxonomy): domain Eukaryota; kingdom Metazoa; phylum Mollusca; class Bivalvia; order Mytilida; family Modiolidae; genus Limnoperna; species Limnoperna fortunei. The sequence goes on from OX104124.1 coordinate 63,785,048, forward strand.
ATAGTTTTCCTCTTGTATGTATTATGTTTTGTTTTGATCATCGGAAATGTTGAACAAAATCCTGGTCCGGAATTGAACGAAACTTCAATTGTCCATTCAAATTCTGCTGAGTCATCAATATCAATTTGTAACATAAACATAAAAGCATCCGACACAAACTTGAATTTCTTTATCACTTCTTTGAAGAATATGACGTAATCACAATTACAGAGACTCATCTGGATCAAAGTGTTGATACAAATGATTTAAAAATCGACGACTTTCCAAATATAATCCGCAAAGATAGAAATAATTTTGGTGGTGGTCTTCTCATATATGCGAAAGAGTCGGTAAGTTTATCGCGTAAAATTGAACTTGAGCATGAGCTTGACGAAACATTATGGGTAGAAGCACGTGTCAAGGGTACTAGCTTTCTCCTCTGTTGCACTTACAGATCGGATTGGTCAGATGGTCAATATTGGGCACGACTTTCTCATGCTATTGATACTGGTATTCAAATAAATGAAAATATTGTTCTGACGGGTGACATGAATGCTGACTTATTTGTGACGGCAAACAACAAATTATTTGACATTATGACATTATTTATTCTAAAAGATGTAATTAATAAACCCACGAGATCAAGCGAAAGAACTCAAACACTTCTTGATCCAATAATAATAAGTGACAAACTAAATTGCACGTATGCAGACGTTTTACAAATACCAAGATCCGTTAGTGACCACGACGCTTCTATTATGTTCTTAAAGTGTGCAAATTGCAAGTCAACGTCATTTCAAAGAAACGTTTGGTTATATGATAAAACTGATTTAAGGAAATTTAATGATATGATGGACTCGGTTGATTGGAATGCACTTTTGGGGGCTGTTGATGATATTGATTAAATGTGTGGTATATTCTATAACTGTTTTAATTTTATAATTCAAGAATGTATACCATCAAAAAAGGTCACCATAAGAGGTCATGATAAACCATGGTTCAACAATGAAATTAGGAAAGAAATCCGAATAAGAGATAGACTTCGTAAGAAAGTTCTCAAATATAATAGAATAATCGATACTCTAAAATATAAAAAACAAAGAAATAAGGTTAATAACATGAAAACAGCTGCAAAAGAAGAATTTCAAAATAACATAGACAATTTTATTCTGGAAAATGCCTCTAATCCAAAAATATATTGGAAAATCATGAAAATGTTGATTAAATCTGAAAAAAGCTCTTATAATATTCCACCAATCAAGAATACCATAAATGACCAATCGCATGGTGAAATGGCATACGAGGACAACGAGAAATGTGCGATTTTAAATCAGTACTTTTGTTCCATTTCAAAACTTGATGACGACAACGACAAAACTCCAGATTATGAGATAAAAACTGATAAAGGAATCTGTAATGTTTATGTAGAAGTAAGTGAAATTATTGATATAATCAATGTTTTGAACCCCAAAAAGGCATCAGGACCTGATACTTTTAGTCATAAAATGTTAAAAATTAGTCCACATAAAATTGCTATACCTCTACAAATTATATTTAACAAGTCACTTTCACAATGTAAATTTGTTGACCACGTGATCAATAGTAAACGAACTACCTTGACCACTCAGCCACCGAGGCCCCCCTATAACTATAAAATACAAATACAGTGTATAGCCATAAATACAATATACAATAAAATTATCAAACCATTACACACCTTACATGACAATCATATTCAATTTTAAAGTTCATGTATATTTTTGTACTGCAATATTTCTATGACAGCAGTTGTTGTAAGTGTATAAATGTCACTGACATCAACTCCATCCAAACCTGTTGTTCTAAATGTTTGTTTGTCCACTTTCCACAATTGTTCAGCTATCAAATGCAATGGTGGCCAGTATTTATGTGGGATCCAAGTTGGTTCGAGTTGGGCACACCTTTGATGCAGTAAGACTAGAACACACAACCACCGTATTGACAGGCAAGTGATGAATAGTAAATGACTATCTACCTTAACCACTAAGCCACCAATGCATCTGCATTAAAAAGGACATCAAGCAGACAGGATTTGAAAGGCCTACAACATTTAAAAAAATTGTTCCATTTTGTATCAATCTACTTAGAATTAAATTTTTCACTTGCTCCCCCCTTTTTGTTATTGGTCGCTGCATGTTTTGAGACATTGTTGATTCAGTGGATTCCATATTTGTAAGACAATTTGCTTCAATTTGGTTTGTTTACATGTCGGTAACAATCTTGTTGACGTATTGTAATACATTTGGTACACTTTGGTGTCGAATGGAAAAAGCCGATTTGACGATGTTCCGAATATATACCTTAAGATTTTCTATCCGCGATTCTGATTGGCTCACGGAAAATCTATGCATATGACCCCTGACATGACCTGTAATGGGATGTTGTTAGATCTACACACAGCGACCATAACAAAAAGGGGGGAGCAAGTGAAAGATTTACTTTTAATTAGATTGCATTTTGTATTAAATTAGTACATAAAATATAAGTTGTATGTTTTATTTGTGATTGCTTTCTGTGTTCACAAAAAGGTGGTTGAAAATGTAGCACATTAATATAAAAAATCAGGGACTTTACAGCATTATCATGTAAATATTAACAGAGGCCCATTTTAAGGGAAACATAACATGAAATGTTTAACAACAAAGGGGCCTCAACTAAAAATACAAGTTGACAAGGTAAAATGTATAGGCACTATAAGTCAAAATGAGTGTAGATTGTATGTGTGTTTTGTCATTATGTTCATATGGACATAACAGGAGTGCTTCCCCTTTGGCCCAGATTTATTGATAGCCAGAAGATAGTGGAAAATAGGTTGACATAATACTGAAAACTTTTGATGAAATACTCAAAGAAATAAGTTATATTCCATTCAGTAGTATTAGAGAAGTTGTGCATAAGAGAAAATGTAACAGACACAGAGAGATGGACACCATGCACCATCACTATATACCCGGTAACCCCCTAGCGGGGGGTATAATAAGCTTTGCAGTTTTAAAGGAAAATTTAAGACAAAGTTAAGGATGACAACTATGCCCTACCAAATCATTATGGACGCCAGCTGATGGTCTCACCTTTGGTCCAGCTGAGATTATGATAAGAGGATTGGTAGAGACTGTGATTTTCACCATTTCTAAGCTCTATCCTTATATCAAATTTACATGCATGCAAAGTCAACACACAAATTTCCTTTCACAGGTGAGGAATACAGGATTAACAATGCTGGTGTGTGTTTAAAATTGATAGAACAGGAGTACAACTAGCAACGAGTCCATTTAATACAATTATGTCAAAAAATGTATTTGAGCTGAACTCGAAATGAGCTATAAATTGTCAGTATAGCAATAAATAACAAACTTCTAACCTCTGCTGACAGGGAACCAGAACAGTAGTCTGGTACAGCAATAAATATAATAACAAACTTCTAACCTCTGCTGACAGGGAACCAGAAAAGTAGTCTGGTACAGCAATAAATATAATAACAAACTTCTAACCTCTGCTGACAGGGAACCAGAACAGTAGTCTGGTACAGCAATAAATATAATAACAAACTTCTAACCTCTGGTGACAGGGAACCAGACAGTAGTCTGGTACAGCAATACATATAATAACAAACTTCTAACCTCTGCTGACAGGGAACCAGACATTAGTCTGGTACAGCAATAAATATAATAACAAACTTCTAACCTCTGCTGACAGGGAACCAGACAGTAGTCTGGTACAGCAATAAATATAATAACAAACTTCTAACCTCTGCTGACAGGGAACCAGACAGTAGTCTGGTACAGCAATAAATATAATAACAAACTTCTAACCTCTGCTGACAGGGAACCAGACAGTAGTCTGGTACAGCAATAAATATAATAACAAACTTCTAACCTCTGCTGACAGGGAACCAGACAGTAGTCTAGTACAGCAATAAATATAATAATAAACTTCTAACCTCTGCTGACAGGGAACCAGACAGTAGTCTGGTACAGCAATAAATATAATAACAAACTTCTAACCTCTCTCTGCTGACAGGGAACCAGAACAGTAGTCTGGTACAGCAATAAATATAATAACAAACTTCTAACCTCTCTCCACTGACTGGGAACCAGAAAAGTAGTCTGGTACAGCAATAAATATAATAACAAACTTCTAACCTCTGCTGACAGGAAACCAGAACAGTAGTCTGGTACAGCAATAAATATAATAACAAACTTCTAACCTCTGCTGACAGGGAACCAGAACAGTAGTATGGTACAGCAATAAATATAATAACAAACTTCTAACCTCTCTCCACTGACTGGGAACCAGAACAGTTATCAGGTACAGCAATAAATATAATAACAAACTTCTAACCTCTCTCCACTGACTGGGAACCAGAACAGTAATCAGGTACAGCAATAAATATAATAACAAACTTCTAGCCTCTCTCTGCTGACAGGGAACCAGAACAGTAGTCTGGTACAGCAATACATATAACAATAAACTTCTAACCTCTGCTGACAGGGAGCCAGAACAGTAGTCTGGTACAGCAATAAATATAATAACAAACTTCTAACCTCTCTCCACTGACTGGGAACCAGAACAGTAATCAGGTACAGCAATAAATATAATAAGAAACTTCTAGCCTCTCTCTGCTGACAGGGAACCAGAACAGTAGTCTGGTACAGCAATACATATAACAATAAACTTCTAACCTCTGCTGACAGGGAGCCAGAACAGTAGTCTGGTACAGCAATAAATATAATAACAAACTTCTAACCTCTGCTGACAGGGAACCAGAACAGTAGTCTGGTACAGCAATAAATATAATAACAAACTTCTAACCTCTGCTGACAGGGAACCAGACAGTAGTCTGGTACAGCAATACATATAATAACAAACTTCTAACCTCTGCTGACAGGGAACCAGAACAGTAATCAGGTACAGCAATACATATAATAACAAACTTCTAACCTCTGCTGACAGGGAACCAGAACAGTAATCAGGTACAACAATAAATATAATAACAAACTTCTAACCTCTCTCTACTGACTGGGAACCAGAACAGTAATCAGGTACAGCAATAAATATAACAATAAACTTCTAACCTCTCTCTCTACTAACTGGGAACCAGAACAACAGTCTGGTACAGCAATACATATTACAAAAAACTTCTAACCTCTCTCTGCTGACAGGGAACCAGAACAGTAGTCTGGTACAGCAATAAATATAATAGTAAACTTCTAACCTCTCTCTGCTGACAGGGAACCAGAACATTAGTCTGGTACAGCAAAACATATAACTATAAACTTCTAACCTCTCTCTGCTGACAGGGAGCCAGAACAGTAGTCTGGTACAGCAATAAATATAACTATAAACTTCTAACCTCTCTCTGCTGACAGGGAGCCAGAACAGTAGTCTGGTACAGCAATACATATAACAATAAACTTCTAACCTCTCTCTGCTGACAGGGAACCAGAACAGAAGTCTGGTACAGCAATACATATAACAATAAACTTCTAACCTCTCTCTGCTGACAGGGAGCCAAAACAGTAGTCTGGTACAGCAAAACATATAATAATAAACTTCTAACCTCTCTCTGCTGACAGGGAGCCAAAACAGTAGTCTGGTACAGCAATAAATATAGCTATAAACTTCTAACCTCTCTCTGCTGACAGGGAGCCAAAACAGTAGTCTGGTACAACAAAACATACAATACTAAACTTCTAACCTCTGCTGACAGGGAGCCAGAACAGTAGTCTTTTACAGCAATACATAAAATAATAAACTTCTAACCTCTGCTGACAGGGAGCCAGAACAGTAGTCTGGTACAGCAATAAATATAACTATAAACTTCTAACCTCTCTCTGTTGAGAGGGAGCCAAAACAGTAGTCTGGTACAGCAAAACATATAATAATAAACTTCTAACCTCTGCTGACAGGGAGCCAGAACAGTAGTCTGGTACAGCAATACATATAACTATAAACTTCTAACCTCTCTCTGCTGACAGGGAGCCAGAACAGTAGTCTGGTACAGCAAAACATATAACTATAAACTTCTAACCTCTCTCTGCTGACAGGGAACCAGAACAGTAGTCTGGTACAGCAAAATATAACTATAAACTTCTAACCTTTCTCTGCTGACGGGGAACCAGAACAGTAGCCTTCCATTCAAATTCAGAAATTTAGCAGCAAAGTTTAACAAATCTTTAAATATGTCTGCCATCAGGTATTCAACACGCTGTGGTATGTGGCCATTTTTGCTGAAAAAAGAAACACACAAACTTCAACATCTCTTCAACCATTTTGAATTTTGTACATTCTAGTACACATACAATCTTTATTGACTTTCAGTTTTCTCCCCTATAACTACACATACAATCTTTATTGACTTTCAGTTTTCTCCCCTATAACTACACATACAATCTTTATTGACTGTCAGTTTTCTCCCCTATAACTACACATACAATCCTATATTCTTTATTGACTTTCAGTTTTCTCCCCTATAACTACACATACAATCTTGATTGACTTTCAGTTTTCTCCCCTATAACTACACATACAATCCTACAATCTTTATTGACTTTCAGTTTTCTCCCCTATAACTACACATACAATCCTATATTGACTTTCAGTTTTCTCCCCTATAACTACACATACAATCCTATATTCTTTATTGACTTTCAGTTTTCTCCCCTATAACTACACATACAATCCTATATTCTTTATTGACTCTCAGTTTTCTCCCCTATAACTACACATACAATCTTTATTGACTTTCAGTTTTCTCCCCTATAACTACACATACAATCCTATATTCTTTATTGACTTTCAGTTTTCTCCCCTATAACAACACATACAATCTTTATTGACTTTCAGTTTTCTCCCCTATAACTACACATACAATCCTATATTCTTTATTGACTTTCAGTTTTCTCCCCTATAACTACACATACAATCTTTATTGACTTTCAGCTTTCTCCCCTATAACTACACATACAATCTTTATTGACTTTCAGTTTTCTCCCCTATAACTACACATACAATCCTATATTCTTTATTGACTTTCAGTTTTCTCCCCTATAACTACACATACAATCCTAAATTCTTTATTGACTTTCAGTTTTCTCCCCTATAACTACACATACAATCTTTATTGACTTTCAGTTTTCTCCCCTATAACTACACATACAATCCTATATTCTTTATTGACTTTCAGTTTTCTCCCCTATAACTACACATACAATCCTACATTCTTTATTGACTTTCAGTTTTCTCCCCTATAACTACACATACAATCCTATATTCTTTATTGACTTTCAGTTTTCTCCCCTATAACTACACATACAATCCTACATTCTTTATTGACTTTCAGTTTTCTCCCCTATAACTACACATACAATCCTATATTCTTTATTGACTTTCAGTTTTCTCCCCTATAACTACACATACAATCTTTATTGACTTTCAGTTTTCTCCCCTATAACTACACATACAATCCTATATTCTTTATTGACTTTCAGTTTTCTCCCCTATAACTACACATACAATCCTATATTCTTTATTGACTTTCAGTTTTCTCCCCTATAACTACACATACAATCCTATATTCTTTATTGACTTTCAGTTTTCTCCCCTATAACTACACATACAATCCTATATTCTTTATTGACTTTCAGTTTTCTCCCCTATAACTACACATACAATCCTATATTCTTTATTGACTTTCAGTTTTCTCCCCTATAACTACACATACAATCTTTATTGACTTTCAGTTTTCTCCCCTATAACTACACATACAATCCTACAATCTTTATTGACTTTCAGTTTTCTCCCCTATAACTACACATACAATCTTTATTGACTCTCAGTTTTCTCCCCTATAACTACACATACAATCCTATATTCTTTATTGACTTTCAGTTTTCTCCCCTATAACTACACATACAATCTTTATTGACTTTCAGTTTTCTCCCCTATAACTACACATACAATCCTACAATCTTTATTGACTTTCAATTTTCTCCCCTATAACTACACATACAATCTTTATTGACTGTCAGTTTTCTCCCCTATAACTACACATACAATCCTATATTCTTTATTGACTTTCAATTTTCTCCCCTATAACTACACATACAATCTTTATTGACTTTCAGTTTTCTCCCCTATAACTACACATACAATCCTATATTCTTTATTGACTTTCAATTTTCTCCCCTATAACTACACATACAATCTTTATTGACTTTCAGTTTTCTCCCCTATAACTACACATAGAATCCTATATTCTTTATTGACTTTCAGTTTTCTCCCCTATAACTACACATACAATCTTTATTGACTTTCAGTTTTCTCCCCTATAACTACACATACAATCCTATATTCTTTATTGACTTTCAGTTTTCTCCCCTATAACTACACATACAATCCTATATTCTTTATTGACTTTCAGTTTTCTCCCCTATAACTACACATACAATCCTATATTCTTTATTGACTTTCAGTTTTCTCCCCTATAACTACACATACAATCTTTATTGACTTTCAGTTTTCTCCCCTATAACTACACATAGAATCCTATATTCTTTATTGACTTTCAGTTTTCTCCCCTATAACTACACATACAATCTTTATTGACTTTCAGTTTTCTCCCCTATAACTACACATACAATCCTAAATTCTTTATTGACTTTCAGTTTTCTCCCCTATAACTACACATACAATCCTATATTCTTTATTGACTTTCAGTTTTCTCCCCTATAACTACACATACAATCCTATATTCTTTATTGACTTTCAATTTTCTCCCCTATAACTACACATACAATCTTTATTGACTTTCAGTTTTCTCCCCTATAACTACACATAGAATCCTATATTCTTTATTGACTTTCAGTTTTCTCCCCTATAACTACACATACAATCTTTATTGACTTTCAATTTTCTCCCCTATAACTACACATACAATCCTATATTGACTTTCAGTTTTCTCCCCTATAACTACACATAGAATCCTAAATTCTTTATTGACTTTCAGTTTTCTCCCCTATAACTACACATACAATCCTAAATTCTTTATTGACTTTCAGTTTTCTCCCCTATAACTACACATACAATCCTATATTCTTTATTGACTTTCAGTTTTCTCCCCTATAACTACACATAGAATCCTAAATTCTTTATTGACTTTCAATTTTCTCCCCTATAACTACACATACAATCTTTATTGACTGTCAGTTTTCTCCCCTATAACTACACATACAATCCTATATTCTTTATTGACTTTCAGTTTTCTCCCCTATAACTACACATACAATCTTTATTGACTGTCAGTTTTCTCCCCTATAACTACACATACAATCCTATATTCTTTATTGACTTTCAGTTTTCTCCCCTATAACTACACATACAATCTTTATTGACTGTCAGTTTTCTCCCCTATAACTACACATACAATCCTATATTGACTTTCAGTTTTCTCCCCTATAACTACACATACAATCCTAAATTCTTTATTGACTTTCAGTTTTCTCCCCTATAACTACACATACAATCCTATATTCTTTATTGACTTTCAGTTTTCTCCCCTATAACTACACATACAATCTTTATTGACTGTCAGTTTTCTCCCCTATAACTACACATACAATCCTATATTCTTTATTGACTTTCAATTTTCTCCCCTATAACTACACATACAATCTTTATTGACTTTCAGTTTTCTCCCCTATAACTACACATACAATCCTATATTCTTTATTGACTTTCAGTTTTCTCCCCTATAACTACACATACAATCTTTATTGACTTTCAGTTTTCTCCCCTATAACTACACATACAATCCTATATTCTTTATTGACTTTCAGTTTTCTCCCCTATAACTACACATACAATCGTTATTGACTTTCAGTTTTCTCCCCTATAACTACACATACAATCCTATATTCTTTATTGACTTTCAGTTTTCTCCCCTATAACTACACATACAATCCTACATTCTTTATTGACTTTCAGTTTTCTCCCCTATAACTACACATACAATCCTATATTCTTTATTGACTTTCAGTTTTCTCCCCTATAACTACACATACAATCTTTATTGACTTTCAGTTTTCTCCCCTATAACTACACATACAATCCTATATTCTTTATTGACTTTCAGTTTTCTCCCCTATAACTACACATACAATCCTATATTCTTTATTGACTTTCAATTTTCTCCCCTATAACTACACATACAATCTTTATTGACTTTCAGTTTTCTCCCCTATAACTACACATACAATCCTATATTCTTTATTGACTTTCAGTTTTCTCCCCTATAACTACACATACAATCCTATATTCTTTATTGACTTTCAGTTTTCTCCCCTATAACTACACATACAATCTTTATTGACTTTCAGTTTTCTCCCCTATAACTACACATACAATCCTATATTCTTTATTGACTTTCAGTTTTCTCCCCTATAACTACACATACAATCTTTATTGACTTTCAGTTTTCTCCCCTATAACTACACATACAATCCTATATTCTTTATTGACTTTCAGTTTTCTCCCCTATAACTACACATACAATCTTTATTGACTTTCAGTTTTCTCCCCTATAACTACACATACAATCTTTATTGACTTTCAGTTTTCTCCCCTATAACTACACATACAATCCTATATTCTTTATTGACTTTCAGTTTTCTCCCCTATAACTACACATACAATCCTATATTCTTTATTGACTTTCAGTTTTCTCCCCTATAACTACACATACAATCTTTATTGACTTTCAATTTTCTCCCCTATAACTACACATACAATCCTATATTCTTTATTGACTTTCAGTTTTCTCCCCTATAACTACACATACAATCCTATATTCTTTATTGACTTTCAGTTTTCTCCCCTATAACTACACATACAATCTTTATTGACTTTCAATTTTCTCCCCTATAACTACACATACAATCCTATATTCTTTATTGACTTTCAGTTTTCTCCCCTATAACTACACATACAATCCTACAATCTTTATTGACTTTCAGTTTTCTCCCCTATAACTACACATACAATCCTATATTCTTTATTGACTTTCAATTTTCTCCCCTATAACTACACATACAATCTTTATTGACTTTCAGTTTTCTCCCCTATAACTACACATACAATCCTATATTCTTTATTGACTTTCAGTTTTCTCCCCTATAACTACACATACAATCTTTATTGACTTTCAGTTTTCTCCCCTATAACTACACATACAATCCTATATTCTTTATTGACTTTCAGTTTTCTCCCCTATAACTACACATACAATCTTTATTGACTTTCAGTTTTCTCCCCTATAACTACACATACAATCCTATATTCTTTATTGACTTTCAGTTTTCTCCCCTATAACTACACATACAATCTTTATTGACTGTCAGTTTTCTCCCCTATAACTACACATACAATCCTATATTCTTTATTGACTTTCAATTTTCTCCCCTATAACTACACATACAATCTTTATTGACTTTCAGTTTTCTCCCCTATAACTACACATACAATCCTATATTCTTTATTGACTGTCAGTTTTCTCCCCTATAACTACACATACAATCTTTATTGACTTTCAGTTTTCTCCCCTATAACTACACATACAATCTTTATTGACTTTCAGTTTTCTCCCCTATAACTACACATACAATCCTACATTCTTTATTGACTTTCAATTTTCTCCCCTATAACTACACATACAATCTTTATTGACTTTCAGTTTTCTCCCCTATAACTACACATACAATCCTATATTCTTTATTGACTTTCAGTTTTCTCCCCTATAACTACACATACAATCCTATATTCTTTACTGACTTTCAATTTTCTCCCCTATAACTACACATACAATCTTTATTGACTTTCAGTTTTCTCCCCTATAACTACACATACATTCTTTATTGACTTTCAGTTTTCTCCCCTATAACTACACATACAATCCTATATTCTTTATTGACTTTCAGTTTTCTCCCCTATAACTACACATACAATCTTTATTGACTTTCAGTTTTCTCCCTATAACTACACATACAATCCTATATTCTTTATTGACTTTCAGTTTTCTCCCCTATAACTACACATACAATCTTTATTGACTTTCAATTTTCTCCCCTATAACTACACATACAATCCTATATTCTTTATTGACTTTCAGTTTTCTCCCCTATAACTACACATACAATCTTTATTGACTTTCAGTT